>PTEX01000064.1:2515694-2549112 GCA_003342815.1 Eudromia elegans
CCTTTCTTTTCCGCCCCCATCCCTCTGTACTCATATCCATAAATAAAAAAAAATCTGCTGGTGGGAACTGTGTTTTGAAACATGTCAGGGCTCATGAGTCCCTCTTAGCCTTGGTGAATGGATGGGGCTGAGATCAGGTATACGGGACATAAATTCTGCTGTTAGCTGCAATTTTTCCTGTAGTTTGCGGGTGAATAAGATTTGTGGACTCACAGTTCCCAGTAGGAACCTAAACACTGTGTAATGGAATATTCTGTTTTGTCTTGCTTGAAGTCCTCATTGACATCTCACACATGGTTTAAAATATGGACTACCTCTGTTTTAATTAGGAAGTACAAAAAGGAAGGAAACTTTTGACCCAAATTAAAGATCTTTTGCGGRTTTAAATATCATTTTGATGTGTGAAGAGTTGCAAATAGTACTGAAAGTTCTTCAGATCTTTTAAACTGTACAGGTGTGTTGGGTGAGTGTGCCCTGAGAGAGAGTGAGTAGAGCAGCATGTCTAGAGTATCTAGAGAGCACTCAGGCCTTGTGTGAGGGGTGAGTGAGGCGGTCTTTGGGAAAATTCTGAGATCTAAATGTCCTTGACTTTTGATAAATAATTACATTTTTGCTTAGATAATTTGGGGGGGATACCTTAGGATAGTGTTATGAATCTTTTATTCTGGAATAATTTTTCTTTTTTTCATGCAGTATTAGCCCATTTTCTAGTTCATGGGAAGCTCTGAGGGTTGCAACATTTTATCTTTGTGTTGAAGAGCATTAGATAGGTGCTGCTAATGATTTTTCTCTTTTAAACTATGCAACATGAGTTTTCCAAATGTTCAAAGGATATGAATCAAGAATGCTGTTGTCTTCTAAAGTCTGAACCTTTGTCTTGAGAAATATGCAACTACCTTACTATGTATGAAGTAGCAGATTTTAGCTTGTAAGATTTTAACTTTCAATGYCTATCCACACAAAAAGATGTTTTTTTTCTGTTCCCCCGCTGTAGTCTCATTATGCTGATGTTACATTGTTTTTTTCCAATCCCTTTTCAATTGAAAGTGTAGCTTTTATAAGCTTTCTGTTCATTTTGTAAAAGCCATAGGCCCTAGGCCCTTGTTAACATTTCAAATGTCTGCTGGGGACCTTTTGTAATGTGTGTGGGTGGGTGGGCTTTTTTTTTTTTCTTTCTTTTTCTTCTTTTATTTTAAGATCAGAAGTTATACAGTAAAGCTGGTGGTACTTGATAATAGGGAAAAGGTGAAGATATTTAAGAACTTACAGTGCTCTTATGCATTTTGTGTAAGAGTAGCAAAAGATTAAGACATGAGAGGTAGCAGAGGAGAAGCAGAGTGAACGTACCTGTTCTCTCAACTGAGTATTAGGCCTGAGGCTTTCCCGGTTGCATCATCTTTCTCTTGTTTGTTAGCCCAGTGTGAAATAGGAGTTTCTGCTGTTTGCTGCAGTGTATTGCCTGGCATTTCTCTTTTCTCCTTTTCATATTTCTCTACCATTTAGCATGATTTCCCTGGGATGTAACATGGTGTGTTTTTCATTCAGATAGTGATTGTGATGGATGATGGATCTGTTTTTTATAAGATTCTTGTCACTCTCTCTCACACCCTCCCCTCCCCCCCAATGATTTAATAACATTAAAAAAGTAAAAGCCAAAACTGCTGGTACTCAAAATGGGTTGCAGGATTACTGTTATGGGGTCTATTATAAGATCCCAAATTAAGGTTTTAGGAATGGGATTGAAATTTAATTTGCGAAAATCAAATAACTCTTCCAAGCACTCAAGTTAAACTCAATCCAGATATTACAGATTTAGATATAAGTTGATTATCCAGTGGATTCCTGTGGTGTATGAACTGTGTTGATAGATAGTATGAAGAAACAGAAGGAAAAAATCCAAGAGTCTGAAAGTTACATTTCCCGCTGAGGGCATGCGTCTGTCTTCACTGTGTGATACTTGCTTGAACAAGTTCAAAATTATAAAACCAAACTTTCATGACTTGGCAAAATGTATATATGTATTTATGTATCTATCTATCTATAAAATAGAGCACTGAGGGGGAAGCACATGTTGATGCTTGCTTAAGAAGGGTGGCATGGCCAGCCTTATTAAGATATTCCCAAGCACTCCCTTTTTACAGTGTGAAAAATGTACTTCAGGCTGCTGGCCGCAGAAGTAAAGCTGACAACCAGAGGCCAAGATGAGTGATTAGAGCAGGGCAGGGCCTCAGTTGTTGCTTACAGCTCCTGCCTGCAGAAGTCTCTTGTCACTGAAATGATTACACATGATGGGTCTTGTTCTGGGGCTATTTCTGCAAAATAATGGAGTATTAGTCATGTGATTAATTCCTTAAGTGCACAACAACTCATTGTTTAGGGTTAAACAGTTTTTAATTCTCAAAGGTATATGAATCTAGTATCAAATGCCAGCTAAGGAAGAATTGTGCTAGGTGTTTAGAATGAAGTATGTTGGGAGCTTATTTACAGAAAACTTTTTTCTTGMCCAAGGAAACTTGCACTCCAGTATTGTTTACAACTCAAAAATGCTTAGAGTTTGCGTAGTAGCTGCTAAACCTCCATTATGGGCAGGAAGTACCAAAAAAAACCCCCTGAACTTCTGTTAAACTTTTTGAGCGTATCCTGTAGTTGTTGAAAATTGAGGAATTTTTGAGAGGCATCGTATACTGTGAAATCCAAGGCGTGTGGGATCCCAGATCTTGACCAACTGCTGTGTGAAGAGGAAAAACCTAAATGAAATCTCTATAGTGTCATATTAAAGATGAGATCTGTTTTGCCCCATATCTTGTCAAACTGGTACTGCAGGATTCTTCTTCTTTAATTAAGTGCAACTGTATTCTCTTTTTGCCATAGTGGATGTGGGTGTGGGTAGGTTTCTTCACTGACATGGACTCCAAAAATGGAGATGCCTAAAGCTACGACTAAGAAGTTTGTACTACAACTTGCAGTATTAGTTACTAATCAAAATACTCTGGGCTAGGGGTGCAGGAATGTGGTTATTCTTACTGGGAAGCCCTTAGTGTTCTCTCGGTCGTAGTGTAACTGAGAGCCATTCCTCTTCTCCTCCCTTCTGTTCTCCCCTCCCCTCCCACATTGTAAATTTGTTTCTGTGTTAAGGTAAACTATTCCTCTGTTGCTACGTGGACTGATACAATATTGAACARGATAACTATTATTGACTTGTCACAACAGTCATAGCTCTGCAGGAAAGCTCAGATGCATCTCAAATGTAAAAGCCTGCTTTTCAATAACTAGAATGTTTCTAAAATTCACATTAGCTGATCTTGTTCGATTGGATGAGCTGGGCATRCTTGATCTGATCTCAAATGCTTGTGTGCTGTGGCTGTCCTTTCAGTGGGCGTGTTCAAGAACAGCTAAGGTGGGACTCTCRGCACAGCCACAGCGACAACTCTGGGTACGTGGTGGAGGAAAAGCTTTCTGCCACCACTGCCTGTGAATAGATGCTCAGTTTCCTGCAAGTTTTTATTTTCTATACGCTTGCTGTGAGCTAGCTGTGGACTTAAAGCTGTTGTRATGCTTCTGCTTTTGGACTACGACATTTGGAAGATGCTCAACATTGCCTCAGGAGGGGCAGCATTTTGAAAGCATTTTCTTAAGTGGTCTAAATTAAAGCATTTTCTAGTTAGTGTTCRAGTTTTTGTTCCTTAATAGTCCTTTGTGAACGCTATTAAGTTGCACGGTTTCCTCTCCCCCTCAAATGTAATATATGCAGAAAGCATTTGGAGAAAATATGTAGTGRTTGTATATGTAATCTTGATACAAAGTCTATAGCTCTGAATAGCTTAAAAACCTTTATGTAAAATATTTGTATGTATGATGAAAATAACTGAAATTGTGATCTACCGTATTTTGAGTAGGTCATAGATACTGGAAATTATATATTAAGGTTGGTGAAAAGACTAACATACTACCTGCAGAAATTACTGTTTCTTAGCATTTTAGTGTCTTCAAGACTGTGGGAAGATTCATAAGAAACTGCAAGTTATTAGACCTAAAATAAGAATAACTGGATGGTATTTTCTGGTTTATTTAAGCAATGTAAAAAAAAAAAAAAATCTTAATTTCAAAGATGGCTTGACACTGGGAAAATGGGATATTGCTGTGCCTTACTTTTGATTTCTAGCTTACCCAGCGAATTGTCTTGCAGGTATCGCTTGCTGCGAAGATACCTGTTGTACTCTTGGTGTTGCATGTGCCCGTGTCATGGTGGAGCTGAACTGTATGCAGAGATCTGCATGTGTAGCTTGCAATGTCTGTTGGGCATGGAGCAGGATGGGGAAGGAAGAACCTGGGACTGATAATTTCTACCTCCCTTTTTCTGTTATTTTTGTTTTCTTTTTGTAAGGYGGCCAAGAGCAACTAAATTTCGTATATGCTTTCTAGCACTTTAACATGTAGCATTTCCTGAAAACTTCCAGCAATGAAGCTCAGATTTAGTGCTTTGTAGGTCAGTCACAGTGAATACTGCACAGAAATTTAAGTAATGCACTTGGGATGTTAACTGGGAACCTATTTAATGCCATGGAGAAATCTTACTATGAGATTTATCTTGCTCTTAGAATATGTGTTTGGTACCTCCTGACTTTGATTTTTTAAATTTTGCTCATTGCTTCCCTCTTTCCCTGCCCCAAGTTATTACCTTCTAGACTTGTTAAAATAACTGATGGAATTGAATTAAATCACATGTGCACATGTTGAGTAATAGCTCTGCAAGAGCCCTTCCCCAGCTGTGAGAGATGAAGTTTTTAGAAAATAATTTCCTTACAAGAAGTCTGCAAAAGATTAGACAGCCATTCTGTGGTCTGCAAATGTAAATAGCTGCTTTAACTCAAAGAACCATCACAGCAGAAATGGCAAGTTTGTTTTGTTTGTTTTTGTTTTATGATATTTTTTCATATATAAAATAGGCAAATACATTTGTAGGTAAGCAAGACCTGGACATAAAAATAGTTCAGTGTCTTGGTGTTGGATGCTAATACTGTATGTGCTTGCAGAAGCTCCAGATTTGCACTTGGTATATCGTCTGAGACATGAAAAACCTTTTAATATACTGAAACTGAAGGGTTGGCATGACCATGCTTTAATGTTGCTTTAATATTCTCTCTCCTATATTTGTTTCCTTCTTAAATTGTTATTGTGGATAGGGGTATTTTAAATAAGAGAGAAACTTATTTCATAGAACTGACTTTCTTAATGACTGAGATAACTTTTATGTTCCTAGCTGTCCTAAAGAGGATATCTGATACGTGAAAATAATTAATAGATAGTGGAAAAACACTTAATATTTTTTGTGCTAGATACATGTGCTGCATTCTAGATAGGTGGAAAGGTAAAAATAATCAGAATTATTGCATTATATGGGCAAAACACTCTGATACATCTAGATTTATCCTGATAATATGTGTAGCTGTCTTTTTTTTAAGGATGAAATTTAATCGTTAAACCTCTGACTGCACTTCAGTTGTTTAGTCTAAAAACTAAAATATTCTGAATGCAAAGTGAAGTGGTATGAATCCAGAGTTGAAAAAAAAACATGTTTTAACTTAGAATTTCCAAATTCTAAATTAAATATTTGAACTGAAACTGAAAATAAAATTTAAAAATATTTTTTTGATCGCTAGATAATGAAGATAAATATTTAAATTTCCACATCAGGATACTGACCACTTTGTGCTGCATAAAACCCTTAGGTTTAAAATGAAGAWGCTGCTAAGTACAGTCCAACTGAACATAAATATATTTTTTTTTCTGTTGTATTTAAAACTATTGCATTTGTCATTTTCATGCATGCATCATTCTGAATAAAAGCAAGCTATCTGTAATGTAAGTAGCATATGGGAAGTTTGCTGCAGGCTGCCTTGGCTTCCCACCTCTAACGGCCAGTGTTTCAGCCTCTCTCATTTTGAGGGGCTGTTCAGGCTGAGTACAGACACGAATGTCCCCAGGAAAACAGTATTACTAGGATTAAAGAGATACATTTCACTAGCATATTTCCAGAGGGGAAAGTCTTAAAGTTGCAACACTTGTATCTTCAGCCTTGAAAAATTAAGGTAAGAAGATACCAACTTATTAATATATAGTACTTAATTAGTAGTGTTCTGTGATTCTGTGGGTTTCTTGAGGATTTCAAAAAGATCTGTAAATGGGTTTTCTATTTGCCTGTAATCTGTGAATCCTCATGTGCTGAAGAGCAGGGTTATTTTCTATCCTTATAGCATCAAAGGATGTCTCCAATACTCAGCTCATGCTGATAAAACTTCTGGAGATTACATCTGTTTCTTGCAAGTTTTTTCCTAAGTCAAATATTGTCGCTTTTCTGTCGAGTAGCATCTACTGGTTTGAGATATACTGTCTGCCTAGCTTATAAATCTGCCTTTTAATAAACATGATAAAACCCCATTCCCTGAAAGCTGTAGCACTCGACAGGAGCAAGATCTCACAAGTAATGAAGCAGTTGTCAGCTCACGAACCAGAGCTGCAGAGGCTGCCCGGCCAGGCATCAGCTGGTGCGGCTTCTGCAAGGATGTTTATGCTGTGGCCTCTGCTGTACTGACAGAGCCCTTCGCAAAGGCTGATGTGAAACAGGAATTATTGCTTTCAAAATTTGTGGAGCTTCTGGACGAAACAAATGAAAATTATAGTCACATTTGGAATGATTCCGCTGGTTTGGAAAGTTGTTTTCTTCAGTAAACATTTCAATTTTACTCGGTGTCCTTGTGTTCTTCAGTGCAGCCCGATCACCAGGGGTTCTTTTTCTAGTGCAAACTTGTGATCCTTTCTCCTAATAAGTACTCCAAAGTGCTTATTCTCAGTCCCATCCTTGTCAGCCTTTGTAGTAGGGTCAACTGATATCAGTGAGGAGCAGAACAGAATTCGGAGTTCCTGATGGTCTTATTTACAGAAGCTCTTATAACCCCTAGCTGTGTGGATGCATAGCAAAGCTTCCCCGGACTCTTCTTTTTTTTCTTTATAGTTGTTCCTCTGTGTTTCTCTAATGACAAAGAAGAAATCAAGGCAACTTGAAAAGTTTTTTTCACATATTAGTCGCAAATCATCTGTCCTCTTGAAATGTTTGAGGAAATCCCAAACTACCTACTCCTAAAGGTAGGTGATAAAAATAGAAAGAACATGTCTTTTGGCAGTGTCACCTGAGACTAAGGACATTGAGTGTTCTTTATGAGGCAGTTTATGAGACTTGGAGCAAACATGCTCTGGAAAAAACAAACAGCAATGGAGGTATTTTGCAATGCCAGAAATACATATACGTCTGTTTATGTAGCAGCAATATAAATTCCTGCATGTGTTTTGCTTATTGGGTAGTCTGACAGTGTGATGGTTCATGTCAGAATCCTGATATTTGTGCTACAATTTGTGTTTGTATGTGAGTATGCAGTGAATAGAACTGCATGTACTGTGTTCATTTGAAGTCTCAATAAACTTATTTGGATTTGAAATTTACAGTAGTTTTTCTGCAGATAGGGATCATATGTCATAAACATTAAAAAAAAAAATTAAAAAAACCTTATATTTTTCTTAAATAGTGTTGTCCAGCTGAGGAAGGTTGATGAAACAAAGTTTCTGGTAGTCTTTTACAGCTTCTTTTATACTATTCTCAAGGCTTGAGATAGTGATGAGGGAAAAATGTAACTTGCCATTCTGACATTGTTTGGAATATTATATGTCTAGGCTTGCAAATGTTGGTGTTAACTCTTTACTATTAGGTTTTTTTACTTGTTACTCCTGTTTGTTTTGAAAAGAGTAAAGAAAAAATATGAGCTATATCAAGGTCTTGCAAGTACTTTGAGTTTGTTAGTACTTTCAGCAGTTTCAATAATACTTAAAAACATTTCATTATTTAATCTATAAATAGAGAAGGTCTGTGGAAAAACTGTGAGAAATCTGGGTGCACTATGATTTCGTGGTTTGAAGTACAACTTTCCTCTCCTTCTCTCCCTCCAGTATGGTGGTATGACTGCAAGGACCGTAGTGAATCTGATTTCAAAGACCAAGCTTTTTAGTTGARAGGGGACTTGATGGGGGAAGATTCTGCATCAGTAGTAGTGCTGTTGCTCTCACTTTCATGGCAACTTTTGTAAGCCTAATGCAGTGGGAATCATGAAGGAATTCGCTGTAGAATTATGTTGCACAGCAGTGAGGAGGTGCAGAGAGGAGAGAGAGTCTGTTTTTTTCTTTTTTTTTTTTTCCCCCCAACTTTTCAGTTAGAATCCTTGTCTCAAATTTTTTTGATACACACGTTTATAAAATACAGCTTACAAAATTAGTTATTTTAAAATGCAGGCAGTGCCATTTGGCTAGGGTACTTGTTAGCTGCATGTTAAAAATTGCAGATGCACTARTGTAGTTAGTTGATATATCTTTTGTTTTGAAGCATCTGTTTTGTGTCACTATGAATTTTATTGCAAAATAGCTCCATCTTAAGCTTTTACTTAATATACAGCTACTTTCTACCAAACAATGCATCTTGCAGAGCTCGGCAAGTTTCCAGGAACAGCTTTCCTGCACAGCATACACTATATTTCCACAGTATATTCTTACAATTTTAGTTTTCAAGATTTGACAGTGGATATAAATGAAGTTCCGACATGGCAGTGTAACCATCACAGGCAAATATAGGTAGGGGCCCACACCTTCCCAGAGGTGAAGCTTCAGGAAGACCTTGCTGCTGTAAAGCACCCTGTGTGTCTGCTAGGTGCCAGTCACACATCGTCTCTCTTACAAAATATTGACTTAAAATTCAACACATCTTGCATGTTCCTCTTTTTAACTTTTTAGTGCTCTAGTTCTTCATTCCTCCTTCTGCAGTCAATTTTTAAAATTCTTTGTAAGGATTTCAGAGTTCCGTATAAATAGGGTTCTTTCATTTGCTTGTGACAGAGATGTATCCTAACATAGATAATTGCTTCAGGGGAGCAAACAATTTTTTAAGTATATTGGTCAAAGGTCTTTTATCTTTACATTTGACAATTTAAGGGTATTAATTGTTTGAACTTAAGTCTGTTTCTTTACTATAATAGTACAGTGGCATTGGCTTTTAAAAGTTATTTCAATGTCTGAACTGAATACTTAATACTTAACTGAATACTTAAACTGTCAACTGTTCATATGAATGAACTCTTGATTATATCCCAGTATTTGATGTCCTGGTATTTGTGTGTTTTATTTCAGGAATTTGCAGCGCTTACGAAAGAGTTAAATGTCTGCAGGGAACAACTGCTTGAAAGGGAAGAAGAAATTGCTGAGCTGAAAGCAGAAAGAAATAACACACGGGTTAGTTCCTTGCCCTCATCTTTAAGATTACCACTGATAAAGCATCCAACTACATGTAGAAAAGTACTGGATGTTGAGTTTGGAATGATAAGTACTGTATGTTTATTGTGGTTTTCCTCTTTTTACCAACTGATATTTGGATATGAATCTTCCTGCTAGTGCACACGTATCCTGAGAAAGTCTGGAAGTTTACGAACAGTCCGAAATACCACCATGCAGAATCAGGAGAAAACTTGAGAGTCATTTGGCTCTCTTGTTGTGACTGTTTTTGAAATGTGAGATACAGTGATCTGCTCCAGCGGTTTACAGTGGCAGGCAAAACAGCTGCTGTCCAGTCTATAATATTTTCTTTATACATGCTTCTGAGAAGCAGACAGGTTCTTGGCTTGATGGAACTGAAATCACTGGCTGAGTGGAGTCCATATTTAAAAGCTAGGCTGAAGGACTAGGAAGGGAATATGTTAACTCTTGATATTGCTTATGTGAATGAAATGTTAAAAACAGATCCATGTACTTGATATAATAGTGTTTGGCTCCCAGATTGGAAGCTTAGGTTCCAGACTTGATGTCTTGGGAGGCAAGATTGTTCACAGTTATTCATAGCAGGAATGAACGTTGTTCCTTTTTTGTTTCAGCTATTACTAGAACATTTGGAGTGTCTTGTGTCCAGGCACGAGCGATCTCTCAGAATGACGGTTGTTAAAAGACAAGCTCAGTCTCCAGCAGGAGTTTCTAGTGAAGTAGAAGTTCTCAAAGCACTAAAATCTTTATTTGAACACCATAAAGCTCTTGATGAAAAGGTAATGAAACAATCTACCTGACRTCTTCTCATCTTATTTCCTTTGGCTTTTGTGTGGAGCAAGCAGTTGTTTGTGCTAAAACCGAATGTCAGCTTCTCTGAACTTTTTTCTGTATTAATATCATGGCTTGGATATAACTGCAGCAATAACTGCCTCTATAATATGAGGAAACTACCTTTTCCTTGTGTAAGACAAGGAGCTTACACKGTGGTATAAAGCTGGATTAAAGGAACTTTGACCTTTAGTTATTCCTTGTGTTGGCATAAATCTATGCAAGTGGGCAAGTTTAGTGAATTTTGCTGCCAACTCGTAGTTTGGCTAGCAGCTTTTCAGAGAATCATAGAATCACTTTTGTGACTTTTTTGACTTTTTTGATAGCTTTTGTGACTATTTATATATAAAGTCTATCAAACTATTTTAAGTAAATTTCTATTTCTTCAGGGATGGGTGGGAAAAGATTTTTTTATAGTGTCTGCTAAGTTGTTGTTAGCACTGTCTCCAAACGGAGCAGTTTTTCAAGAGTAGTAGAAATAAAGTCTCATTTATTATGTGGAAAAGCAAAATGAAGTGGCTATACATAACATTTCTCTTTTGATTTAAATGAATGATTCAAAATAACTGTTTCAGGTAAGGGAGAGGTTACGAGTAGCACTTGAAAGATGTAGCTTATTGGAAGAAGAACTAGGTACTACCCATAAAGAGGTAAGTTCCTTTTTTAAAAGTTTTCAGGTGTGCCTGGGCAGGTGGTTAATCAATGTTTGCACATGCTAATGTATTCAGTTAAAGTTCACTTCCTTTGACTTRCGTATTTTTTAATTGATAGAGTTGAATTAAGCTCAATCTGGCCTGAAAGAATGGGAAAGGGGTGGAGGGGAAGAATTCATGTGGCTTTAAAATATGAGAAGGGTGGTGATATCATGGATTTTTTTTTTTCAGTAGCCTGTATCGTATTCTATTAATTTGTACTCTCAGTAAAATTTGTTATATGCATATACAATACACATATATTAACTTCTTAAATTTTAGTTAATGATTCTGAAAGAGCAAAACAATCAGAAAAAAACACTACCGGATGGAATGCTAGATCTAAATCACGAACAAGAAAACACACCAACTACAAATGGGAAGGTATGTTATTGTTTTTTGGTTTTTTTTTTGACTGATATGAGTCTTAAGCCTAAAACTTGAATATCTGATTTTGAGTGAAGATTTAATTAAGAAGTCTTTTTATCGCACTGTAGACATTGTTTTACAGTCATAAAATTGTCTTGGGTGAAGGGTTTATTCATGAATGGAACAGTTTTTTTTCTCAGATTTTAAATATAGTATTTAAATAAGATTTTCTGTTTAACAGAGATCCTCGGATGGTTCATTATGCCATGATGAAAACCTTGCTAAAGTGATTGAACTCCAGGATGTCATAGATAAGCAAAACAAAGAGCAGATACAAATGAAAGAACGTCTTACTGCCTTATCTAGCAGAGTAGCAGAGTTGGAAGAAGATCTTGACACAGCTAGAAAAGACTTAATAAAATCTGAAGAAATGAATACAAAGTTACAGAGAGATGTACGAGAGGTGAGGAATAAACTTTCAAAATTTCAGCAGTCTCAAATAATCTTATAGAACAATTGTATCAATCACTTTGATACTTAGTTGCACATTGCCATTTTAACTTTTTTTGTTTGGCAGATTTTTTGGAAAAATACTTTTTAAATGTGATTGTTGTCTTTTAAAATATGCCAGTCAGATAAATTCTGAAAGGAAAATTTATGATTAGCTAGATTTACAGATTAACTAGCATCATGTGAGTATCTTAGGGTGAAAATTTATGGACTTCAGATATTTTTGAAAAAAATGTTTGATCTTGTCGTAAATGTTCGGTTCATTAATGAAGTCATACAACTTGCATTTGCATACACTGCAGCATACATGCCCCCTTTTTTTTTTTTTTGAGTTTAATTGCTGAATAATGATTTCAAACTCTATTAGCGACTGAATTCTGTTGTGTGTCTTATGTAGACTATGGCCCAAAAGGAAGACATGGAAGAGAGAATTACAACTCTTGAAAAACGCTACCTCGCTGCACAACGTGAAGCTACATCTGTGCATGACCTCAATGATAAACTTGAAAATGAAATTGCCACTAAAGATTCCATGCATCGACAGGTTGTAACTTGAAATAAGATGAAGTCTTGAAATAAGCTATAAAGCTCAATATAAAATTAAAGGAAATAGTGTTTATACTATAGTAAGCAGTCTTGTTTTAGGAAGACGTATCTATAGCGTGCTGTTGTTAGTGCTTGCCTTTTAGTAACTGAAGGGGTGTGCATTGTAGGGTTTCTTGCAGAGTTTTACCCTGAAAATGAATATGAGAGTTTCCTGGGAGAACAGCTGATATTGCGCATTTTAGCGCACTCGATCACATCGCAGCAGGGCTGTTGTCGTTGTGAGATAAGCCTAGTTATCAAATTCTTTTTTTTTTTTTTTTTCTTAATCTAGATGATAAACCTTGCAAATGGTTTTGCTCCTCTTGTATATCCAGTCTCCTATACTAGCTATTCTGAATCTTTACTGTTTGGTACGAAACTCATATGAGATCCTGGSTTTTGATTGTCTGGTTGTGCTTGCCCCTAATCTGTTCCACACATCTGCTCTGTGCATCAGTTGGGGTTTCTTCTGAACCTTAATGTGCCTTCAAGATATGCAGTAGTAGATAGAGTTAGAACATAATTGTGAGAAGCTGGCAAGTCGAATGCCCACCCGGCTTGTTGCTTCTGATCCAAGAAGAGAACAGACTGGAGAGCAGAGCTGTCTAGGAGAGGAGGCTGGCTGAGATAATGGTGGGACTGAGCTGCAAGGAGTTGCTTGTGACCTGGGAAGCTTAGCAAGGAGCACTAGTGCTGAACTATCTTGTATTTTACTGCCTTTGGGGTAAGGTTGCTTAGGGTTTGTGGAGGAGTTTAAAGGTGATTTTTATGACCTATAATACAAGTAATTTACCCTWTCTGCAGGAAGAAAATTCTCACATGTGAGAGATTAAATTTTCCAACTTTAAAAACCAGAAACGGTTGTTTAGCTAATCATTTTCTAATTAGAGGGAAGCAGACAAACACTTAGTCAATGAGAAGACCAGTTTAGTCATAATTTTAAAAAATGTTGAATTCACTAACTTTAGAAACAAAAAAAGTACTAATTAAATGCTCCAGTAGTGTATGGTGTTATTTAAAATACAAAGGAATTGGTACCTGGATGTAATTCACTCTCAGCATGACCTTGATAAAGAAAATTTGCTTSTTCTACGTGGCTTCCCCTACTGCAGTTATGTTTAATCAGTGATAGAGTTGCTTTAAGAATACACAAAGTTGTATGCAGTAAAAACCTGCAAAGGGAAAAAAAAAAAAACGTTTTCTCATGTAACAAAGGGGAAAATTCCACATCTTTTGGTTATGAAACCAGTTTGGGGAAACTTGTTTTCCATAGGCCAGCAATATGCATCTTTTCCCTCCTCTTTGAAAATTAATTACCATTTTAACACTAAATATTGCTGATCACAATCCTATGTAGAGTGAAGATAAGAACAGACAGCTGCAAGAACGACTAGAACTGGCTGAGCAGAAGCTGCAGCAGACTTTGAGAAAAGCTGAAACTTTGCCAGAGGTGGAAGCTGAGCTRGCACAGAGAGTTGCAGCACTTTCAAAGGTGGGTCACTTGGGGTGCTGTGCTCAAGCCTTTTTCCCCCCCACTATTAATATCCCACTGCAAAAAATCTGTACTTACAGTTGTTTTCATTATTGTCAGGTTTCTGCTTTTGCCCCTCTAAATATTTTYATTTTTTATTTATTTACTTTTCCTATTTTCTGTTTTCTGTTCACCTTTAGGAACATAATGGAATGATTTATCCTTYTTATTAATTTCTATCCTTAGAATTTAAGCATGCTATTTTCTTAACACTGTGTTGTATTATGAAAATGTATCTGAATTACTGCTTTGTTACTTTTTATTAAATTTCATTCAATACTAGACATAAAGACTTCTAGAAGAGTAACTATTTTTGAAGAGGAAAGTGATCATTTCTTCCTCTTTTAACCAAGTGAGAAATATGTGCATGTGGAAAGAGAGAAGTAATGGTAGTCATTAATTTTAAGATTTTTCTGGAAGGCACAAATGCAATAATGAAGTCTGAAAAATAATAATATAGTAACMAAAAAAAAACCCAAAAAACCAAAACACTTAAGTGTGGCATGTCTTTCTTTTGTTGTTTGAGTTGTAGTTTCATTTCTTTCCCTGTTATCTTTCCTGTCCTGTACTGGCTCTGTAGTCTGACCTTTTGTCTCCTGGGATCTCTGCTGCTAAAGTATTGGAGCTTACCGCCAAGCTTAGGAAGGTAGAATTTGTACATTAGTCCTTGTTTCTGCTTGCTGCTTTCTGCTTTGTCATGGTTACTAACAAAGGGGAATAGTGTCTAAGCCAGTGAAGAAAAACTGGAAATTAATTTAGTTTTAAATTTGTGGGGTTTTTTCATATTGCTGTGGTTTTAAATGAATATTTGCTGTTGCAAACACATATGCAAATAAGAATTGTTTCACAGAGTAGTGAGAGAATTGTTTCATTACTGAATGTGAACTATCAGTAGGTTCTTTCAATTACAGAAAGGCATTTGTTTTGCACTGTGTGTACCACAAATGGCAGTTTGCGCAAAGCATGTTAGATATGGTACATCAACTTTTCTTTATGCTTTTGAAACCTTTAGGAAAAAAAAAAGAAATTTCTAATTTTGCTTTCAAATTTGACAGGCTGAAGAGAGACATGGCAACATAGAAGAACGACTCAGACAGATGGAAGCCCAGCTAGAAGAAAAGAATCAAGAACTGCAGAGGGTACTTTACATATTTTTGTCACAAAAACAAAACTGAAAGAAATGTTGTGATCCYTCTTTGACCGTTCACCAATCTGCTCTAAAATAAAGCCAGAGTTCAGRCTGTCTGATATGTGGGAGACTTGACTCTCTGTGTTACGGCCAACCTTAAATCTCAAGAATAATCTCTGAATCTGTTATCAAAGTTCCAAATAAAAATGGAAATACCCAATTACTAGGCACATTTTYCCATTTGGGGGATAAGCTTACTGAGTTAACTGACCATGGAAAAATTGGTTCATAGGTTATAATAGTGGAATTGATTTYGAGATGTGCTTGGTCATGAAGCGTAAACTTAGGCTTTGAAGCTTCTGGTCTTGGAATTCTTCAGTTCTTAAAGTCTTAAGAGTCTCTTATGCTGCCTTATAGACTCATGAACGTATGTGCAGTGTTTCTTAGGGCAAAATGACTCTCTAAACGAAATAAATTTAGATTAAAATTATTTATTTTCACAACCTGAAAAACGCTTTATAGGCTTGTTAAAGGCTATCTCAGTAGCCTTTTTAATTTTGCTTATATATCTTAGGCTAGACAGAGGGAGAAGATGAATGAAGAGCATAATAAACGCTTGTCAGAAACTGTTGATAAGCTTCTCTCGGAATCCAATGAAAGGCTTCAGCTTCATCTCAAGGAGAGGATGGCTGCCTTGGAAGATAAGGTAACCTTAAGTCGCGTTCCAGCATACTCATTAGTTAGATATTCAGCRTTCCATTGTATTTTTTGTATTTTTGAAAAGTCTGTGTATGATAGTAAATAAAAATTAAAGTTCTATTAACAAAGTAGTTTCTGTAAAGGGAAATTTATAATGTGAATCTTGAGGGGGAAAAAAAATCTGAAAATACTTTTTTCGAGGTTATTTCTGGGCACAGTTCTTCAGTTTTGAGAAGACTTTTAAAAAAGCTTCATCCTTTCTTATTTTATTGGTGTAAACTGTGTAAGTAGGCTCATCTARTGTAAGGCAAGTCTGAAATTAGAGCTAGAACTTAGACCTTTTCAGTAAGGGTGTTTATGTGTGGGTGGGTTGKTTGTTTGTTTTTGTTGTTTTTTGTTTTGTTCTTTCTGTTTTCTTCCAATTTTGCAACTAGATCCTTGTGGATACTTTTCTTCCAGAAATTTAATTTGCTTTTAGCATTTTGTTGATTTTGAGTTGATTTTTCTTGGGTTTTTTTCTTTTTWAAATAATTTATTATAGAGCAATAACCACTTTGAACAAAGACATGGTAGCAGTACTAAATACATTTAATTTGTCATATATTTTATTTTAGAATTCTCTTATTCGAGAAATTGAAAATTCGAAAAAACAAATAGAAGAGCTTCAACATGAAAAGGTATAATGTACTTTATTACTTTCATTCAAAAGCTTAACTACTGTGAATATGTGAAGTGGCTGGATATATTAGTAACTTAAGAGAACTTGACATTTCTGTATGAATTTTTATACTGTTGTATGTATAACCTCGACCTGTAAAAGAAAAAATGTTTTCGAAGGCAGGTATTTTCCCATGAGCAAATTTTTAAAACGTGTGGGTGTCATGGAATACTTGTGATTTAAATCTTGTGATTTAAATCTTGTGATTTAAAATTTCAAGCTTTTAAGAAATGTCTGTGGGGAGGAAATATTTATTAAACTTCGCTGGTCTTTACAGTAGAGGCTTTCTGGCAGTTTTCTTGCCTTGGTTCTGATCAGATCATGGGTGATAGTTGTGAGTGATAGCATTTCCTTGCAATAAAATTTTTGATCATGACATTTGTTCTGAAATAATACTGCTTATTACTTACTAAATCACAGGTGTACTGTAGCTCCTCAAATCATTCTAATAAGTAGATAGGATAAACTGTAGAGGCTGTACTTCTGTCACAAAAATGAGGAACACAGAATATATGGCAGGGTGTGCTTTGAATTTTTGTATGTGTAGCAAATAGGTTTTCACCCAGGTCACAGATAGTCACTGTCAGCCATTTTTCTTAATTTTTCATTCAAGTTTTTTGTTTTTTTCATGAATTGTTATTTTTGTGAATTGTTGGATTGTTTTGTGGATAAATTCCAAGTTTCCATAACACATCAGAATGTTCAGGTTAAAAGTAGATGTTTTTAGGACCTGTTGTGAACAAGGCTTAAAAAAATCTGGTTTTGTTTGTAATGAAATATACAGACTTATCTGTAGTAAGTAACAAGTCTATTTTGTTCAGTAGTTCTCTTTTTAAAGAATACATCGTTATCTAGATTCATAGTATAGAGAGAGGATAGAAAAATTTAGATGCMTTTCCGTTATGGTGCTGGAGCAAATATAATTTTTAGGTTTTATGTTGTTGAATGGTAGTATTTAACATCAGTTAGTTCCATTTTTAGAGAAATGAAATTGAAGGACTAAATAGTTCAAAATATTTGACAGTTTTTTTTAAGCATGTTTTATCTCTTTTTTGCAGGACCAGCTTATTTTAAATGTTGAAGCATTAAGGGCTGAAAATGACCAAGTGAGACTCAGAGCCACATCACTGCATCATAGGTACCAGTACCTAATAGCAAGACATTTTTTTCTAATTGCTTCAAAGTCATTTTGCTAAATGTAATTGTTTATCTGTTAAACATTTTTACTAGCTATAGCCATAAGCCATATTTATTACAGAGCACATGAACTAACTTTTTTAGTGCTTTCTAAAAGAAAACAAACGGGTTGGACAATAGGAATGGGTGGAATAGAGATTTTTGTTTGTTTGTTTCTTGGTATTTTCTTTTTTTTTCCTTTTTTTTTTTTCTTTTTTTTTTTTTACCTTCCCCTCATACCTAAGGATAAAGTGTTTCTTCGTATTTTAGCCGACCACATTTGGGTAGTGTACCAGATTTCAGATACCCAATGACATCTTCATCTGTGGCTGACAGTCATGCAGACTCCTATGGCACYTCATCAGTGTTAAGGCGTCCCCAGAAAGGGCGTTTGGCAGCTCTCAGAGATGAGCCTTCAAAGGTAATAAAACAGTAAAACAAAGTAACAGCAACAAAAACTTTCATGGCAGCATGGATTAATCTATTCTGTTGTAAGAAGAAACTGTGGAATACAAGTATGCAGCAACAAAACAGCTAGACCTTATATATAAAATATGTTTCTTAGACTTGTCCATGTCCTGTTTCACTAAATGCACAGATAGCAGGCATTTTAATTGTTGTCAAATAATTGCAGAGTTGGGAATTTGAGRTCCTGTTTGGTTTAAGTATGGAAGACCTGTAAAATATAATCTGAAACAGTCCTGGTTTTATGTGTGTACGTTTTCAGATTTGAACTTSCATTCACTAATCTAACATGTTATTGTTTTGCAAGCAATTTCAGAGTCTCTTTCAGGACATGTAAGTTCATATTATGTAAAGTTGATTCCAAAATTTGCATTGGACTTGTTAGCAAAATTATGCAGTAACTTAGAGTGTATATGGCCAAGATCTGTGGTATTGTTATTTATTCATTGGCATTGTCCATTTTAAAATTTCACTTAACTGTATTATAAAAGTTTTCTACRTTATGCCTTTTGTTTTTACCTTTCTCTAAATATTGCTGTCTTGATGGATACATTCAGCATGTAAGTGGGCTGCTAAAAAAAATTGAACATTTTGGAAAATGATAATAATGCCTTTTTTTTTCCCCACACTGAGCTTGGATTTTGTTTTCCATCCTCTTTTAACAGGTTCAGACTCTGAATGAGCAAGACTGGGAGCGAGCCCAGCAAGCAAGTGTATTGGCAAATGTTGCACAAGCATTTGAAAGTGATGTTGATGTGTCTGATGGTGAGGACGATAGGGAGACTATATTCAGTTCAGTTGATCTGCTGTCACCAAGTGGTCAGGCTGATGCTCAGACTTTGGCCTTGATGCTTCAGGAGCAGTTGGATGCAATCAACAAAGAAATTAGGTATGTTTAGGTTCTGCTGTTACCATTTTCTGTGATATCGGAAATCCAAAAATTTCTCCCACATGTTTTGTGGTTACAAGCAAATTTCTTTATCCATTCAGTATTTTCCTCACTTTTAAAGATTTGGCCCCATTTGAGGAAGTGATAATAATAGTTGTTCTTACTATTGCTCGGGCTTGTTTGGTTTTTATGCTTGGGTCAGCTGTCCTCCTGTGAACGTGACTGCTATGTTCCTTTGGAATTTTCTTCTAGACTCATACAAGAAGAAAAGGAAAATACAGAGCAGCGGGCAGAGGAAATTGAAAGCAGAGTAGGTAGTGGAAGCTTGGACACGCACGGTCGTTTTCGGTCGATGAGCTCCATTCCTCCTCCGTACGCAGCTGGTTCCCTTGCTGGCTCTTCCCCTCCTGGCAGTGGCCGCTCCACCCCAAGGCGAATCCCTCATAGTCCAGCTCGGGAAGTGGACAGACTCGGTATCATGACACTGGTATGTATCCACTCAATACCTCAGAAGATGATGCTYTTTTCCTTAAGGAAAGGGGAGATTTAAACTGATTTTTTTTTTTCCTTTTTTCTCTTCCTGGTCAGTTGTACTTTTAGTGTTCTTTAGGTTTYCCTGCTATTCTCTTTTACTCTCTCTAAAAAGTGTAAGCGCTGTAGTCATAATCATATAGCAGGCAGGTATACCATGTGATCAGCACCCCGTGCCTTGGTATTCTTTCTGTTGTTTTGATCTCTCTTCTAGTTCCTCTTCCTAGAAGAAATGATGCTTTTTTTCCCAAGCCTCAGGTACAGCAGCAAGTTGTTCCCTCTGTTTTAAACATCAGTCAAACATGTTTTGTATASACTCTATTTTTAGCAGYCTTCCACTGAATATTCAGCCAGTGRTTTGCATATCTTACTGTTTTGCATAAGTCTTGAAGATAGTTGGGGTTTGKTTTTTTAATCACGGTTATTTTTAATAGAAATGAATGCTAGTATGTAGTTGTTGCCTGTTCAGACATTTAGGCAGAAAGAGTATCTGTTGGACTAGGTATTTAACTGAGTCATAGCTCAGACTAGCAGTTCAGTGAGCAGAGAAAGATGGATCCAGTCTCTGATGTTCATTGAACTACTTAGAAAAAATTAATACTTCTACGAAATATCTTATATATGTAAACATACTTGTAAAAATAAAATAAAAATTTCTGGCTACTTTTGTTTGCACTCAAGTCTTAAACCTAACAGTTTGTCCTKTCTGAAATACTTTTTGATGAGGAATGTGTTAGATATAGGTATTTACCAGCACTTTCTAGGAAAAGATTATCTACCCTAGCTCTGTATGCCTGTTTTGTCTACAGACTTTTACATACATTCAAAAACCTTACTTATAATTTTACGTGTGCCCCCATGCTTACACACCGTATTGTTTTGGATTGCTGCACTTGGATCATGCCGATACTATGTCAATTGTTAGACAAAGAATCCTGCTGTAAAATGCTGACTGGACTCCTTTTAATCTCTTAGTGTTTAAAGCAGATCTACCCATTTTGCAAACTTTCCAAAATGAATATGCAAATTTACTGAAAGGTCTGTTTTTCCTTCTTTTTAACCACAAGAGGGAATCATTTGGCCTTTCCTATGTTAAGCAAAATGGTTATACTAGGTCTAGTCATATATCTGAGGTCAAGCACAATGGAAGACTGTTGCTATATGGAAGTGAACTATTGCTGCATTCTGGTTTTGAGTTACCACAGGATTACTGCTTTTTATGCTATGTAGCAAAAATGTCTAGGGTTTGAGAACTGGCTGTAATGCAGACAACATGCTAAACTTGCCTACAGTGACCACTGCATGTGTTATATAGTTCAAGAAGAGTCTTTCACACCAGATCAGAAATCTTCTGACTTTTGAAAAGCAATACCTTGCTTCTACACATACTTCACTAATTTGCATGCTGAAGATAATGCATATTTTTTTTCATATATGTTTGCATATTTAATATTTGCATATCTGGATATGTTTTTTCCCTTTGGGAATACATTTAAATATTTTATCATTTGAAGAGTACACTGTACTGTGCATCTTTTCCTGTGCCATAGCTGTTACTGTTAGTGTCCTGGATATATATATTGTCTGTGCTAATGGCTTGAATTTGTGATGCAGTTTACAACAAATACAGCTCTTAAAAATTTCTTTTCTTTGCATGCATCTATCAGCCTAGTGATTTAAGGAAACACCGTAGAAAGGTAAAAATCTTCAGCTTATTTAATGGTGTGCCTCTTCTCTTCCTTCCTATCTGCTAATTCATAAGTGGAAAACAGGAAAATTAGAGAAAGTGCACGGTAACCCTATAGAAGAGCAAGACTATATCCTGTTTGATATTAAGGATATAAAACATTCAATGTTTAATGGAAGAGACTAGAGCTGATGAAATTACTTTAGTTCTTTGCCTTGTGTATGACTAAAGGAAAACTGCTGCTTGATCATTTTATTAGCTAAGACTGAAATTTAGTAGTTTTTCAGTAGTGGTAACAGGAAACTTAGAATTCAAGGGTAAAATATGCAACTCCAAAATAAGAAGGAAAAGAATAAAGGAAAGAACAAGCCTTTAACACTGAAATTATAGATTGTTTTTTTCCTTTTAATCTCTTGTTATCATTGATTCTAGATTCACATTATATAATATTTCAACTGAATCCTCAAGTTTTCATTCATTTCCTTTAGTCTCCAGCTTCTAGAGAAGAGGTACGAGATGATAAAACTACAATAAAATGTGAGACATCGCCACCATCCTCACCTCGATCTTTGCGTTTGGACAGAGTCCAGAAAGGCGCTTTGCACACAGCAAGCCATGAAGATATCAGGGACATAAGGAAGTAAGTAGCAGCAGAGAGTCATCCTCCTATCATTAACTGATATTTCAGAATGTCAGAGCAAAAGACTTTGTCAGCAAAGCTATGGAGTTTAAAGGCATTTTAGCAGAAATATTAAAATGTGTCTCAAAACTCGAAAATGTGAACACACGAATGAGGAAGTATGCTGCATAAGCAGTATAGATTTTGTTCATGGATAAAATTGGCTTTAAGTCAATTCTTCAGGTACCAGAATTCTGCATGAAATTTACTTAGCRTATTAAAAATGAGAGAGATGAGATTCTCATTTTCTCTCAAAAGTTTGAAATTAAGCTATATGTTTAGGAAAAAAACTATAAAATTATTATTGTTGTTAATTAGTGGTACCGTTCTCAGAGCAACTTTTGGTTTCTACTCAAGAGTTTTAGCTCTAGCTGTCTCTGTAAGGAATGGCTGTATGTTGTCAATGTTGGATTTTCTGACTTGTACTTTAATTCACATTACTTAAAGAAAAAGGGATGGAACAAAAGTAACCTTCAGGTCTTTGTAGTATATATTCTGTATCTTTTTATAACGTGATTTGGTTTCCAGTGTTTATTCTATGTAATAGAATATTATTCTATGTAATAGAATTAACACTGGAATTACATAGAATAAATATTCTGTGTAATAATGTATATTATTAGATTTGCTTCTTTCTGTGAGAAGAAACTGAAAATAGATGTCGTTAGAGAGGTAGAGTTTTTATTAGCTTGTGCAAAAATCGGCAATTATCTTGTGTTACTGTGCACATGCTTCTTTGTGACTCTTCTTTTTGTAAAGTTCAACAGGCTCACAAGATGGACAAACAAGTAATCCTAGTAGCAGCAATAGTAGCCAAGATTCCCTTCATAAGGCCCCCAAAAAGAAGGGGATCAAATCCTCCATTGGCCGCTTATTTGGCAAGAAAGAAAAGGGACGACCTGGACCAACCAGCAAAGACACACTAGGACAAGGTTGGTATCAGCATATTAGAAATTGATTTTTAGGACTTATGTCTCCATATGTGTGTTTATGATTGTTTTGATTCTGATGTACAGCGTTTTTCCTAACCAGTGGCAGTGAATTTTTTAGTAGCCCTTTTGTGATCATAGTGTGCAAGTTCCGCTTTTTTTTAATTCTGTAGTTTACTAGATCTCTCTCTAGATCTTTCTTAAGGCCTTCATCAGGAAGCCAGAGTTGGATTGTGTTGATCTTATTGCCATCTCTGCTGGGCATGCAAAGTATTTTGCTGCTGGAATGTCAGAGCTGAGATGCCTCAATAAGCAGGCACATTAGTCCACCAGGAAAATGACTGAATGTCAGATTGGTTTTCTTGCATATCAGTACTTAGTTCACTCACCTTCAAGGCTCATAATTGAGATACATTGTATTGTGGGGTTCATTACACTGATGAGTTAGGATAATGGAGACTGAAAGCCATATTTTACTTCCTAGAGCTCAGTCGGGCAGAGAAAACTAAGTCCCACGTGTTGCTTTCATTGCTAGCCTGGTGTCACAGGAGATCCTTCCTGTCCACCTTTATGCTCGCAGCTGACCTGGGGCCTTTCAGTAAATGTTGAATAGCAACAAGTCTTGCATAAGTGTGTGACTCTTGCTCAACACTTAGCAGTGTGAGAATTTATTTTAAAATGCAGTATAACAGAGTTGGAAGTTAGAATTTCTGAAATTAAAAATTCTGTTTAGTTTAACAGAACCTGAATCAAGTTTCAAAGTTTTTTAGAAATAAGAATGAAAAAAGAACTGATTTTATTTGGTTGATTTGCAGCTGTCTATGTTACTATAGACTGACTTTGATTAGTTGATGTTTTCAAAGCAGTTTAATGCCTCAGGTAGCAAGTTGGTTGTATTTATGGGAGCTATTAATGTATTAATAGAGGCTGTACACTTGAAGACATTCATTATATGTTCTGGAGCTCAGATGTTGGCAAAGGCTAACAGGACCCATTTTTCAAGTATTAATATAAATCAACATAAAAATACTAGAGTAAAAGAACTCTTGCATCCATTTTGATTGTTAGTGCCTTTTGGTTCCTAACAAGTACTACTAGTGATGAGCGCATCCCATAAACAAGGAATTTCCAAGACAGCTTAAATAAGACAGATGTGAATGAGTTACGTAACAGCTGAGAATACTAATGAAGAACTGGCAAATGTTATTTGAGTATTAGACTTGAGAAAATAGGGTCAGAAATTATTTACCATCACAGGTAATGCACATTAGTACATGCACTTTCCTGTCCCCTATACTAAATTTTTTGTTGTATACTGTTTGGATAAGGCACATGTACCCCAGGTGGCCTTGAGGAAAAAAAAACCACTTCCATGTTAGAGTTGCACAGCAGGTACTGCCTTTCCTAGTGGATCATTTTCCACTAACATGTTATGCTTCATCTTCTAACACCTACAAGTGGCAAGTTATTTATCTTGTATTAATTTCATAAGGACACTTACAGTAAAAGGGTCTGTTTTGATAGTGTGTTGCAGCAGAAAGATGCAAAAGGTCTGAAGACAACTTGAACATCTCTCAAGGTGCTGGCATGTGTAAAGCTACACTGCAGTGCYCTGTGATGAAAAGCTGCCTGCAGGATTCAGTGGTGCAATCCACTCAGTGGAGAACTGCTGCTGGTGCCATTGAAATAGATGCATCTGTAGGGAGGACAGTGAAAACCCATGCAGCTAGCGATGCAGTGTGTGGATATGAAGTTGGCCAGTTCAGATTTCCTTGGAGAAAATCTGTCTGTCGCTAGTAACATACCTGGCTTTTGATCATAAAATTCTTCATCGCTTTCTACAAAATAAGTACTGTGTGTATCTATAGCAAGTCATTGCACTATTGAAATAATCCACTCCTCAAGATTAACAGCTAGTGCCTAGTGACAATTTGTTTTCTGATTGCTGCTTTGCTTATCCACAAACAAATGCTGGAAGCTGGAAGCATGCCTGTTTCACATGGCAGGCCATCGCTGGGATTTTCCAAGCTTGGCTTGATATGGTGCTTCAGGGAAAGTGGCGCTTTGACGTGACTCATGTGGTGAAAACCACCCATTAAGTGAGCACGTTTTTTTCCAGGTTAGATGCCAATAAACCACATAAKGCATAGAGAATTTGCAGTTCTAATTCCAGGAGCAGCAGTCATCAGGTATCATCAACATGATGGGCAGTGTGCCCTTTCTGCTGATAATGCCCCAGAAGACTTTCTTTAGTTGTCTGTATTCACTATTGCTTTGTTAGGCAACAACATAGGCAATATTAGCAAGTCTGATCCTTAAACCTAGAATTTTTCTCAGTTCTAGAATTAGTTTTAGACACAGTATCTAATGTGTATACTCTTCATATACTGAATAAGTTATTGATTTTCCATATCTTCTGCATTACCAGTTTAGTGAGCTTGTACAGGATATATTTGAAAGTGTCCTGACACTGATCTCTCAAACTCATCTTTTCCATATAGCTTTTACCATCAGGCCTAGAGTATGAGCAGAGAGCTGCTTAGAAGAGGAATATATGTAGGTTTTGTATTCCCTTTTCTCCTTCTGCTTCAACTCCCACCACTCCCTGGAATGTCACTGCTCTCCTTGCACTTCTAGTGGGAATCTCTGCACATTTTTGGTTTTGATATATTGTTTGAGTAGATGTTTTTGTTGTTTCACCACTTGCTTATGATAACTGAGAGAATATGATTATGGTAAATATTAGGAGAAAGTATTCTCAACACATACACGTCTCTAGGTTGGCCTTTTTTACAAATTTTATGGTGTATCTGGTGGGGAAAGAGCTTTTCTTTTGTTTCCATGTCATTTTAAATGGAAGATCTCCTGATAAAATCAAAATATGTTTTTCTGTTGAGTAACATTACRAAGGATTAAGCATTTATCTTTTGGAATGCAGTAGTGATTTTTGAATTGTGWCTATGTGGCTGAACTTGACTATAAGAAGTTGATGTGTTTTTGTTTGCYTTTGTAGCTGGTATGGCAGAAGCAGATAGTTCCTCTCAGGATGCATTAGGTCTCAGCAAACTTGGAGGTCAAGCAGAAAAAAACAGGAAACTGCAGAAAAAGTAAGCTTTTTTTGATTCTGTTTTGTTTTCATTATTACTGTTTTTTAAAGAATTTGTTCATGATTTTTTTTCTTGACACTTTTTCAGATATTCATGTCCCTCAGAGTCACTACAGCTTTTTTCTTTCCCCATCACTTCTCCAGAGCTTTAATAGTACTTAGATCTTGCCAAGTTTAAAACTAGTGTCAGTGCTGACAGTGTGTTGTTCAAATGTGGTCATAAAAAAAAGTTCAAGATAAAAGTGGACTCCTATCAAAAATTCCCCCAGATTTGTGGTAATTTAATACCTGCATTGGATTTAATTCAGTTGATTTTTTTTTTTCCAAAGTTGYCTTTGGTGCTCACTGCACGAGAGCATAAAAGTGTCACTTGGTGTTTTGGATGTAGGGAATCGTTTTGGAGGTACTTGCTTGCTAATTCCTAACTGGTGACTCTGGAACTCCTTGTTTGCTGCTGTTGTTAGTTCCTCTTGGTTTTCACTTAAAAACAAAACAACAACAAAAAACTAAAAATTGCACTTAAGGTTACTTCAGTTTTTTTCTCATTTATTTTAACATGTGAAATCTGTTTTTCCTTGATACACAAATGGTAATATAGAAAACAGTCAAACCTACGTCAGCAGGAGCAGGCTTTCTTTGCATTTTTCTTTTCCAGAGATGGACCATATAATTTTTTTTTATTCTGCTTGACTATCACTATTTYCTGTATCAGAAAAAAAGCTGATTGAGATCAGACATGTATTCCTTACTTTTTTTGTTTGTCTTCTGGAAGACTAAGTAATGAATGTTGGAAATAAAGTGTGCAAATTTTCCCTAAGAGATCCCATGTAAAATCTAAGCTCTGTTGTCAAAAGAAAATAATGCCTGGTGCTTTTGCTAATGAAAAGCAGTGGTGTGTTGGTTGCAAAGTCGGAATGGAATGTGGTTTTGTTTATATGACGGAATGGTCAGCTGCCTGCTTTCACCCTGGTGTGAAGGCAGTCTTGTGGTGTTATGATCTGCTATACTCCTGTTTCTGYAAGGCTGTAAAATCATACCAGATCTTGATCAAATAAATCACGTTAGCCTGGAGATAGCTGAATACTGCTAGGCCTATTCTTGAATAGTTGAGATCTTTTTCAATACTACCAACAAATTTAATTCTATACTAAACRGTCTGTTTGTTGTACTTGAATAAATAGAAAAAATGCAGGTGCAGGTAAATTGTTATTTGCCTGTGTTTAAAATATAAACATGTGCATAAAAMCAGCATTATTGCATTTTTATTTCTTGGTAAATATAACTAATAATATAAAATACACAAAGTAAAAATACATAGAGGATATATATACACACACACATATAAAAATACATTTTTTTTCTTATTTTCCTATCTTTCAAAAATTTGCTGCTGTTACTTTTAAGTGTACCAGCTCATGGTTGCATGCTGTTGGTTGTCAGCTACTTGCTGAGTGGCTGGAAAGCAAGTGTGTATTTGACAAATGCAAACTTCTGCTTTGCAACTGACTTGTCCACAGCAAAAGCTGAGAGAGAAAATGATTACGCTCTGTGAACAATAAGTAAAAAATATAGATAAATTGGAAGGCATCTATGGTGTGCTGGAGATTCAAGTTAAAGCAGGCTTTGGGAAGCAAGGCAGTGCTGATGGAAACACTTATAATGTCTAGTTTTATTGCTCTTTACTGCTGAGAGCAGCAGTAAAGCACTCTGACCTTCCATGAGAATCAAATCTACCAAGTTAGAAATCCCAGCGCTGTACCTTAGTTGCTCCTGATTCAGCTGTTCCTGAATCCTGCCAAGGCTTGGGAATACAGGCAGCCGTATTCCCCCCCTGTTACCCTGTGTGCCTCTTGCACGCACGCGTGCACGCCTCCGGAGAGCTCTGATGTGCAGCTTGCTCGGACCCTGGGGCCGGGAAGGCCCTTGTCACGTTTTCAAGTGTGCACATGTGCAAGGGTGAGCAGTGYGAGTCCGGCTTGACCGAGAACACCAGTTACCTATTAGGGTAATTGCTAATATYTATATTATTTGCTCCTTTTAATCTCCATTTGGTTATCTTTTAATTTCTGCATGTATACATGCAAACAGGCCCAGGGTAGTATTCAGTGTCTTWGATTACAGAAACCTGTTTATAGTTAGAGCTAAAATACAGTATGTGTGATTTGTCTTTTTTTTTTCTGTATGACTTTCAGTTCAGTTTAATCTTAGATTTTTATTTTTCCATCATTGTTTTATTTTCCTTTTGTTTGCCATTTGATGTGGTAGTGCAAAATCAGGGTAAGTTTTTATATATATATAGGATTATATATATATATATATGATTGTTGTGAACTTATGAGAATTTTTTTTAGCAATATGTAAAAAGATCTTAAAAATCTTAATTCTCAGAGGAGACATTGTATTCAGAAATATTGTGGAAACATTTTTCTGAAATGTGTCCTCCATCTTTTTAATGCTTGTTCAATTCTCTATCTTAATTTGCATAGTGTGAATATTTATATTGAAAACATTTCATCTTATTTAGTTGCAGTTGGTATTTATTTTAAATTTTTAAAGTTGTTTTGACAGTAGTAGACAATTATGCCCATTCACTTACAGGGTATTTCAGTAAAAATGTTGTTCTTTGTTTATTAAATTTGTTTTTAGTGATTCATCCATACTGTTCCCCCTGTTTTTGTGAACTGTGCTGTGGACAGTGTTTAACCCAGCTGTATTCATGCTTTTACATGAGCACAACAAATTTCCAATAATATTGCATTAATAAAAAAGAAAGGGAAACATAATTAGGCAAATTTAAGATAACCCTTCTAAATAAAAAATTATCTGTGAAAAGTTTTGATTACCTGCTTGTAATCACTATGTGATGTTGACTTTCAAGAAAGATAATTCTTTCGTAAKTCCAAGAGCAGGATACAGCTTTTCTTCCACACTAAACGTTTCCTATGCAGCTCGGCTTACATCACTGTGYAGTCATCCTTTGCCTTGGCAGATGCATCATTGCATCTATAAGGCTGAGAAAGAAAGRAAAAAATAAATATTGGAAGGAAGTAGGAATGTGATTGCAGTGCTTAAATTCTTATATCTGCAGTAGTTTCTGTCTGTCTTACTAGCAGTTTCTGTAATTGTAGGCATGAGTTGCTTGATGAAGCCAGAAGACAAGGACTGCCGTTTGCACAGTGGGATGGGCCCACTGTGGTTGTGTGGTTAGAGGTGAGCAGTCTGTTTAAAAATAGTAATAATAAAAATCRGGATTTGGGGGTGTGGGACTGTTTTTCCTTATCCTGCTTGCTTCCTGTGTTGTGTTTCAGCTGTGGGTAGGGATGCCGGCCTGGTACGTGGCTGCCTGCCGAGCGAATGTGAAAAGCGGTGCTATCATGTCAGCCCTGTCTGACACAGAAATACAGCGCGAGATTGGAATCAGCAACCCGCTGCACAGGCTGAAGCTGAGGCTGGCYATCCAGGAGATCATGTCGCTAACGAGCCCCTCGGCGCCTGCCACCTCCAGGACGGTAAGGAAGGCYAGCCCCCAGCACACGGCCTCTAGACCCACCCTGCACGAGCTCCTCCAGACACCTTCCGAAACCTCTTCCAGAGCGTGTAGCCCAAGGGATTTCAGCTTCAGAGGAGGATTGCTGGGAATGTGTTTCAAATTGTAGCTGAACAYGGGATTACTTAAAAAGAATGTCTTTTCGTTTCATAGAAGTTAAATGAAGGAAGTATTGCATTTTTTTCCTAAGAGAAATAGATAAATTAACTTATATTAGCCTAAGAATGCAATCTAAAAAGCTAAAATATTTGGAATACATGTTGTTTGTCATATTATTTGATAACACCCCAAAAAATTGTAATACCAAAGAAGTATACAAGTATGAACAGAAATTTGTAGAATAGTTGGAAGCTTTTTTTTTTTTTTTTAATCCATGTAAGGCCAAACAGTGGTTGAGACTTCACAGTCTCAGAACCTGCCTGTCCCTCTATGCTCTAAGGAAGCATCAACAAATTTAGCCATACAGACTTGGTGTGAGTTCCCTGCCATGGGCTCTGTCTGCCCTGGAATCTAAAGTTATTTGTGGTTTCTGGGACTATGTACTAGGCTACAAACGCATTTTTCGGATTACAGCCTAACCAGGTGTTTGTCAGTTAATTACTTAAGTGTAAGCTATTTATCACATTCAATTTTGCTAATATCTTTGAAGAAAAGTGATCCATGTTAATAGGCTTTTATGCTATATCATCATTGTAGATAGATAACCTGTACTTGAGGCTAGGAACCATTGCTTTGCCCATGCCTGCTCCTTGTRTGTACCGATGGCTTATATGTTCTGCAACCTTTCCTCTTTGTTACTGCTTTCCTTTCATTGGATGTGATTGGTTCACTGTGGGGTCATGTTAGACTACGGGAAATGTCTGGGTAACACATGAAGAGATGGAAAATCTTACAGCCACCCAGCAAACGGTTAGTTTACGGTGTTGCCGCTTCTGTTCTTTAGAGTGCTTTTTTTTTCCCACTTTTTAACCACTTGAATCAAATGCATCTTGATTTTTTTTTTTAAAAAAGGTCTTACTTTAGATTCTTATAATTATTAACCTGCGTCTTGGTACATTTTTCCAGAAGGGGGAAAGAAATCAACCTTGATATTACTGTGAACAAAATCACTAATCAGAGGGGGCTCTGATTTGTTTAATTGTGCTTGTAGCCAAATTGAATTATTTGTGTATCAGTTTTCCTTTCCTTCCCTCTTCCCCCCCCCCCATCAAACCTAATCAGTAGATGGATTTTCCAACTTCTAGGAAAATTGATATCGGGTATTTTTTTGAATGCATGATGCTTGCTTTATCTAGATTTTTTTTTTTTCTATACGCGGTAGACTTAGTCTTGCAGTGCATCTTTAACTCTGATCTTCTTACTAAATTTAAATACTAATACATATGTGTTCTTTTGCTTTTCTAACCACCTAACAGGAAGATGAGGAGGGAAGCTGGGCTCAGGTTGGAAACTTTATGTAATATTATAGTATATATGTAAATAGTCATAATCAGAGCATGAAAGAATATGTTTTATAGCTATTTACTTTAGTGACTGCTGGTGTGTCTTAGGGGCTGGAAGAGGAGGAAGCTGTTAGAGGTTTTTTCTATATATAATACAGAGTTTGAATAAATACAGTTTGAGGTTATACTTTCATATTTAGGTGTATATAAAGGTGTTAAGTATTTTCCAGTACTTCCTAGATTAGCTGGTGTATTGTGAACAAGTGGGGAAAAAAATGCTAACTTTGTTACTAGTACATCACAAAATAAAGCTTTGCCTACTTTTTAGTAGTAGGACAATTAGAGGAAGAGTATCCTTGTWAGGAAGAGTCTTTCTTGTTAGCTTTCTGAAATACTTTTCCAGCAGCTAACGAATCACCAAAATGAAGTCATTCTTAATGAGCGTTGTAACACTCTGTATATGAACAGGGTAGATCAAATAAATGCTAAAATGATTTTTTGACATAAAGCCTGGAATCTTGGGGATGAGACGGACAATGGGCAGCCAAAGGTCCAGTGAAATTACCTGATGTATGTAGAAAGTCTCTGTCCATCTTGTGCACCATCATAAGGGTGCTGCAATACTGACCATGGTAGTTAAGCAGATTTGTGCGCATTAGTGCTCTCTAATCATCCTTAGCTAATTGTTTTCCTCTTAAAGTGGTGAGGAATCCTATTTGTATTTTCAGGTATTGAGATGGCTCATTATTTGCTACAGGTTTATCAACAGAACTCGGGACTTGTCTGTGACCCGTATCTTTAGATAAAAAACCTCTTGTTTCTTGGCTGCCCTCCAGCTTAAACTTCTTTGTATCCTGTGAACTACTCAGATACCCATTTGCCAATTATAAATATCAAAGCTTGACACGTTATTAGAAGTGTAATGTGCTCTTTCAGTTTGCCATCCAGACTCAAAACGTATGTAGTACTTAGTATTTTAAGTCGCTTGTTTTCATAGACTTAAACACTCAGTAAGCGTTGTTTTAGATTTTTCTTTAAAATGTTTCCTTGTCTTAAAAAACTTTTCTCTGTGTATTATTTTTCTCTTTATCTTATTAKTATTTTAATAAGCTATTCCTTTATTTAAAAACAAAAAACAGACATTAGCCTATGGTGATATGAACCATGAGTGGATYGGCAATGAATGGCTCCCTAGCCTGGGACTGCCTCAGTACCGCAGCTACTTCATGGAGTGTCTCGTTGATGCCAGAATGCTGGATCATCTGACTAAGAAAGACCTCCGTGGACAGCTTAAAATGGTGGACAGCTTTCACAGGTAACTAAACTTAAGCTTGGAGACCAGACTTGCAGATGTTTCAGTTGTCATCTGTATTTGTGTGTATKTATATACATAYATATGTATATTTTCTTTTCTAAACAGAAACAGTTTTCAGTGTGGAATTATGTGCCTACGAAGACTGAACTATGATCGAAAGGAACTTGAAAGAAAAAGAGAAGAAAGCCAGAAGGAAATCAAAGGTTTATGCTTTGTCTTGACATCATCTAAATCTAACCTGATTTCATCCCTCCACCAGTAAACTGGTCAAATAAGGGTTGTGGTTGCTTGTTTAGAAATGCAGCACTGTGTAAATCAGACAACTCTGTCTTTTTTTTCCTTCCTCCATAGATGTCCTTGTCTGGAGCAATGACAGAATGATCCGTTGGGTAGGGTCCATTGGTCTTAAAGAATATGCGARTAACCTTATAGAGAGCGGAGTTCATGGTGCACTTGTGGCCTTAGATGAAACATTTGATTACAACGCATTAGCTCTCCTATTACAAATACCTACTCAGAACACACAGGTAAGTARCAATTATAGGTGGTTCATGGTTGATAATTTTTTTTGCTGTGAAGGTTTACAAATTGAGTGACTATTTTTAGCTTTTCTTAGGTAAAAGAAAATTCCCAACTGTAGAAACTTATAAAAATGGAAAGCTATTCTGAATAATCTTTTTTCCTATAAGGAGAAAATACAGAAGTATGCTTGTGCTGGCTTATATTTGTTAATAACAGTTCTTAGTGTTAAATCTCTTTGAACAAATATCCATATAGTCTTTCTTTACAAGATGAGTATAAAAATAATTTTTTTTTTTTATTTGTTAGCTTTTGCTCTAAAATAATTGTTTGAGACAAAGATTACGAAGTTTCATGGCAGGTGTAAGGCTGATAAGGGCCTGTAAAGACCTCTCTTTTAATAATATAAACTGTTGTAATATATTAAACTACAATAAGTTCACTGTACTTTTGGAATTAATTTCTGTTGTTTTCCTATTATAAACTTTAGGCTCGTGCTCTTCTGGAGAAAGAATTTAACAACCTTCTTGTTATGGGCACTGACAGAAAACTTGATGAAGTAAGTTATTCAAGCTGTTGACTTAGTTTATGGTCATRGGAACACCATGAGAACTCTTAGTTGAAGGAATTTGACCTAACACTCTTTACACTATTATTGTCAGAAATCTATCTTGAAATTCTTTGCCTTTGAGAGTTATCGAGTATGACAGATTCTCTGTGG
>PTEX01000064.1:2549125-2844138 GCA_003342815.1 Eudromia elegans
TATTGACATACGAGATGCTCTGTATTTATTTCTAGTAAAAAGACACATTTACGGCCATCAGAAAAATGCAGATAAAAGCATGCATATGTTGTTAAATGAAAGATTAAAAATKATAAATCACAGGAAAATAAGTGCATTTAGCATGCCTAATTGTTGATTCTGTTGGCACAAGTGATTTGGGAGCATGTGGATTCAGGTGTGATACCTCCTGTGGTYGCTTGTCTAGAGGTAGCGATGTGCTAGCAATGTGCTATGAAGGAGGGRGACCCTCTAGAGCCTGAAAGCTGGTTAAAGATGTGTTCACGCAGATGAAAGCAGTGCTGGGGGTGTGGGGAAACATGYCAAATTACTGAATGCATAAAGTGTTTTTAGGAAAATGTGTAGGAGAAATCATCCTTTTAGATYTTTCAAATTATTGTTGAGTAATGCAGTCTGAATGCTCTTAAGAGAAATGTGTTCAGTGTTAAGACATGTTGAATAGTTTAAGCAGAGAAATCCATGAAGTCGCAGGAGAGACTTCAGCGAGCTTTCGGATGTTGCTTCGTTACAGCATTGCTTGTAGCCCAAGATAAATTGTCAGTGCAGTTGCCTAATTTCCTGCTGCCGTGTGCTTTTGRTATTGCATCAGATGCATACCTGTCAGGTTTGACTTAAGCTCACGATCTACTTATTTGGAGAAATGTTTGTRCAGATGTGAGGAAGAGCCCGGGGTGGGGTGAGAGTGCTGGCTGAGTCTGCTCTTGGGTCAGTGAGATGAAGGTGCAACAGTAACCTGGGAAAGGAGGCGGTGGCAGACTCTGCTTTGCACCTTTTGCCCAGTGGACTCGGTGCAGCCTTCTGTGGCACATGCTGGCTGGTCCATCCTAAGCCTGCATCTATAYTGAGGTTTTAATATCACCGGGAGGTAGCTTGATAGTTTTCTAAAGTATCTCTCCTTATTGTCTTCCCGTTGCAAGAGAAAGCTTTTCGGGAATGGCGTTTCTGCACTGTTCTAGCTCTTCTGAGCTGCACAGGACAGTTGATGATGAAGATYGTTCCAAGTAATGCAGACACTTATAGCTAAAATGACATTGAAGTGATTCAACTGGCACTAAAGGTAGAGATGGTAAACCTAAATGCACAGTGCTTATTTGTGCATTGACATAAAATACTTTTGTGCCACACTATTTTTGGAAGCACGGCTGAAACTGTTCTAAAGTGGAACATTACTTTAAAGATGCAAATGTATTATCAGGGAAAATGTACCTGAGTACTTACAAATTATCTTCCAGAGGGCTTAAACAAAACAATAATGTAACTGTAATGCTTTTTTCTTTCTTTTTTTTTTTTCTCACCATCATTTTCTGTAATTTGTATCATGGGAGAACACTAAATTCATTTATGTAGGACAATTTTGGCTTAGAAGCAGTYGCTTTGGGAACACTAATGTTTGGACGCTTATTTTGAACACCTTTTATGATCTACTCCGTTCCTTCAATTGTCCAAGGATAAGGGAGTCATACAGTAGTTATTAATTACTGCAAATCAAGTACAAATATACACTGATTTCAGTCAAAGCAAGTAGGTAATGTGATACCTCTTTTCTAGATGTGCCAAGCACAAGGATTTCCATAGTTACTGAGCTGAAGAGCCTCCACTGTAGCAAATGAGTGCTAATGCAGCTGAGCTGTTCTGGAAATTAAGCCTCATGGTGGTGTTATGCTTAGTTAAAACAGTCAGTAATCCTTTTAATGTCAGTAATAATACTGCAATTTGGAAGTGCTAATGATGTTTATCAATMTAACAGGATGACGATAAGAGCTTTAGGCGAGCACCTTCGTGGAGGAAGAAGTTTAGACCAAARGACATAAGAGGTTTAGCTGCTGGCTCAGCGGAGACTCTTCCTGCAAATTTCCGAGTTACAACCTCAATGTCTTCACCCTCAATGCAGCCAAAGAAGATGCAAATTGACGGTATTGCTTTTGCATTATTTTAAGCATGGTGCACTTTTTTGCTTGAGATTCCAAGGGAATTAAGTTGAAATTATCTTTCTTGCTGCATTAAAGCATCTGCCTTGTGCATGGTTGTGCATAATAACACTTTAACCATAGAGTGATTACATTTCAAAAGTTGTACTGGCTACTCAGGCTACTGAGGAATTTTACTTMATTTGAAGAGGAAAATGAGAATTATATGTAGAAATAAATTTATGTTAAAGTAGGTAAATGAAAACACATTTCCGCACAAGTTTTTTAATAGCGCTTTTATCTTAAACAGTCATGGGACATGCATTTCTAATTAGCAGCAATTAGTCCAGTTTAAGTCCCACTTCTGAAACACAATAAAATCCATTCAAGGAATGATTTGGATAAACTCCCTTTTCCAGAACTCTTAATCTGTTGAATTACAAAGTTAAAATAAGTAGTCTTTATAGAAAAAATGTTTTCTTTAACTATGTTAATTATCATAAAGGAAGATAAGAAAAATATAGGAAAATATCTATTTATAGAAATTATCTCTGCTATTGACATGTGCATATTTTTCAGCATTCTTTTTGTTAGGCAAGGTAACTGGAATTTGCTGTTGACATAAACTGTTAAATAAACCGTTCTCTCCTAACTTCCAACCTTATAAAGTTGACTGAATACAATAGATGTAGCCACATTGCTGTGATGTTTTTTGAAAACTAACATGCATGCTGTGTTCTGCATGTCTTCCCRTGCTTCTTGAAATAGGCAGTGTATCAGGAACACAAAGATTGGATTCTGCTACAGTAAGGACATACTCCTGTTAAAGCCTTCTCCTGGTGAGTAGAGTTGACAGGTATCGTAGTAAAGCAGCAGAACATGAAGTGTTGTATTAATTCAGTGGATTTACTTAAAACCCTYTCAAATTTGTAGGATAGATTGTCATATTCAAAATCCAGAGCTTATTTCCCATGGCAAAGTCTATTGAAATATCTAGTGGTGGKTTTTTGTTTGTTTTTGGTTTTTTTAAGCATCACCAAGAAGGGCTAGGCCTAAGCAGCTGTGCAGAAATAGTTGAAATCAAAAGTTGGAATTGAGTAGCTGGGGGAAGGGGAAAGGCGGGGAGGCAAATAAATTAGGAATACGGAGGAGAGAAGATAAGCCAGTATGTAGCCTTGCAGTTCAGGAAACTGGTCTTTCAGGTTCTTGGTTGACGTTATCCCACTACAAGGGACTTCCAGTCTTCAGTTGTTAGGGCTAATTGCTTAGTTTTACAGTTCTTGGTTACTTCTATGATTTCTTGACACTACTATGATTTCTTAGGCTGTCTTTTGGATTTAGCTGTCAGCTGTCTAAATTTGCGTAGCTGCTGAGCTGTGCTGACGTCAAAAGGCAGCTTGATAAAGATACAGATGCATTTAGCTGGAGTAAATGCTTTTTGTGTTAAAGATGCCTATAGCACTACCTTAGCTCCAGGACTGGGACTGATTTTCCTAGCAGTCTTTACTGTGTTTTCTCTTGGAACAGGCTTTTTGTCTTAAATTGCAAACAGGTGCCTGGAAATTAAAACTTTTGACTATTTTGGATATAAAAGTCCAGAGCAAACATTGTGTGCTTACCATGAAACTAATCTTTCCTTCTTTATAAGAAGTTATATAAATTGCCCATCTCCTCTGCTTTGTGGGTTTTTTTTTTTCCCTTCTCTTAAGTCCTCAGACACTTTTTCTATTAAGTCTTAGGACAAGGAAGATTCTAAGTTGTCTTTTTTTGCTCACATTTTATCTATCTATCTATCTATCTATTTATTTATTTATACAGTCAGATCTCCTAGGATAAAAGTCAGGCTCAAGGAAGTGGGAAATGCTTGACTTAGCATTGCAACAGAAAATTCTAGAAGGCAGTAAAATTGTGTACATTGGGCATGGCAATAATKTGATGCATGACTGCTACAATACTGAGCTGTTTGTGAGAAACTTTTTAGGAAGTGCTTAAAAAGTCACCTGTTAATAGATGGGGGTTTTGTCTTTTTGTTTTTCTGCAGTTTACCCACACTATTTCTACCGGTGATATGCAGCATTTTGGAACATTTGGAACTTTCAATCTGTTAATACTTGTTAAATGGACACTTTGAGATATTTTATTACAGAGTTTTTAATTAGGAAATAAATTCATGAGTACTATAGAGAAAATATTTTAGAATCTAAATGTTTCTTATATTTATGTGACTTCTCATTTACATAGTTACTTTTTTCTGTTTGTATTCGGTCTACAAATCAAATCATTGCTGATTTTTATTCTAATTTTAGTCTTTCCAACTGAATGTACTGTAATGCTTGTATGTATACGCCCCTATAAGTAATATAGGGTTTTTGTAAATTATGCAGTTACTGTAATTATTGTTGTTTTTTAATAATGAAACGGAAGGTGAAAAGGATTTTAGTACCTTTGTAAAAGTATCATGACACCGAGCAGTATCTRTTTTGTCTTTTGGAAATGTGGGCTAGATCAAAAAATAAGTCCATCTTTTTTTCASATGAGCCTACGTGGCTATAAAAGGTATGGTACAAGACTGTTGCTCTTTTCCCARCTGTACCTTTCCACAAAGACGATTTGTCAAGTAGTGGGAATTTGTCTTTATTTAAGATGTAGCTTGCTTTAAAAGCTGGGAAAGATGGAAACATTTTAGAAGCGGTTGACTCGGTTATAACTGTCTTAGCTGTATTTGTGTAACATATCTTCACAGTGACTGAAAACAAGCCATAAGCTCAGAGATGTTTTTCCTTAATGTGGAAGACAGACTTCATAATAATTCCTGGCAGAGTAATCCACAGGCCACTGGGAGAGTTTTTGTCCTAGACCTTTTTGAGTGAAAACCCTTGTGGAAAGGGTAAAACTAGTTTTAATGGACCAATTGTGAAGCGCTGCAGTAYCCTGAGTTGTATAGTGAAACATGAAGGTACAATATGCTGAACACAAAGCAGTGCAACTTCTAATCAAGGCCTTACTTTTCTTACGTAAGTCATCTTTTTGTGTTTTGTAAGCTTGTTCTAAAGAGTTGTCTGGACTTCAGTTTTGATGGTTGTAGCCATTTTGGACTGTATGAGTAGAAAAAAAATGTATTCAACACTTGTAAATGGCATATTAAAAAGCCAGCAAGAATTCTGTTCAGATCATGGTGCATTATTTATTATGCAACAATATATATAGCATGTCTTTTCTTATTTTGTTTTTCACTTTTAACTTGCTTGTAAAACTGAAATTCATTGTTACTGTTCTGTTTTTCTATTAATCTTTTGTGTATTTTCAGATTATGTAACAATATGTACAGTCTAAGTACTTTTGAACTATTTTTATCACAGTATTATTTATTGCTTTCTTTCAATAAAGTACTGATGCATTTTCCACTGCCAATAAAACACTATTGAAAAGCTGAGATCTAATTGTATACAGGCAGGTCTTTTTGCGGTGAGTGGAGACTGTCAATAAAGCATCTTAATGATTGATTGCTGCCCTGTAAATGTTGTTTCAAATGATGGTTTTTCTCTTCTTCAGTAGAAGAATGTTGCATTAGATACGACGTTTCCTTGGGTATTGAGTTCACGTGTATCGTCAATTTTGAAAAAGTTTTCATAAAATAACTGCTATATTGCCTGCTTCTACTGGTAGTGGTAGCTGTGATTTACATCTTGTAACACACAACTTCAGTGTTTTCTGGTCCACGCGTGATGAAGATTGAAGTGCTGTTCTATGTAGCAGCAGCAGTTGCTTTGTTAATGAAATGAGACTCTGACAATAGTGATATTTGTGGGGAGAAACATTTGGACTCGAGGGAACAAATGCAAAATTGGGTCACAATAGGGCTGTTTGTTTTGGTTTAGAAACATTTGAAGCCATTTCTTGTGTAGAGGAGAAGACTGAAGGATAAACTTACAGAAAAATAGAAGCAGTAGCGAAGCATATTTCATCACGTCCTCTAGATCAACAGCAGGATGTGGAATATATGGAGTGGACACCTATTGCGAYGGATGCTTTAAACACTCTTCTATAATACATCTTTGTTTGTTGCTGTCTAGCTTGTCTGTATGAACTGCTATCTAAGAATTTGTGGTTTCTTTTATAATTTCAGAGAATCTTTCTAGAAAAAAATAAAAAGAAAGTGCAGAAGGAAACTTGACTCACTGTTCAGTTAAACTTCWCTGTTTAAAAAAAAAAATCATATGCTTTTTCTGCTCCTTGATGCAATAGATGTATGAAGTCATGTATTGTTGCGTCTCAGAAGTAAATACAATGCTTGTGCAAAGAAAGTGCGTGATTTTTGTAAGGCTGTAGAATCCGAGCTGTTACGGGACAATGGAATGGGCAAGAGCGCCGGAATAAATGTGTGAAATGGAAAAAAGCTGATGTGAACTGGCAGAACTGTGTGTTGACGTCCTTCCGAGTCCTGCAGCGGAGCTGGTGCCCTGGGAAAGCGAGAAAAMCGCTCCTAGTTGGTGCTAATGGAAAGCCCCCGGACAGTAAAACACGTGCGTACGGGTGCCAGAGACAGGCGGGATGCGGTACTCCGTTTAGGTAAAGCTTGGCTAGATCGGATCTAGTTTTCTGTAAAATGGCAGAAGTCTATAAGGACTTGAATTGGAAAAGTTGCAATGAAAAATATTTTTTTTTTTTAGAAAGCGAGAGCCGCCTTTAGCAGTCTTAAGGAGGTAACGGGCTCGTCCAAAAGAACCTTAAACTTCCAGTTTTTGTATGTTTAGAGGCCGGAGGAACCTCTCTCAGTAGATACTAAAGCTTCTTGTTTCTTCTTTTGAAGCTATGTAGAATGAAGAGACAAGAAGCCGCTTGTACGGTGTCCTGTGGACGGCACTTGTTCATCATGCTCAGCCTCTCAAGGGGAGAACTTGGGCAGCGGTTCAGATGCGCCTTCCTTCCCAGAGAGGGCCAGAGCCCTTCCTTGTTGGAACTGGGTAGGCTGATGCCTGGGAAGCAAAGTTCATTTCCAGTTAACAGTGTGAGTGATAGTTTCTTATTTATGTTTAAAGAATTATTAGAGGGGTGGCATTTCTGTTCGAACTAAGCGTGCCTTTGAAGCTGCAGTGTTTTTTGCTCATAATTCCCCTTTCAGGATAATTTGATAAAGTATTAGTCCTGATTCACTGCTCACAAAAGCACAGCGCTTTGGGGGTGTATTTTAGCCAGCAGGGAGGCATGGGCTGCCTTTCCCGCTGCCTTTCCCAGGGGCTAACTCCAGAGAACCCAGGGTCCCCCTGCCCTTTCTGCATGGTTTCAGCAGTAAGGCTATATATGGATTTAGGCATTTCCCAGTGCATTTTTCAGTGTTAGGCCTAGGTTATCCCTCCTGGTGCATCCCGCATGCTCTGGGTGTGGGGCCATTCCCACTGCAGGGCCTGTGTGGGTGCGCTCGGCAGGAMCCCCCTGTTATTACCAGAGCGGGGGACCCTTCCCACGCGGAGACCCCTGGGCAGGGGCTGGGTGTTGATTCCCTCCTCCCGTGTGTGTGTATATGTGTATATATATACACACATACATATATATATATATAAGTGCGTGTGTGTGTGCTTGCTGTGCTGCCCTTCCTCGGCAGCGGCGCGGGGCCCGGCAGGCCCAGGAGGCGCCCCTCGACGCCATGGCGCCTTTGCCCCCGCCGCGCCGGGGCCGCGTCACGGCCCGTCCCGTGCCGGCCGCCTCCCACCTGGAGCCGCCCCGCGGAGCGGGAAGAGGAAGTGGGAGCTCGGGAGAAGCGGAAATTGCAGCAGCCGCCGCCCGGCCGGGAAGCACCGCGGCAGCGACGGGAGCGGCGGCCGCAGCGCCGGCGGCAGCGACGTGAGCGCCGCGGGCCGGGCCGGGCCAGGCTGGGCCGGGAGGGCTGCCCGGRCCGCGGTGGCGGCTTCTGTGGGGCTAGGGGGGCCGGGCGGGAGCGCCGGGGCTCCGCGCCGCAGTGAGCGGGGCCCGGCCGGGGCATCCGTGCCGGGCAGGAGGCGGCGGAGGATTGCGCAGCTTGGTGTTTTATTTGTTATTTTATTTTGTTTTGTTTCATCTTTTAACGCTCCGAAGCTGTTTATGACGGGAGGGCTCCGAGGGAAGCGCCCCCCGCGAGGCGCCCGCGCGCAGGCCCGGGCCCCGGGCGCCTCGTGCCCTGCCGGGCAGCCGGGGCTGGTCGTGGTCGCAGGGAGAGGAGCGGAGCCCGWTGCCTCTGGGGCTTCGCTCATAGAGCCCCGTGGCCCCGAGCGGTAGCGCTTGCTTTTCTCCTCCMGAAATCTGACCGTGTGAGCCAGTGACTCATAAACAGATCATGTTTCTCGCAGCTCTGTTCGGGGGGATGTTCCTGGGATAGCAGGATCCTGGGGAAATGCGGTGTGCCGGCGCCAGCTCCTGGGCCGGCACCGGGAGCTGCCCCGAGGGCTGCCCTGCGCTGCTGGCCCTCCTGCCATCATTCAGTTCCTAATGAGACACGGGGAGACGTCGGTGCCTTTGTGTGCGGTTTAGGAAGGAACGTGGTCTCCTGACGAGGATTTTGCTGTGTGCTTTAGAGGGCTGGGAATCCCCTTGGTTACTGTTTTAAGGGGTTTGAGGAGGAAGCAGAGAAATCCAGACGTAAGGGCTCCATAGCTGTKGTGTTTTCAAACACGCGGCGCCCGGAGCTGAGCGCGTGCCGGGCTGCGGAGCYGGGAAACGGGGTTGTGCGGCGGCACCCGGCGCGGCCCGTGGAGCRGCCCTGTGTGTGCGTACGTGTCGGCCCGTTCCGTGCTTTGGAGCTGCTGGTTCTGTTCCTCGTACGTGAACCGTTTACAAAGGCAGCCTGCATCCTGAAGGGACTGCAGTAATGCAGTGCACGGTGGGCCCGGGCGTACAGAATCTTTAAATAATCTTGTGCAAATGTTCCTGTTAGACAGCAGAACAGCTGCCCGTCCGGTTCTGCGCGAACATTAATAAATGCCGTGTGATCCCTGGAGATCGTCTCTCCGTCCTACGTGTGTCTTTAGAGGCGACCTTTCATTCCCTTTTCTGTGCGAGTGAAATAGTCTACGGCTCTCATCCTTACAGTCTGTGCTTAATTAGAGGAAAGAAGGTCTGTAATAGGACGGAATGATGAAACGCTGAAGAGCTGTGTTCTAGTGGTACAGTAACGACTGAAGAAAGTCTGTCCTCCTGTTTGTGTGCCAGGAAAGGCTGGGGGCATAAAACGTTGGCATTTTTGCTTTTTAGAAAGACTTTGTTGTTATTGTTGCTTTGTGTAGAGTCATGGTGGGCGAGTGCAGCAAGGAGAGGCAGGCAGGCAAGATATCCTGTCCGCTAGTCACTTTTGCAAGTGTTAGCCTGCGTGTCTGCCAGGGTGTTGCATGTTCTTGGAAAGTGAGATATCCCAAATCCCTAGCCACGTGAGATCCCTGCCTGTTGTTTCTAGGTGTCGCTGCTTGTGTTTCTGTGAGCGCTGCCTCCCGCTGCCCTGCTCTTGCAGCCATCCCCGGGACGGGCAGACGGGCCGCAGCCCAGTCTGCAGCCACGCTCGGGCGGGACCGCCTGACGAGTGCAGTAACTTGCAGGCCCTGCTGCTGCGTGCGGGTGCGCTCCTGCCCAGATCCAACGGGAAAGCGTTATCCTCACTCGCGTTTATCTCATAGTGCCGCAAGTTATTTCACAGCAGATGGTACTGCCGAATGAACAATATCGTGCTCATCGTTGCTGATGACTGGGGGAAAAAATGATACTGTGCTTTCAATGTGTGCATGGGATCTCGAATTAAGGGCGCTCTCAGAAGTGGAAGTTGATTGTAAGACCTGTCTGAACAGCATTCACTCAAAGCAGTGGTTTAAAGCAGGCTACTAGTGAATGAAGGAAAGACACAAATATTATTAATATGGACTTATTCTCTTTGCAGTTGTGTGAGTGATTACTCCTGGCCTTTTTGCAGCATCAACAGGAAAACTAAAGAGAGTTTATAGAGTTTTCAAACCACTTTGAGAAGACAGCTGTGATCAAATATATTTTCTTTGCAAATATAGCTTAGTGTTTGTCCAGTTGTATAATGCACCTTATTGGGCATTTTGAAGTATCTCTGTCAATGCATAATGTAAAATTTATCCGTCCCCTGAGCGTGATGGTGCTTTTTCTGATGAAATTCCAGATGTGGAAAGCTACTGCAGGTCACACCATTTCTGTCACTCAGGATGATGGCGCTGATGACTGGGAGACAGACCCTGATTTTGTGGTATGGCTTTCAAATTTTATCAACTCAGCAGAACTGTGTTACATAACTTGGTAAGGAGAGGCTCTTCAGGATGGGAGTGATATCTAGGCATATGTGTGCATATTTCTCTCCTAGCAGGAGAGAAAATCAGGTTTTGGTGCCTATGAGTGGTTAACAAGCCTGTCTTGTCTTTCCTGCACATGGCAGGATAGTCTGTACCCCAAATTACAATAAATTTTTTGAAGTTGAGGAGCAGCAGCTTTGGGGGACCCGAAGTGTGTTACATGCAGTCTAGCAATGGAAAATGTACGTGGTTCAGAGACGACCACAAGTCGTAATAAACAGATGTCTTAGTGAGACTGGAAAAGCTATCTTGTGAAGGCTTTTGCTGTGAACGGTAGAGTCTAGGTAACTACTGATGTTACTGGGCTTTTAACTCTTCTTTTTTATGTGTTACCTTCACAGAATGATGTGAGTGAGAAAGAACAGCGCTGGGGGGCTAAAACTGTGAACGGATCCGGCCATCAAGAACACATCAAGTAAACAGTTCTCTTTTGAATGTATTAATAGCTACTATCCCGAGCAACTTGTAATCCATTCATGACCTTGATTATTTGTGTCCTCATGATTAAAACATGAAGTAAAACAAGATACTCCATAGAAGATTATTTGCAATATTGCCAGTCTTTTTTAAATGTTAGCATCTTCAGATGTGAATTAAAGATAAAAATCAGGGTGTAAGGACTCTTAAATCTTTCTTTTTAACAGGAAATATTATTCTTCCTGCCTCTTCGTGTCTGGAAAATTTCCTTGCTTTGTTTCTGTACCAGAGCAAATACTGTCAGGGAAAAAGCTTTTCCATTTGGTATTTTAAGGGTACATTTGCTGCTTTAGTTATTAGACTTTGCTTAAAAAATGGCCTACCAAGCTCATAAAAATTTTGGCAAGATAACAAATTGAGCCCTCTGGCAGGCAGGAAAATGAATGCTTTGTAAATGGCTTTGTAAGACAAAAAGGATCTGGCTTTTGGAACTTGTTCTTCTTGGGCAAAGTGTCCAAGGTTTTTCATCATTTTAAGACTGTTTTAGGAAGTCTGTGCTTGTATTCTTCATTTTGGTTATGTGTTTCTGGAGCATCTACTCGCATGGTCTATAGCTAAGAGTAAAGTCTATCAGTGTTGCAAAGGGAGAGAGACTGAACCGTGTGGGATCAGTTTTACTCTTTTATTTGGAATGCAGTGGTGACACCTACTGGCTGGATAGGCTTTAAACTCAGGTGGGAGGGGTTTAAAGGTGCTGGTGACCACCTTGGATTGCCCGTCTCCTGTGTAGCCTGCGCTACTATAGGCTCAGTTCTTGCACGCTGCAAGAGAACGTGTGATGAAGAGGAGGTGAATGTCTTCTCTGCATCCCTATTTTATGTTTATGTCCAAAATGCCCAGCTAGAATCAGAGTCCCCTTTCAATAGGGGATGATCCCTATTCTGAAAAGTTGCAATCTAAATAAAAATAATTGAAAATAACTGAAATTCAAGTGGGGCAGGGGAATATTTTGAGGCTTAAGTAATTAATTGTAAGGTCACTGAGACAGCAAAATATTCTTCAATGGTATAGGCTTAAAACCAACTCTTGCATTTTTTTTTTCCAGAAAATGTTTTGCAATGGCATAAGTTATGATTCTGAGAATATGATGAGAATATGCTCTGTGCACTGAAAAAATGAGAAGGCCTTGAAAAATACAAGTTGTCCTACTTCTAGAGTATCTTCTTACTTTCTGTTTTGCATCCCTTTGAAGTTATCTTTTGAAACTTCTTTGGTTAAACTTGCTATATAGCAGCTTAATTGCCTGTCTTTAAAGTATTCATCAGCTGAGAGAGAACGTCTTCCAAGAACACCAGAACCTCAAAGAGAAGGAGCTTGAAACAGGACCAAAAGCCTCACATGGCTATGGAGGGAAGTTTGGTGTGGAACAAGACCGCATGGATAAAGTAAGTACGGCTGTTTGCCTGGGCTGGCGGTGTAAGCCTTGCTGTGCCTGTGCTCAGGAGGGCTGCCCACGTGCATCTCCTGCTTGCTGAAGCTGGAGAATGTGGTCGTTCCAGCTCTCTTAGGGTGGTGAGTGTAGAAGCTGGATCATGACATGAGCTTCACTCAGCCGTGGCTCGTTCTGAGGGCAGGCTGATCACCCTAGTAGTGATATAACGAGGACACTTGTAACCACTGTCATTCAAGTCTGTGGGAATATCGCAATCTCAGGGCGTGTTCCATAATTAAATCTAGACTTTTCTATGTTAAGAGCTGCACTAAAGCACTTGAAGTGTCAGGGACTGGTATTTCAGATGGCAAATTAGGAATTTGTGAGTAATGAGGGAAGTTCTGGGATGTGCAGTGGCAGCACATGGCCTTGTTTGGTGCTTGCTCTAAAGCAGGCAGGTACCACACAGAAAGCAACTTGCTTACCCTTATCTCTCTCAATTCAATAAAATAAAAGGAGGATCACATAAAATGACATAAGCCTTTCAACCTGGACATGGTTACTTACAACAGATCGTAGATTCTTCTCTTTCTGCCTCTGACGGGAGTGATGTGCATCTAGGCAACAGCCTCAAATCATAGATTAAAGTGGAAAATTGCACGTTTCTTTGACTGGTGTTCAGTTTTGGCTCTCTACAAGAAAGCTGTTCTTTTTGCTCTGTTATATAGCAACCCTCAAGGCTTTAGCATTGATTCCAGTTCTAGGAACTAGAGGGTATCTCTAGGAGGGAATGCTAGCCCTAGACTAATAAGCTACTGGAAAATGTTGTCTGTGAGTATGGTAGGATGTACTTTCAGGTGTGTAATTCCATATCCTCTTGTCAGTGACACGTGTTGTAACGACACCTCAGGCTGCTGTGTGTAGGCTGGAGTTGCAATAAGAGGCTCAGACAGGAGCTTGCGGGGCAGGGGCTGCTCCTTGATACTGATGGGCTGCTTCATGTTGCGATGCTGTCTTGTGAGCAAGGAGAAAGCACAGAGAGTAGACATGAAATACCCATTTATGAAGAGGATCAGGGTGCCTCCCTAAGACAGCAGTGTCAATGGGAACATCTAGTTGGAGCTGTATTTGGTCACAATCTAAGAGCAGCTAAAAGAGATCTGTAACTGTTTGCCAGAGTACCAAGGCCAAATTACCAGGCTGTGTATTTTATCTGGAAATAATCTTTAAGTTTTGTTTGCATGATGCCAAGATTCCATCTATATCTTTCTGGCTTTCATCAGTGTTGTTTGATGTATAAATCCAGAGTGTAAAACAGCCTCTAAATCATATTCATTGTTGTCAGGCTTTCTTGGCACTCCCCTTGCTCAGGCTGTGCTGATAACATGATGACAGTCTTGCAAAGACTTCTCGAATGGGTAACACTTTACATGACATTTAGCTTCAGCACAAAGAACAGGACTGACACCTGTCTATAACGATGCTTGTCCTCAACCTGCTTGGTGCTGAGTTTTTCTCTTAACTACAGAACTAAACTGTGGAACTGATACCAGTTTTTGTTCTTTCCGATTTCTTTTAGTCAGCTGTTGGACATGAGTATCAATCCAAGCTTTCTAAACATTGCTCCCAAGTGGATTCAGTGAAAGGGTTTGGAGGCAAGTTTGGAGTACAGACAGACAGAGTTGACCAGGTAAGCAGCCTTCTTGTACCTTTACCTATAGTAGTTGTGTATATCAATTTTTATGTACAGGTGAAAATTTCCAATACCTAAAAATGCTATTGCTGTTTGTTCTTATTGCCTTCTTTGAAGTGTAGCAGTAAATTGTCATTCATTGTTATGGAGTCAAATTTCTTTTTAAATTAAAGCAAAAAAAAAAAAAGTGTCCCATGGAAAACTAGGGAAAAAAGCCTCTTGATTTCCAAAGAGATTATAAGATATATCCTTTAACCAAGCAGTATTCTTCACTGATATTAAAAAAGTGTGAATACTACCAGGAAAGTTTACAGGATGTTTTATCTTGTGTCGGAACATGAACTACAACATGGAAGTGCTGACTTTCTGTTGTGCTCGGTTGCTGAACCTGGCAGACTGTCAAGGATGTTGCTAGGACAGTTTGCTTTGGCAAGAATTGACAAAAACTGAGATTATCATGCAAACGAATATAGCCTATAGATCTTAGCTAGGTATTTGTGCTCCACATCAAGAAGATCAGGTCAGTACTGAAGCATCTTTTACTTCCATGCTATTTGTCTACTGAAATGCTAGCAGCTTTTTCTGCCAATGTCTAACTCTGTCATATTCACATGGCTATTTCTCTTCCAGTCAGCTGTTGGGTTTGAGTATCAAGGCAAAACTGAGAAGCATGCCTCTCAGAAAGGTGAGGTAATCACATCTGTGGCTGCGTGGGTTTTATGAATCTTAGAATGGGTTTCTGTTCTTGCAGTGTTTGTGTGACACACCTAGCACAGGTCCCTTATTATGGCCCTAATCCAGTGTTGTGTGTGAATCAAACGCTGCGGTATGTGGGTGGGAGAAAAGATGGAAGAATGAATTTCAAGGCAATTTCATGAGTTGATGAGGTTTTATTAAAAGGAAATGGTCTGTCATTGAGAGAGACTCTTTTTGTAGATGGGAGGTTCAAGGCATTTTAGAGGGACAGGGAATTGTTCTTGGCTGCCCTGCACCATACCCGTTTGGGAGTGAACTATAGGACTGTCATCCAGCACTAAGTGGTGAAAGCCGACACTGAATAAAATTTATGTCACCACACACTTTTACTTCAGAAAAAGAAACCTAAAATATAGGTTCTGACCAATTCAAGTAATGATCAAGCTGCTATTACCTTGGAAGCAGAGCATGTGGCTTTGTCCAGAGTTCTTTGGTTTTGGGGTTTTTTTTTTTTTGGGGGGGGGGGAGGGGGAGGAGGAAGTTGTGATTTGAAATACTGAGACCACAGCAAAGAACTGTTCCTAAAAGAATCAGCTGTCAGTAGAATGAGGCATTTATCAGAGTGAGTGAGTAGTGTTTAGAGTTATTACTGTGCTGCTAATCAGGTTTCTAGGCATATCTGATCAAAAAAAAAGAATGCTTTATTGAAAATGTTGACATTTTTGCCATCTGTTTCCTGTTTATCTCAAAAATATTTGCACTCTGGAAATGTTAGAGATGAGGAGACTGTTTGTTTAAAAAGCTTACAGGCTCTTACTGACTCAGTTTCTGAAGTGCACTTTGCTATTAGTGTCTTTAAGAATTTTATCAAGGAATCAAGTTGCAGAAATCCTGTGCTTATATCACTGAGTAGTTGAGCTAAATATCATGCAGTTTTACTTTCCATGTTAAGAAAACATAATCTAAAGAAATTATGACTTCAGTGTCAGGAACCAGGATTGACAAAGGATGATGATGCTTCTTTCAGTATGTAACTCAATGTTAGCAGATACAGTTAACATGGTTTTCCAGGATAATATTTTGTTGTTGAATATTTATAAGCAAAAATCTTTACTCTTATCTCTAGATTATTCCAAAGGTTTTGGTGGGAAATATGGTGTTGACAAGGACAAAGTGGACAAAAGTGCTGTTGGTTTTGACTATCAAGGCAAAACGGAAAAACATGAATCACAGAAAGGTTTTTATTATCTTTTTTTTAAGAATACTGATTCAAATCAATCAGCCTTTCAGACCTGGAAAAACATATTTTATTTTGTTAAATGTGTGTTTGCGCTTTGTGTAAGTAGATTTTTGATTCTCTTAAATGAAAAGCAAGATATTGTAAACTGTCCCTGACTTTCTGCATTTGATTTCCAAAGGAGTTAGGTCCTTATGGGTCCTTATACTGAAATAAATGTGTAACTGCAATCTTCAGAGGTAGTATCAATGCTTTTATGATCTATATACCTGTATTGTATACATGTGTGGATATGCACATATGGTAAGATTTGGCTTAAGATAGAAAACTCATCAGATTCTTCATGTATCTGAATATTATTGACTCTGTGTGCTGTAATCTACACTGGACTTGGGAGGTGTTTTCCTACACTATGATCCTAAAGCTACTGGCGGGCATCCTTCTGTTTGAAGGCTTAGCAGGGGCATAAAGACTGGAGCATATTAATGACAGGACAGCATATCCCAATAACAAATCTGCCATGTTGCTGTTTCTTTCTAAATACTCTTTACAATTGTAAGCCGTGGTAATATTTTCTCGAATCTCATGCATGCAGATTATGTGAATGGGTTTGGAGGCAAGTTTGGTGTGCAGACAGACAGGCAAGACAAATGTGCACTTGGCTGGGATCACCAGGAGAAGGTGCAGCTCCACGAATCCCAGAAAGGTATTTTYGTTCATGATTCTTGGCTGTTCTTTTTAACTTTGGTTGTTTAGACTCATTTTCCCTGTGTGAACCCTCATCCTCCTTGTATCTTTGGCTACACTCTTACAGTGGCTAACATGTATTTCCTTTTCCTTTGTTTGAACTATCACTGTGTTTGGTTGTACTGGTATCTTCAAAGCAGCTTAGAACAAATCAAATAYTGAACTACTGGAAGTTCTAACTTCGTGATAACCAGAGCAACCTGAGGGGTCTGGGGTCTGCAGATAGCCTGGATTATTTTTTTCCCTTTTGTATAAATCACAAATTACCAAAATCTTGGTAAATATTCCACGAGGATAGTAACAAATCATCTTCCCTTTTTTTTTTTTTTTTATTTTTTTTTTATTTCAACCCACAGGGTTTCTCCCATGCAGGGGAAATCTAAGATTTAATGTTTAACACTGTCTTTTCTCACCTGTATGATAATTACTCCCATGAAAGAATGACAAGCAGGAAAAAAAGGTCCAAGGCAACCATTTCTTCCCTGCCCCCCACCCCATCCCCACTTCTAACTTAAAGGAATTAAATGAAATAATTTTCCTTTAATTAAGCTAAAGCAATTAAAACTGGCTCCCAGAATGTTTTTCTGTTGGATATTCCAGCAAGTGAGAGAATACCTCAAGTCCTGTTTTTGCTGCCCTCATTTTATACTGTAGGTTAAAAGGGCTGTTCTAAAGCAGCAGTAGTGAATGGTCGTAACTCTTAGCTAAGAGTTTTTTCTCCTGCAGTAGAATAGCAGCAGGAATATTCCTTCTTTTTTAACTGTGCTGTATAGAAATATCGGAAGGCTACTATATAGGGACTTTATCTAAACATCTCTTAAGAATTCAGACTGTACTGTGCATGTTCAATATTAGACATGTGACTGATGAAGCTCATTGCACTTATAAGTGTGAGTCCTCTTGTTTCTTGTTTTGTTTTGGTAAATATTTTATGTTTATGTATGTGTGTTCATAATATTGATAAAAAGCAAGTGTACTATGCCGCACATATGAAAAATGATGAGAAGTACTGTTTTTTTGAGACTTCAGAGTGGTTTTCCTGTGTCTGATACCTCATGTTGACTACTTCCTAATCCTAATTGGCAACTTGTTTAGAATTTAAACATTCAAAGGTGTACTTAAATTTATTTCACCATCCAAAATTATTGGTAATTCAGAAATGTTGCAAAAATTACTTTGAGTGTCTGTCACTAAACTTCTTTATTTTCCTCCCTTCATTTTATTTTATTACATGTGGCTTTTTCAGACTATAAGAGTGGTTTCGGAGGGAAATTTGGTGTACAGAGAGAAAGGCAGGACCCATCTGCTGTGGGGTTTGAATACAAGGAGAAACTAGCCAAGCATGAATCTCAACAAGGCACCGTTTTCACTTGTTTCTTTCTTATCAGTGCAGCCACTTCTCGCACAGTCTTAAATAGTTGTCTAAGTAGATTGATGCTAGTAATGTGCAGACACTTCCTTGCGCTTCTATTTCTATATTATCTAGCAGTGTTCTTCCATTTTATTTTTAAAATGAATTACATAAAGGAACCCTGTATTCAGGAAAGAGATATCCAATGTTTAGTTAACAGCTCTACAGCATTATGCATGTAGTTAATAGCTGTACATACAATGTGGTCATAAAATCATAATTGCTAGTATCATGTTAATGACATTGTGTTTGCCAGTTTGGAAGTCTTAATGTGAAACTTTGCCTGGATAAACTGGTGGAAAAATGATTCTAGTAAGGACCATACATGTAACCATTAGCAAGCAGTGGATTATGGCAGGATCATTTTAAAGCAACTGTGTTCTTTAAAACAAGAAATAGGGGATGTTTGTGGTTCTTGAGTGAGCAAATACTGTTATAATGCTCTCTTTATTCATTGTGAAATAGTTGGGGTACAAACCATGAATTCCTGGTTTTCCGTTATCTTAAAGTGAGAAGTCTGGATCAGGAAAATGTAAGTGTAGTGTATTTATTCTGGCTGAAAATACATACAAAGCTGAAGAAAATGAGGTTGTTCATTCTTATAGTCAATACTTTTTTGTGCAATAGTGAAACAAATTCAAGCTTCCAGAGTGTCAGATGTGCCATAGCAAAACCCCAGTACAAACAACACTAGGATAGCTGACTAGTTGACCCAAGTGATTTGGGGACTGGCAGAAAAAGAAGCAATTGAAATTGTTTTCCAGGGATGTATATGAAAGCCTTTCTGTCTGCAAAGCCTAAGCTTGTGTTTCTACAGACAGCTCAACAGCTTACTGCCACCAGAAAGAAGGGCTTGTCCAGCCACACTCTCCAGCTTTCTCCATTGCTCTGGCTCTGGTGCTTGCCAGACATTTCTTTTGAGGAGATTTCCAGCTCACTAGAAACAGCAGAAAGCTGATACTATTGTGTTATTTTTATGCCACTACTTAATTAAACTCATTCGGGAGTGTGACAAGTGCTAGAGCCAGCATTAGATGGGAGTAAGAGTGCGCAGCAGAGCAATGGTATCAAACAGCAGGGCCATCCTGTTTCTGTGGTGGCGAGTTGTTGAAGGTCGTGCTGTCTCGGGGAACTGGCCCTTTCAGTATGCAGAGCAGGAGTTGCTAATAACTTAAATGTTCATCAGTTGGATATCATGATTAGAAACCCCAGAACAGGAAATTTCTTACATTTCCTGCCATTTGTAGAATGTTTCAAGTTGAGAAAAAAAACACCTCTGTGATCACTGAAGGCTGAGTATCACTGCTTTGAGCAAAGCAAAGTGGCTTAGGTTATATGACTATTACAGAAGGCTAAGATTTGGTGCTGTGAAAGGCTGTGTTACAGAAGTGATGCATTAGAAGGGCTTATCCCTTACTCTTTGCTTGAAACCTCGTCAGTCCTCAGCTTACGAATGCATGCAGCCTACAATCCTTCTCATCTGCTGGTGTACCTGAAGGCTCTTGCAGTTATGTATCCTTTCTGCATCAAAAAACAAGCTGCATTTTCTTTGGTGGCTGTCACTGTGTCTTTGCATGCAGCTGAAATGGCTATTTGCATTTGAAATGGCTGTTTGCATTTGGCAGAAAGATGGACAACAAATTCCATATACTGACCATTTGTCCTGCTTTTAGATTACTCAAAAGGATTTGGTGGGAAGTACGGTGTGCAGAAGGATCGGATGGATAAGGTAAGCAGCTTAAAAGAGCCATGATTTCAATAGTCAGTAGACTTACAGAATACCATAGCTAGATTTATAATATTCATATCTCCCTTACTGGATATTTCTGCAGTCTAACAGTGAAGTTTTTCTATGTTCCTCTAAATCTTTTTGCAAAAACAAAGCTGTATGATACCAATTTATACACACACGTATGCATGGTATGGAAAGTTGAAGCATCAAGCTGAAAGCACAGCAAAAATTACACAAAAGAATAAGAAAATTCCATGTTGTCGACGTGTCTTCTAACAGCCTCCTAGTGCCTTATCATATACATTGAGGATATGGCCCAAGTGGGCTGCTTAAAATAGCTGCCCATTATCTTTCAGCTTTGCCCAGTTCAATGAGAACCAACCTTCCCTTTAAGAGAAGTTGTTTTACCATCCTGCAACAGCAAAAGACAGGACAGCTGATACCCTATTTCTACTTCTTCTTCTTTCATTTAAAAAAAAAAAAAATTTAAAGATGAGAAGGTCCACATAGAAGCTTGTTTACTGAATTATCCCTCTCAGCTGTATGCAAGTCATTTAAAAGTGAGAAATTGGAAGAGGTTGAAAGTCTGTAGCAGTCCTTTCTATGGTGGCTTCAGGACTCAAAGACCCTGAAGTTCCTAATTGAATACTGCTCTTAAAATACTTCCTCTGTTCAGACAGCCTGTTTGTTTAAGAGAGCTGGATGCTTTTACCTTGGTAAAATCCTGCACCGCACGCAATAGAAATAAACAGCTACACAGTAAATGTTTAGGAGTTGCCTCATTGCAGTTCTTATGAATCATCTGTTCATAAACTTTTTTTTTAAGTAATGGGAGTTTAATATGTGCATGAAGATTGACTCTAAACCGCTTGACTTGTCGAACTATAATTACTCCTTAAGTTTTGATTCTTCCTGAGTTTTTTTCTTCTGGTGTTGTGGAAACAAACAAAAAAGTCGCAGATTCATGCTGTCTGGATGTTTTTGTCATTTTATGATGAAAGAGCTTGTTTTTTGGCTTCTGTTTTCTTTATTTTTTTTCTCTGATAGAATGCAGCGACTTTTGAAGATATTGAGAAACCAACATCAGCTTACCAGAAGACCAAGCCAATAGAAGCTGGTAAGACATTTCTCAAAATCATTTCTCTGGAGACCTAGAGAAGCCCAAGGTCTGACTGTTGATGTAGCAGTGAGTAGTAAGGATCATCTAAAGGAAACCTCTCTATTTGCAGATCTCTGTAACAACCTCTGCTCCTCTTTTTCTGCTCCCCTTGAAGGTTTTTCACTTGTTTGATTTTGTTCCTGTAACATAAGGAACATGAATCAAGGAGGGAAGAGTAAAAAGCAAGAGAGAGTGAGGAACAGATTGAGTGAAGGAATGGAGTGGTAGAGCCTAAACCATGACAGAAAGAAAGGAGGAGAGCAGAATGCTGCAGCAGATTTTAAGTTGGAGAGGAATGTGGCTTGCAAGAAAGTTGGGGTCAGAACAGTAGGGATGAGGCAGCAGAAAGAGGAAGAAAGAATTTCCTCAGTGTGCTGCGAGCTCTGAGAGCAGAAATTACAGAAGTTTGTTCCATCCCAGTGGGAGTTTATACCATAAAATACAAGGCTGCCATTATGCACAACCTTAAGCAAAAGTCACCTGACTTTTTTATGTTACAGTCGCTAATAAAACAAGCAGCATCCGAGCTAACTTTGAAAACCTAGCCAAGGAAAAAGAGCAGGAAGACCGAAGGAAGGCGGAAGCTGAAAGAGCACAAAGAATGGCTAGGGAGAAACAAGAACAGGAGGAGGCTCGAAGGAAACTAGAGGTCAGTAAAATTCAAATCCCGCTTGTGCAGTCTGTCTGGTGTGTTTCAGTGTCATTGCTGAGAGAAAAGAGTATCTTCTGAAGGGATACTTTCTGTATTTCCAGCTAGGCCTAAACATGTGCATGTGTGTGTTAGTGTCTGTGCTTTATCTGCTTCCAAAGTCAACCATCTATCAGCATGCAGCGTATGTGTATATTGGACAGCTGATCCTGGTGATAGACATAACACTTAATAATATATGATATTTGTATTTATGCTGTTCTAAAATAAGTATGCTAGTCCTGAGCATTATCTAGACCGTCTGACCTTGTCCTACTTTAGCCATGTAGTACTTCCTTCTTTTGGTAATATCAAACTCTCTTAGGCATGGACGAATTCATAAGGGGAGAGGCTCCAGGTACCACCACCTTTTGCGGTAGCTGTTCAGGTGGAACCCCCAGCTCCTCCAGCCAGCAGCAGCTCTCTTCACTCCTGAACTACTATCCATCATTTCCAGCATGTTTCAGTGTCTTTAAGCTTATGCATCTCCAGTCTGAACTCTGTAATAGTCTGCCTAACTCATCCCAGTCTTGAATTAATATTGGTCGTGCTATGATGCTGAATGGCTCTCCATTAGAGTACTCACCCTTCTCCAGATGGAGTCATTTTTATAATCAGTAAGGAGGATGCTGGCAAATTAGTTAAGGTTTCTGCTTAGGATTCCCATTGGTCTTTCTCCCCTTGCATTTCATCGACTCAGCTGAGTGACGGAAAAATTTAGCTTCTCCCTTAAATCTTTTGCCATTCATTTGGAATGGTCTTATGCTCATAAATAATATCTGTACAGGGTGGTGAGTTTGGGTTTGTGTTAGCCCTTTCAGCTTTTCCATTGAGGTTTCCTTCTGCTGAAGAAACAGTGCTCCAAAAGGGTTTAAAATGTAGTAACACAGACTTTTGTGAGTCACTGAACTGTTGTATTTTTTCCTTTCTCTCTCTACTTTCTTTACTGTTATTTTTGCTGTAAGTGTGGGATAAATTCAAGCACTTCTGCTTGATTTTTTTTGTGCTTCCATCAAATTTCTGTTGCCTGGACACATCTGAAGGTTTGTGGTGTTTTTTTTTTTTTTTTATTCCAAAGCTGGTATTTATTGAAATTTCACCATAACCAGATGATTAATGTTTTTTCCAGACTGAATATCTCCAAGGGTAATTGTGTGATTCTGCAGACACTGAAGGAGGAAGGATAAGGTTAAGGGGAAACTAAGTGGTTCTGGATGTGCCAGTGGCTCACAAATTGATCATGAAAGGACAAGGGATACAACGGCACCATCCACAGATACCGTAAAGGATATGGTAGGGCAACTTTGGTCTTAAGAGGACTTTATTTCTTTAAGGGAACTTCTTTGCACAGACAGAAAGTTCTCTCACTTTAAGAAAGTACGTGGGCATATGTACTCCCACAGTGGGAATGTACATATGGACTACAGTCCTTCAAGAATCCTGTTTACTGGTAATCCTTTTTCTTTTTTGCCTTTCACATATGTCACATAGTCGAATGGTGCTCAAGGAGCAGCTCTTTCAACTGCTGTTTCGAATCAGCCAGTGCCTCATGGCTGGAGGATTTTGAGAGAGCCTCTGCTACCTCAGAGAACATTTCAAGATGTGGTTTCACGTGGAGCATTTTAATGCGGAAGAAACCCAGCTCTGAGGTTGCCCGAAGGAGACCATGCATTTCCAAGGTTTTATGGCAATCGTACTGTGGCAGTCTTAGTGCAAGGTGGATTACAGAGACCATTTCACAGGACAAAGAATGCGAAAACTCTTCCAGTATTTGAAATTGCTAAGAGATTGATACCAATTAATTTGTCCCCAAATCTAAAATTGAGTTCTAGTAAATGCTTTACTGGTGCTTTTTCATCTGTGGCATAAGAGTTAAAAGTGGGCAAGGGCTGGTCTCACGAGGACAGATTTTTCCACAAAGCTCAATATCAAGCTTTGAATTGGTCTTCAAAGACGGTTGTGTTCTCAAGACACATTTTCCTTTTGTTGCTTGATGTATTTGATTCTGAGCTGTGACAAATAACGGAAAGGAAGAATTCTTTATGATAGATTCCTATTGCTTCATCTCTGAACTCTAATTTCTCCTGAGAATCCTTTGAGGAGTTGAGGCTTGATGCACTTCAGCAACTGCAGGGCACAGTCTCCCACTCCTCACCATTCCCCTCGCTTTTATATTTTTTAATAATAAGCAAGAAAGTTTGGCCACGGATCCACTTTTTTTTTTTGTCCTCTGTGAGAGAGGCAAAATGAAATAAGTAGCTGACAGTACCAAATTGCAAACTCTTTAAGCCATGCACTCCCCAGCTTCCTAGTGAAGTTATGCCATGGCTATAGTGAGTTTGGCCTCTGGTGCAGGAGTGGAATGGCACAGTGTGAAATTCTTTACTGCTAGAAGGCTAAACTCAGATTCATGCTCTTGGTATGTCAGAATACAGCTGCTCTTATTTCTACCATTTGTAGTTCTTTTAGACACTCGAACCCCTCGGTGTCAGTATATAGAGGATTTTTTTTTTTGTCCTAGCTTCTACCTTGTCAGGTGTGCTGCAGACCTACAAACCCTACAGGATTGTTTCTCATCAAAGATGATGCATCAGTGCTGTAATTAGATCGTGGAAACATTAAGTTCTCTAAACTTAGACTAAACAGGGCCATGAGACCCAATCAGCTAATGAACAGAATATACTGAATACAGAAACCCTGCAGCTCCTGTGGAAACGTGCCAAAGAACCCTGGGTACTCTGTTTTTAAACAGATGTATCCATACATACAGTATGGTTTTTATTTCTTTGTTTTTCTCTGCTTTGCTGTATCACTGAATCTTTACTCTTACAGCCAGTCCAAACCTTCAGGCAGGAATAATGATCCAGTGAGTCCAGTCCTATTTTCCTTTGTGTCAAAGTTAGGCTAATTGAAGCTTTTCTTTCTCTTTAACTAAGGAACAAGCTAAGGCCAAAAAACAAACTCCACCTCCATCTCCTACCACACTGCCTGCTGAACAGAAGGCGCCCTCAAGCCCGGTCTATGAGGTTTGTTAGAAACATTCAGAGTAACTAATTTTTGATCCTAAGTATAGGAACTTCTTTCCAAAACCCTGACAAACTTAATCTATATCTCTGCAGGATGCAGTTTCCTATGAAGCAGAGTCTGCCCACAAGAATTCTAGCACAGCTTATTCAGCTGCACACGAGCCAGAATCTGGCTACAAGGCTGCAGAGTCGGACTACCAAGAAGCAGTGAGTCAGCGAGAGCCGGAATACGAGCCGGAGACCGTCTATGAAGTGGCAGGGGCCGGAGATCAGTATCAAGCAGGTAGAGTGTTTCTTTTCCGATGCAAAACCCTTCAGTATAATACAGCTTTGCGTCCTTGGGCAGTGACTTAAAACACACTTGCACTGATATCTCTCTGACCTGGTTTTCTAAGGTCTTGGTCTGATTAGCATTTTTAGATTCCATGCCAACAAATGTTAATTGGAAAGCAAAGACATTGCTAGAGGAAGGTTGAAATTATTTAACTTCTGTGGGACGATGCTGGAATAATTATGATGGTATTTGGTGTATTAATTCATACAAAAATTCAGGAAGAAGCATTCCTACCCTGTGCAATCCAGTTAAAAAAAATAAAAAGAAACACTTAAGGATGAACTTTAAATAAGCGTCAAGCCAATGCTATCCTACCAGCTAAAAAGTTGTAACAACAGTTCTTTGGCTTTGAAATTATTATTAAATGTTTAGTGCTTCATGAGGGACTGCAGTAAGAAACCCTGAAACTAACAGTGTCATTGAAAGAACACAGTTCTCCTAAGTTACTCTTTTTCTCACCTCTTCCGGTTTCTAAATGAGATGTGAAGAATGAATCTGTTTGTTCTGGTACAATAACCTGGAAATTCTAAACACATCATTTTTTCCTCACACACATATGCACACTTAACAAATTGTGTTAGTCTTTTACATGCTGACCTTGGGCTTAAGTTACTGTTCTAACACATTTTACAGAAGCTTTCCTGGAGTAAGACTTAATTGTTTTCTGCTATATTAATATCCACTTACGAAAGTTTCCTTTCAAGGTTTTGTTACATGTGTGATTAAAAAAATCTCTAACAGAAGGTAAGACAGCACTGCTGAAAATTTGCATAGTGATTCCCTGCTTCGTTTGTGGGTTAACTATAGAATTAAAGCAGGGATATTACAGTATAAAAACTCTGACTGCATAGATAGCATGCATTACCTTTTTAATTTGTTTCTTTTTCAACTCTTTTTAGAAGAAAATGCTTATGATGAATATGAAAATGAACTTGGAATTACAGCCATAGCCCTTTATGATTATCAAGCTGGTAAGCAAAGCCTTTGTTCTTAAATTTGTATTTTGAAAACTATATTTCTTTTCTTGTTAAGGTAACAGCCTGGGTTTTCTGTTTCCTTTCATCTTGTAGCCTGTTGTAGTATACAGGAAATGAAGATATAAAGAATTAGCTGTGCTTAGCAAGTGCTTGGTTAGTGATTAGGAATAAATAGCATTGAGGCACTTCTGAAAAACCACTCTTCGTTTCTAGAGATGGTGGAGGTTTAAAAACCTCTGCTAGGCAGTCAATTAATATCTTGACTGATTAATTCTGAAGAGAATCAAAGGAAGGTAAATCTGAGGAGGATCAAAGAAATTCTATCTAACATCTCCACATGCTAGACAGCAATTGCTGTTGCAAGTTAGAAATGCAGCCAACAGGCAGTAGATCCTCATCACCCTGAGGATGAGGAAGTCACCTTCGTTCCAGATTGTCCTGTTGTTTCCACAGGCCCAGATCACAGGGGGTGAGGTGGTAGCTGTATGTGTAATTTGTAGTAGTGGTCGGCTGATAGGTGAGACTGGTGCTGTGCCAATTCCGAGCTGATGCYTCTTGCGCTCTCTCTGCAGCCGGTGACGACGAGATTTCCTTTGATCCAGATGACATCATCACAAACATAGAGATGATTGATGATGGCTGGTGGAGGGGTGTCTGCAAAGGCCGATACGGGCTGTTCCCAGCAAATTATGTGGAGCTGAGACAATAGAGATGATTGTCTACTGGATATGCCTTAATTCCCCAGTCAATAATTATGACTTAGTACACTACAAATCATGATGCTTTTCTGAGGATGGAGGGGTATATACATACTGCTTTTATATTTAATACCTTGCTGATGCTTTTTAAAATGTTTATGCCACAGAAGTTGCTAATATATTGTAACAATTATGTTCTTCACTGAGGCTCTTAAAAYTATTTTCAAGCATTTTGAAACATTTCTTCTCTGCCAAATTACTAATTGTCATAAAGACCCTCCTCAAGGGCAGTTAGCTGTCTGTCTTACTATTGCATGTTTTACTCATAAGTGAGCARATTTACCTAGTGTTTAAGTCTAGTTAGTCTTCCATTAAATGTTATCAGCTAAGAAAATCATGGCTCTGCARGTTAATTGCATTTTCACCCAGAGGGAGTGGGGAGGCCTGGGGAGGGGCATAATTTTTCTTTTCCAGATAGTGTGTGAAAAGGAKAAGAGAATGCTTTGAAGTTGCAGCTAGTGGCAGTTAATCCAATACTGGCCAATATTTAGTAAATAATAATGTTACGAAGGAAACAGTCTGGTTACGTTTTCCTTCTCTTTTAAAGTGAGATTTCTTGGCTTTTGCATGGATTTTCCTGGTCTTGGCTCTCCTCTTCATGTTATCCCAGGGAGGGCTGCAAACACTCTAGTGCTGATTGTCTCTAATCTCTTCACTGCCTTTTTGTTTGTTTTACTCTCCCCTCTCCTCTATCCCAGGGAAACCTTAAAAAGTTGACACGTGTTATATGGAAGTGTTGAGTCACCCAGAGAGGTTCCTACTTGTTCAAAAGGAARCTGACACCCAAATCTGTGCAGCTACTTACAGGAATAGTGTCAGTGCTTTAAAATGAGGAAAAAAAGGCATCGCGGAATTGAACTTGCATTCTGTGTACCATACATCCTTTATTCATACAGTGAAACGGRCAGGCCTCCTGTGCAGTAATAACATTTTATATAACCATATTTAAGTCAAAGAACGTTATGCAAATAATTTGAAACCGTTATAGGTAACCTCCGTTTCTAAGCTACACAGAGACACTACTTTTTTTTGTACGTTCAGCAGAAACTGTCAAGTCACTTTCTGCAAAACAACGGAATTAGTTCTGTTCTTTGCCAAAATTAAGAGTGAAATTCTTGGAATTCTAAAAAGCTGACTTCACTGCAGATTTGGGRTCCCTACCAAAGAGAGTAAGTTGCACCTAATAGTGCATGTTAAATGTATGTACTGTCTGTTTCCACCTTCTGATCAAAATAGGAATGACAGAATTGGCATAGTAGCTAAGAAAGAATGCAAAAGCTTTTATTAACTGTCAGTTTGGACCAATGGAATATAGAAGAACTTGTATAAAATGGTGAAATGTATAATGTGTCTAAGAAGAAGGCATCATGTTGAAATCAATTCTTGGATGGTTGGGACAATCCTTGATGAATGTCATATGTATGTCTTAATTATATATATATTTTCTTTCCCATGGTCTCATTTCTGTGTTATATTTGCATTACTAGGGTTGGGTTTTATATGCAGTTTATTTTATTCAATTTTCCGTAGACACCTCATAGAGGATATGATTTTTGTAAATTAAATATTCAATAAACTTTTTGAACCATTTGCATGGACTCCTTTTGCATTTTTAAATTACTTTGTCAGGCTCTGCTGTTCCCCACGGTCTGCATCGCTAGGCATCGCTCTGCTCAACGGTGCCTGGGTGGAAGTCGGAAGAGGTCACCAAGCTTTGCAAAGTGCCTTTGTTTCTGGAAGGGGGTGGAAGGTCCCAAATCTTCCYGAACCATGGAAGAAAGGACCTGTCCTTGCACGTGTGCCCTCTGAGGTCAGCTCCAAAGAAACATTCCGGCTTTTTTTTTTTAAGGCATTTGATCTCTTTCTAAATAGATCACCGTTGCCTGGTAAGAAGCCACCTCTTTCCCTTTCTCACCTGTTCCTGGTGGGTCCCACACTGGAATAGCTGAGCACAGTAAATGCAGGCACCGGCCCCACGGGTTCCGCTGGGGACCGTGGCCCCGGCCCGGGTGCTGCTCGTGGCTGCTGCCGAGCCTCAAGGTGCTGCCACCGCCTGTCTGGCACTGGAGGGCCCGCGACCCCTGCTCGAGCCATGAAGGAAGGGAAGAACYGGTGAATTGCTCCTGAGCGCGTAGGAAACCCCAGCGGGCACAGCCCTTGGGACAGCGCCGGGACTCCGTGGGCACGCGTGGCCGAGCAAGGAGCACCAGCAGGTACGGTGGCGCCGGGCGGGCAGGGCAGGGTGGCCATGGCCATTGCGTGGGGTCTTTCCCATGCCGTTTCTGTGGGGGAAGAGGGGGTGGTTGCATGCCCACGGTGGCAGGTTTTGCTGCTGGAGCTGCTCTGGTGCTGGAGGAGCAATGGGCCTGCTGCCGCCATGGGGTGAACCAAGGCGAGTGGAGGCAGTTGCTGCGAGCCGAGGTGCTGGACCGTGTGGCAGACTGTTCAGCGTCCGAGACTGGTGCTAAAATTCGGGTTTACCTTGAGGCAGCCGGCTCCTGGGTCTCTCGKGATGCCCCTTGGCCAGACCTTGCGGTGCAGGGTTTCCCGACTGGCTTCCTCCTGCCGTCCATTTTGTGCGCGYGGGGTGCGGCGGCTCCCGCAGAGCGGTGCGGGGCTAGCACCTGCTTTTCGGGTCATTTCTGCCCTGCAGGCAGCAGCAGGGAGGCTCGGGTGCAAAGGCAGGGCTTTTCCTGCCCCCGGTGTGTGCCGGCGGCCGCTTGTGCGACCTCCCGCGAGCGACGTGCCGGCAGCCATGTCGYGGCCGAGTAGGACGCGAGCGGCGGGCGCAGCGGTGGGGGACCCGGAAGGAAGGAAGAAACTGCACCGTGGGAACTCCGGTTTGTCTGCGGTGTGCGAGCTCGATAACAGGACTGCGGCGGGGAAACACTGCAGTACTGGGCTGCAAAAAGGTGAGGGCTTACACGGTGCTGGAAGGATGAATCTGGGGGGCACAATCAGCACTGTTATGGGTACACCCTAGGAACCCATTCGTGTAGGCTTCACATAATGGAGAAAGTTACTTCTGTGGTTTCAACTCCCAATATCTTCAGCATTTCCATGTGGCAAGATGATGATTTGGTATTTTTGTCAAGCAGACTTTGGCAGCAGTGTTATGGCTGTGCTGTTGCTGCTGGGAGCTAGGTGTGTTCAAGCCCTAGAGTTTTAAGACCACTCTCATTCATCAGCAGTAATYGCTGAAGTTACCAGAAACCCATGCTCCTAGCAAAAAGAAACGCCCAAAGCAGGTGAATTTATCACCATGTTGGCTGGCTCGGGCCGTCCTGAGGGTTGCTAATGAGCACAGGCAGCAGACAGCATTAATTTCTGTTACCGGTTGTCTGACCAGGCTGTGATGTGGTTTTGGGCGCGCTCGGGGAGGGCCCGCGGCGCTGGCGGCGCTCCTCGCGGCGGTGACGCTGCTTTGCCCTAGCCGGGGCGCTGCCTTCCGTCATTACCCGACCGGATCAGCCGGGGCGCTGAAGCGGCCGGCCCCTCAGCTGACTGCAGTTAAGCACATAGCAAGAACCTTCCAGAGAGAGAGAGAGTGCACATCGGTGTAATATTGCTAATGACAACAATGAGTTTGAAAAGCAGCAGCAATGTGGGAGGCAGAGGAATAGTCTCACAGATGTGAGTTACCCTTTATTTTCCGGCATTGGTACACTGGTCCAGCAGAAAGTGGGATCACCATCCACATTGTGCAYATCCTTCCCATGCCTGACTGTGTTGAAGTGCCGGCTACAAGCCGCCTGTGAAGAGAAGCTTCCTGTCCTACAACACGAGGCTCTCCCGCGCTGCGCCTCCTCAGTCCCCCTTGGTGCCTGAGCATCGTCTCATGGTCATTATAGGGGGCTAACGGCCTCCTTCCTACTCAGGAAATAAGGTATCTGAAGTAGATCTCCTTTCATACCAGTTTGGCAACAGCTTCACTACGATGGGGAAAGGGAGCGAGCTCTTACCTGAAGCTGGAGACTTTGTGTTTGGTATCTCGTTCGGTATGACATTACCCTGCTCAGCAGCAGCTCCCACACAGGCTGTGCATCAAGAGGCTGATGCAAAGTGKGGCCAGCAGCACTTTAAGGACTTGGCAGGTCTTTGCCAGTGCATTTCTCGGATGCATTTTATCAAACCTTTCCTCAAGCTGCTGCTTTATTTTTAGTCCGTGCAGATGGCAGGCAGAATAAAATGGTGAAGAATGCTCTTGCATCCAATTTATTTTGTATAAAGCCTTGGAGCTGTGAAATATTTTATGTGCAATTTCCAATTGGTTAATCTGGGCKGGATTTTCAGTAGAGAGAATAAGCCTAAACAGTTTTTGGCTTTTAACCATGGCAAGGGMTATTAATATCTGAAATGCAGAAGCTGCTCTGAAGAGGAGTTTACATTGCATGCAGTCTGTGTGTCRTCTTCAGGCTTTCCTGATCCTGGGGAGCTGAGCGCAGCATAGTCCAGCTTGTGATACAGCGTTGAAGAACTGTTGTTGTTTCATGCAGGTAGTATTTACCTTGTGGCAGATTTCATAACTTAGAGCAGAGTATTGAGCTTCAAGATTCTGTAATTACCCACACGTGTTACTGCAGGTCTAAATAGCAATAGTACTTCTGAATAGCAAATAGCAGGCCAAAGAAATGCTGCTTAATTTTCCTAATCTGAAGAAGCTTCCTCGGATTCTTGTTGTGTTGAGCACAATACTTTTAGTGTTATTTACAGATCATGCTATGAAGTTAGTTGGCAGAAAGGGAATGAATATGTTAGTTTGTGTAAGGGTGAAAAGAGCAAAAATCGATCTCCACTGTGTAATGCCAAGCGTCTGGAGTAGTGTCTTGGATGTCGTCCAACTAATGCATCTGAATTGATTAAAATAGCTCTCCTTGCCACATTTCCAGTCCCTGTGGCTGGAAGGTGCTGACAGAAAAGGGGCAATGCATCTTCCACTGCCTGGAAATTGCCTTGCATGCAAGGAGGGAACCCTTAAGAAGGGGAGTTGCAGAGTGGTATATTAAAGCTTTCCACAAAAATCAGATTTCAATGGCAAGTTCCAAAGGTCGCGCAGCGTCAGGCAAAATTGTGCAGCAGTTACTTTCAGTTAAGTAACCAGAAAATCTGGCAGGTTCAGCAGTTTGTCTGTGGCCACTGAAAAAATGACAAGTGTGTGTGAGACCGTTGGTGTGTACGAGTGTGTGTGAACGTGTGAACTTGCGTGTGTGTGTGAGCATGTGCCCATGTGCCGTGGCTCATTTTGGCAAACACATCAAAGCAGCTCACTGCTAGCTTTCTTGCCCACACTAGCTGTAAAAATGTCAAGGAAGAAAAAACAAAAACTTTATAGCTTTTGTTAATAGCAGTTTTCCTCACTGTTTGATGACCATTAAAGTTGTCGTGGAATAACTATTCAAACTTTCTAATTGTATAAAGAAATATTTTGCTTCAATAACAGTAACAATGAATGAGCAAGCAGCCAAAAAGCCCTGCTTGTCCTGGGGTCTTGGGATCAAGGGCGATGCCAGGCGTTGGTTTTTGCCTCTGCTTCACTTCTTATCCTGGGGCTGCCTAGTTCAGTCATTCCTAGCACAGGCCAACAGGTCTTTTGTGCACGCTCATCTTTGAGCAGCTCTTCACGTGGCTGTCCTTTGCACTTAGCAGAAAAGGGTTTATTTCAAGGCTTTTAGCTGCATGCTTTCATCTCATCAGGCTTGTTTTGCCATTGTGGTTGCAAGTGAGAAAGTGCGTGCTGGCAGGACACAGCTTTGTTGCTTCTCCAAGGCATAACCTTGCCCGGTACCAGAATATATTCATGTGCCTGTCAGGGAGGGGAGCAGTTCCAGACCTCCTTAAAGAAATACTTTCTTTTCAGGCATTTGCTTGAAACCTGCTAATGTTCTGAAACCTGCTAATGTTCAGCGCTGCTTTCTGGTACCTTTCTTAAGTGTGTATGTAGGTTACATCTCTTAAAGCAGCATATTATCAAGACAGCACTTACTTGCTGAATGGCCTACAAAATGTTAATTTGAAAAGTAGCATTCTTTGATGCCCAAAGTCTGCAGCTCACAGGATGATGCTGGTCTAAATTAAGGAGCTCTTGGTAATTTTGTAGTCCTCTGATGTAATTTCATTTCAGTATGAATTATTATGAGCCAATTGGCATTGTAAAAGGCTGCTCCTGACTCAGCRGCATCAGAACTGCGTGCTGGGCAGCGTGGACGAGGACCTGTGGTGTCCCTAKGTGTGAGGTGACACCACCCTGCCACGAGTCCTTCCTGGCCCCTTGATGGGCTTGGTGGCCRAGGTGGGTGCAAGCATCTTCCTGGCACATGTGGCCATGGGTGCCCAGCGGGTACGTGTGGTCCAGAGCTCTCACCAGGCTGTCACCTGTGCAACCCCYTCGTGTCACTGGCATTGTGGGATGCTGAAGGCAAAGCATGGCACTTACCAACTTGTTTAATTTGTTTTGTGTTTTGAGCAGCTGGACTACAAAGCTTGGTTTTAATACAATAACAGAAAGTGGCAGTCCAAATGTTTTGATCTTTGTTCCCCCAGCATAATAATATGTTGAGCCATTGCCATCATTTCTGCGAATGCTCAGCTGGATTGCAGTGTCCTTCTTTGGAAAGAGAGGCTCGTGGTGCAAGTGTGCTTTAGACCAACACTGCTGGCAGTGAGCAGCGGGTGGCCACAAAATCCTCAGGTAGCAATGTAACAGCCAGGGATTTCTCTGCTCACAGATGGCCAGACCACTGCCAGGTAGTCTCAGTCCAAGAGAAAATTGAGTTGGCCAAGTCTACTTGCCACTATTCACATTGATTTTAATTTTTCTAAGCACTATTGGCAAGTCTAGCAGTGGTATCTAAGAAAATAGTTTGGATCCAGTTTAGATCATTCTACAGTGATATATGACAAGTATTTGATGAAGGTGTAAATGCTGTTACATCGGTGTTGTAAGGAATGCCTAGAGTCAAGCATTTGCATAAGAGRCCTTTAAGGTAAAGGCCTGGCTTCTCTGGGATAAAGAAGTCTGACGGTCTAATATGAGTCAGTAATACTCATATTTCCTCCTCCTTTATTTTTGGAAAGCAAAGCAGATGATAAACTAAAATTCAGGTAGGTCAGTAGAAATATATTCTTAGCAAACCTGGGAGGGGAATAARGATGCACTTGTATCAAGAAAGAGGATAGGTTCACTTATGGAAAGGCTCMAGCCTTAGGCTCCTTCTTTTCAATAGAAATAAAGCATTTCTGCACACAGACTGGAGAGCTTTGTTCAGGAGTTGATGGTTGACATCTGGAAAGCTTCAAGGGGATGTGTGTGCTTAAACTTGGATGGGCACTATTTTTTTCTCCTGCAGTGTAAATTGTTTTACAGACCAGAGAAAAGCCATTGCAGGAAGCAATCGTTCCTGTGGAAGTTAGCAGACAAGACAGAAAAATCATGCCTTTTTTTTTTTTTTTTTTTTTGTGGGGGCGTGGATTTTGGATAGGAATTAATATTTGCTAAAACTTAGGGAAAGGAAAGGGAGCCGTTAACTCCGGGGTAGAGAGCAGGGTCAGAGCCAAGGACCTGGTGTTTTTTCATGGGTATTGGGAGCTGTTGTATTTCACAGTAGGAACCCAGAAGAGCGACGTTACTGTCAGTGAAACAAAGGTCCGCAGTCCTCTCTCCAGACCTGCTAATGCTGTTTTGCTGCTGTGCTGGAAGTGACAAGAAAGTGGTTCTTTCCCCTGTGGGGTATTTTTCATCTGCCGTTGGCCATCTCCTCTTTACATCGACTGTGTCGTGTCCTAGTTCACCTACTTACTCATTCCCTCCAATGATAAATGTTCCTTTAACGCACGCGTTACTGAATAATATGTGCTCATTTACCCTTGTACTACATCTCTTGCAGCATCACTATTAATGTGGTATTAGTCAAACCTGTGTTCCTCTGTGTCAAACAGCCCTGGACATTAGCCTACTCACACTGCAACCTAATAAGTGTTGGTAGCTCTATTACAAAATCCATTGCTTTTCCAAGAACACAGAGTTCTATTACTCTTTCTGGTTAAATGTAAACCATTGTAGCTATCATCCTGAATTCATCTATTTGTTCCAARAAGAAAAAATCCTAATTAACTAAGCATTTTTGAGGTTTGGTTCTCTCATGCCTGCACTGTTATAAATCTTAATGGGGCTCAAAAATCAAAATCTTTCTTGAGGTACCTATATAAGAACTCAAATACAGTTTGGTAGTACTCTGAATTTATAGTAGCATTTCTCTACTATATATGGGGGTTACTGTCATTTCAAATCCTATATAAATATTCTCCAAAGAGCTGATTCTGCTGCATTTTAAATTGCATTACTGCTCATTTGCACTTGAAAACCTTTTCCTTCTGTAAACTTGGATCTTAGCTTTGGCCTTGGCTTTTATAGATGAAAGCCAGAAACATGCAAATGCAGATGTTCTTACAGTGAAGTTGCAAGTATCCATATTATAAAGAAAGTGCGCTTTGTGTTGAAGGATTTAACAGATTGGGAAGGTCTGATGAAATCTTGCCTTTTATTATCCCTACACATAGATACTGTTGTTCTAATACTTGYCTCCTATTTTAATATTTAGGCACACATGACATTTTCTGGAGAGTTGCTCATGCAGTCCACTTTCACTAGCTCCTCTTTCATCTAATTCTTCCTCTTTCATCCAGTTTCTTAAGAAATAMCATATAGGAAGGAAGAAAACGGTCTTAGGCGGGCAGGGCAGCTGGCCTCAGAGCAGGAATAGCGCTCACTGACCCGCTGGTGTCCCGCTGGCTTCCCTCTGCAGAGCCGCTGCACTTGTCTCTCCATTAGCTCTGGTGAGCAGGAGASCTCAAACAGCTGTCAGCTGCCTGCCTGCCTCTTTACTTGCCTGAATGCTCCTGAAAATCCAGAAAAATTCACTGGAGTGCTTCTGCAATTGGTACTCAGGTCTTTAAGTAGTCCTGATGTACTGTCATCCTTACTGCGCTATAGGGAAATGTGGTCCAACAAGCTGAAATTTATCTCCTTCAGCTGTAGCCAGTCCAGGGTAGGTGTTAGGTAAAGGCCAAGCAATGTGTTCTTTTAGGGCAGGTTTCAAGTCTTCCATGTGCACAAGTTGCACTTTTCCACACATCCCTTGTAGCTGCCCATGCTTGGCTCCCAAGGCCTTGCTCTGTTATACCCTCCCGAAACTTCCCCTCTCTGTCCTGCACCCATGGTCCCTTGGTCCCAGGGTCCGAGCTGCTAGCTGCAGGTCGGGGGGGGGGCGTAAGTTCCACTCAGAGTAAACCCAAGGGTCTAGAATGACAGAGGAACTGAAAGCACATATTTCATGCACTGCAGTGCAATCCAACTGCGTGGCAACACTCATGTCTGCATAGTAGGTACTACTCTTCCACTTTTGGGATAAGCAAATCACCCACAGCCTCTTCTAGGTTTCTATTTTATTTTGCCTTTCAAAGCTTGGAAAATCATTCTTCATGGGACTCGTTACTGTAGCTGAGCAGACAAGATGTTCCCTTACACATACCAGGCTTGTGGGGCTGGTCCTGTGTGTGCCTTGGGTGTGTGCCTGGTCACCCAGCGTCCTTGCAGCAGCTCTGGCCTGAGGCCTCTCCCCATGGACCGTATCCATGATCACCAACATTTTCACCCTGCCCAAGGGGAGACTATTGCACAGCACCCCCTTTCCTCCTCCAAACTGTAGTGTCTCTTGAGGTAGAGACTTTTACCTTACTCTCACTGTACCTGTCCTTGTTTAAGGTGTCMTCTGTAAGGCAGGAAATCAGCATTGCTGGTGATTTCAAGCATGCGCAGGTGGCAGGTACAGCGTGTAAACTTGCACTGCTTCTCTGTAAAGTCTCACAGGTGAGTTAAGGAGACAGGGTTAAACATGCCAGCCTTCGTGTTGGAGATAAAGAGACTGCTGGCATGGAGTGCAAGGAGGAGAGATTTTTTTTTTTGTTCACACTGAATTTAGACTAGTAACTAAACTTCATATTCTGTTTTATCCACCTTTCCTTCTGTTCTCCTCCAATGGCAGATGCAGAGCCATCACCTTGATGTGATTATGATGCATCTTAAAAACATGCTATTAGCTTAAAAGTAAATCCCAAGAAGCACCAAGGTGAAACCAAAACCAAAGATTAATGGTGCGATCCCAGTAGTTCCTAACTAAACGTGTTGCAGGGGGGCAGGTTAAATGGAATTTGGTATGGAGGACCACCTTGACAGTTTTCAGAATTCATTATGGGTAAACATCTGCCCACTTAAGGCGCTGGRAAGAAATTGTTTGCATGGTCACAGTGAGACTGAGCTTTCCTTGGGATTGTTCTTGAAGAAGAACATCCTTGAGAGGATGACCCTCAGGTTTCTGACGTCCTTGAAAAGCCRGGAAGTTATCCTCTCCCCAAAAAGCATTTTCAGTTATCGTACTGGTTTCTTTCAGAAATTTTAAGGAATTGCTTTAAATTACTTTTAAGTAAATAAGAAAGCCAGGAGAATAGAAACACTCAGATAATGCAAAAATATGAGTGGAAAATAACCCATTAAAACATGAATTATATTTTGAGATCTCTGTATATTGTATTCTCTTCAGACTTTCAAAGCAAAAGGTACACAGCAACATTTATTCCAATACATTTTTAAGCACATGCAACACTGGTCTCATATTTGTACATTAATTTCTAAGGCTGTCCAGGAACCTTTACATTAAAAGTATACAAGAGCTCACACACACGTGCATGTATTTCTTCTAGCATTAGTCCTGAGGAAAACTTAGCTTTTACTTCAAAAATCAAGCTTGAGTTCTGCATGTAACTCTGAGAAATAATCTACCAGCTATACTGAACTAATTCCTAATCTAAATACCTTGCACTCATCTGCAGTCGTGATCTGAAGTAGCTGCTGCTAATCAGACTGTACTGCTTGATTGCAGTYGTTCCAAACAGTGCAAGATTTGCAGCAGTAGAGACAAAATCTGCGTTCTCATACAAGCATGCCTGATGCACATGAAAGCTCATGGGGATGGTAACATTTAAAACATAAAATCAATAAAACATAATCACATACAAACTAGAAAACACATTACAGTTCTTTAAAGATCTTTCATTCATTATCATCTGATTTGTATAACTACACAGTCAGCCTTGCTTTCTGGCTTAAATACTCAGGCCAACTTGTGATAGTAAAAAGTTTGCTAAAACGACCTCTCGTAGAAAGAATGCCTAACATTTAAAATAAATATGTATTTTCAAAGATCTTGTATTGCTCTGTGACTAAGTCCATCAACTTCCACTAGATGTCAGCAATAGAAAACAAGTTCATTATATGAGTACCACATCTTGGATTATCACTGTCATCTTCTCTTTGAAATACAGTCTGCGTCAACTAAATTAATAACTGAGCACATACTTATGTTGGCAAATTAACAAAAAATAACAGTCTCATCTRCTTTTTCCCTTAAATAATTTAATTTGAATAAATCATTTCCAAATGGTCTCATGATACAGAAAGTGTTTCTAAATAATATGCAAATCATTTCAGTATTTATAACCATTTTTWACTAATGCAAAATGATACGGACTACTCACTTCAAAAAACAGCACTACCAACGCTTTGTCAGGTACTGTAACAATACCTTGAAGATAAAGCTTTTTTGTGTTAAGTACAGTATAGTTTTATCCAGATTGAAAATTTTAAGGCACATTTTCTTTTAACCACCTGCTCTGTAGTATTGTTATAGTCGTGCTCCTCCGGATGTCCCAAGACAGCTCCTCTACTTTCATGGTTTTGTACATAAACAATAAAAGACCGTGAGATGCAAGAAAAACACAGGGAAACACAAACAAGACACAGCACGACATGTCAACACAATGCACACTACGACAGCAATGATCAAATCTTCCAATTTGCCTGAAGAAGAGCATTGACAATGGCAAGGCATCCTCTGTTTTGCACTGTAAATACCTGACYGACTTAGATAGGCAGGTGTTAGTCACGGGGTTACCAAAACACCTGAACAAAAATGAAGACTGATTTCTGTCCTATCTGTCCTATTAAAACAAAGCTGCCAGGAACTGTTACTGGGGAAAAAAAAAAAAAGAGACAAATAAAGGGGAACTACAAAAAACATGAGCTAAAACATCCGAGGAAGAGAATATTAGTTAAGGAGCATATGAAACCAAATGGCAACAGTTCCAGGCATTTATTCCAGTATCTTAAAAAATAAAAATAATTTAAAAAACTTATTCATTTCATCGGCATTGTAAGATAGAAAAACAAAATTTTTRATTAAGCCAAAGAAGATATGAAATGTTTCCTTTTTCTCTTTTTCTCTCCATTTTAAGCCTCTTTTATTCACAGTACAAATACAGCTTGCCRGTACAGTTTTAATCACAAAATGCACAGGTTCTGAGGAGGAGTGCTGGTTCCTGCTCTCTRTAAAGCTGCTCTTTCCTACAAATACCCAACCCTTCCCTCCCCGCCAACTTCTTGGGGCCTCATTAAATTGCAGAATAAATCCACAATTGGGTGCTTTATATGATCAGTAGTAGTAAGCTGAGAGCATGCATTTCCCCCCGAAACACTCAGCCAAGAGAAAACATGATGATTATCTGAAATTCACCTCAAGACAACCAGAAACATATTTTCTACCTGTCGGCTTATCTTTTTTTTCTTTTCAAATTTTACACATTAATCCAAAATTCAGTAAATGAACTAATGTTCAGCATAAAAGATGCTTTAACCAAAAAAAGAATAAATTAAAASTAAGCATTTTTCCCAGTTATAAATTAACTGTTTTGCCTTAGTTCTATGTTCCACTAAAGCATTTTATCCTCTTTCCTATATTTGATGGCTGGTTTGGCAACTTTTTTTTTTAATAAAAATTCAGACAGTCCTCTTTGTTTGCAATCAGAACCACAATCTTAGTGCAATATTATATTTATTTCTTACAGTAATTTTGGTTGCCATACAAGAGTATTAAGGATTGGGGAAAAGTGCAAGTTACAGGAGCTTGATTTTTTAATCAGTTGAAATAAGAGGAATTAAAGCACAAAAATTACAGCAACATAGATAACGTGAACACAAGTTGTTACACAAACTATAGCGAGAAACATAGTAATATCTAGGAAAAAAAAAGAAAAAATGTAATGGAAAAATTATCAATATTTGTGGCTCATACACATAATCATCGCCAGATCAACTGGGTAATGCTTTTTAAGAACTAAGAAGAAAAATCACTATTTTTATTAACTTAAGTACCACAAATAATTAACTTTTGTGATATGTAAATTCTGTAAATCAACAGTCACATCTAGTCATTTTTTAAAATATGAATCAAACTTAAAATGTTCTCAGACACCCAGGGAAAGGAGTCTGTGCAGTTATACACAATTTACATCTTGTAAGATTTTGGTATTGTATACACAAATATTACAGAAACTAGGCATGTAAATGCAATTTATTTAAATTACAGTATATAAACAAAAGTTGATCCTAAAACCCGGAATATCATAACATATTTCATAGATCTCTAACAACTTGTTTTTCACTATCATACTAGCATGAAATAATAAGGTCTTCTCTCCTCCCCCTCCCAACATTTCCAGACTGATGAAAATACTCGGAGGCAAAGTTGTATCTGTTACTATTGCTTTCTACAGCAAAATCACCAAACGGAGCTAGAGACCAATTCATCTTGGCAGAGGTGTATTTTATTGGTAAAAGTAGGTCCTTTCAGGTCTCGCTATATTTACTTTTTAAGACATAATGTAAAAATAAACTATTTCATTAGCTCTTTAATGTTTTAAATCTCTTTTCTACTAATTGTATAGTACCTATTCTTCAGTACCTGAAAAGATACATAAGCAAGAAACACACCTGTTCAAGAAAGGGATTTCCATCAACTTCAAATTTACTGTGCATGTCAGCACTCGTTAAACTGAAATTCAACAAGTTGTGATTAAAAAGCAGCTTAAAAGTCAACTTCTACATTCTCCTTTACTACCATATTTTCTAAAGTATTTTCTGGCACATATTATAGAGGTAATATCAACCGTACTCAAAGAAACAAACCAACCAACCAACCAAAAAAAGAAAGGGAAAAAAAAAAAAAAAAAAGCATGGCATTAGTGGTTTATTTACTGAATTCTGTCGTATCACCAAATGGAAGACAACGATGGCTAAAATACCATTTTTACACTTCTTAAAGTATCTGATGGCCTCAAGTTGCCTGAATTGACTATCTGAATGAGACTGCCGTTTTCTACAACACCTACGGAAAAACTCAGTACTCTTGAAAGTAGAATGCCTTAGTACTTGGGTTTTATTACAAGGTTCCTTGGAACTTTCAAGTACAAATAGAGCATAGTAACAGATGGTACGTCAAAAGATCTGTTGTTCCATAAATGGGGCAGGAGGCTAAATACATTGCTTTTTATGAGTATCCAATGCATTGGTAACTATAACCACTTTTGAAGAAATAGTCATCCTCCTTTGTAGAAGTTCTAGCAAAGATAGAAAATATAACACAGCTCTGCTGGTTCAGATGCATCCAAATGAGGCTGATTTTTAAAAAGGTCAAGACTTTATAATTATTCCACAGAAATAGTATTAAACCACAAAAGTTTTTGTTGTTTTTAACTTTCTAGCACTGAAGTGGCACAAAGGCTGCCCAGTAGACCAGCCACTTATTTTCTTAAAATATTGTGCTTATAAACTATCTGTACAACTATTTAAACTTGCAGTAAAGAAAGATATTTAAAATGCTAAACTTTATGTACTCAGACTAGGGCTGTTGCAGACCTAATTAGACACTTGTTTGTGAGCAAAAGTAATCACAATAAAAAAATTAGAGATAGGCTGGACCATATCAAGGACCATAGCAAGGAAAGAAAGTTCAGGTACCTTGCAAGGAGTAAGGGAACCTGAAGGTATGGTAGGTAGGCAGGCAGCCCGGCCATCCCGCACCACTCACCCACCTGCAACGCGCTGAAGAGCGTGTTCGGAACGACCCACAAAACTCACGCATATTAAGAAGTGCTAATTACAAGGGGAGGTCGAACATGCAGAGAGAGACTTGTTAACTTAAAAAAAAAAAAAAAAAAGGAAAAGAAAAAGAGAAAAATAAAAGTCAGATTAAACAAATCTGTGTGTTTCCCCCGCTGGCTGCAAGTCACAGCGTGGCCCGCGCTCCRCCGCCACGCCAAGAAATCACGGGAGGCCGGGGCGAAGCTGCCAGCTCCCCGGCGAGGGCTCGGTCTGCTGGCCTTGTCAAGAAGCCAGGGCACGTTAAAAAATGACAAAAACGAGAAACTGGATACCTACCCAATTCCCCTGGCCCTCGGCACACTTGCATTCCAAGACACTACAGACCTCTGTCCGTCTCCGCATCCGCTTCGTCTACCTTTCCCCTTTTTTAGCAAGCTGAAATGTTTCTGTTTTTACTAACAGGCCAAAACGCCTCTCTCATTGAAAATACTGGCAACCTTCCCACTGACTTCAGTGGGAACACTCAACTTGCTTTTTATTTTCCCTTGACCTGATGTTCAAAATGGCTAAGCACTTAACGGCTCACGGAATTAGACGGCACCTCTCGGGGCTGAGCATATTTGAGTATCTGACTATGAAGTCTAAAAGATGCGCCTGTACGTAAACCCAAATTGTTTCTGGCTTGTCGAGTTCCCGTTATGCCTTAGCAGTAGTTCAGCTGGTTGAAAACTGGGGGTCTCAGGTTCAAGCTAGCTTCATTTTGTTGTACCTCTAAGGGAGCGTTCCTTCTCAGTGTGTCCGCACCGTCTGCATCGTCTTACAGGACAAGCCAATGGAGCGTGTGCTGAACTTGTTCTGCCACCTTGGAAGAGCACTAAATGTAACTGCAGAAATAAATAAATACCAAGTAAAACAGAGCAAGGTTACCTTTGAACTAACTCCAGCAGAACAACCAGCTTTGCTGCTAATAAATTAGCTAAACTAGTTAAAAACAGTAACGTCAACTTTTGCACCTGCCTTAAAATTGTGCATCTAACACTAGCAAAAATGGCTTAAAAAGGCAATGAAGCATGTGTCTCTCTTCCTAAAATGAACTTAAGGTTTGGGAAGAAAACCTGCTAGGAGACTGAGTGAATGTCAAGGAGTGAATATAGTGGTTTTAAATTAAAAACAGTGAAATGCTTTCAATTTAAAATAATAATAATAAAAAATGTGTAATGGTTCCCGTAGAATGACATTATCCGTAGATGGTAATATTTTTGAAGTTAACAATTTTCTCTCTCTCTCTCTCTCAATTCTCCCCACGAGTTTGAGACAGAATAGCCCCGCTCAGGTCACATGTTTAGTTTCTGTTTGGGCATGTCGCATACAGTCTGCGCTACCTGAGTACCAGGAATTCGGCATCCCCCCTCCCTCCCGCCCCAATTTGGCTGGCACTCGCAGACAGACAAGGCAATTGGGGTAGTTCAGTACCAGCCCATCTCTAGTTATCAACAGAAGTTTGTGAGGCAAAGTAGCTAYTCTTATCTGTCCAGCAGCTGTTTCAAAGCTCTTTCTATGTTCATTCTGTGCCCAACTCTAGTCACTCCAAGGTCTATCAGATCTTCCTTTTGTAGATTTGGTAAATGAGTGCCATCTATTTCATTGTCCATAAATGTTTCTTTATGTTCACCTAAGTTTAGACTTTCCAACCAATCTGCCACATCTGGTTTAGTCCACAGGTGGACAGGCTTAGTTGTAAAAGGCTTATTTGAGATTGGCTGTTGTAATATTGAGGGAGAAGGAGACCTGCTGCGCCCTGTGGTCAAGCCAAATAAGTCCCCAGAGGGGGGCTGGCCAGGTAGGCTAAATACATCAGACAGAGTTGGAGAAGGAGATGAGGCTGAAGCAGAAGCGGTGAGCGGAGCAGGCATGATGTCTTTATTAATCTCTGTAGGTGAAACCACAGGGCTGGGAGCATGCCTTGCTCCTGAGGTCCTACTGTCATAGTCTGGGGACCTGCTCTGCAGAGTGATCGGCTGGCTGGCTCCGGGGCGGACAGTGAACGTGATTGTTGTACTTCGGGTACCTGAGACGGTGCTCATGACTTCTGTGCTCCTGCAACCGCAAACAGACGAGAGCAGTTAGAGACGTCCGCACRCACCGGGAAGGCCGGCCTGGTCAACACGTGGCAAACAGGGCTTGGGGGTGACACCTTCATTGTCTTCTCCCCCCCCAAAGTATGAGCAACATCAGGTTAGAACTACTCAGATGGCATCAAACCTCTCCCATAAAACAATCATCAATGGTAAGCCATGGTTAAAAACAACACCTTTGCCTATGAGCAGGGCACCTTCCAGYGCGCGCTCTCCCCTTGGCGGGCGACAATGAGTTAGCTCACAGCGACGTGAGCCCGCAGCGCAGGAGAAGCGCGGCGGGGGGGGCCTCTGTGTTGCCAGGGAAGCACAAGCAGGAGCCCATCTCCCTCTCGCTGCACGGAGGGGTGGGATCCTTCCTTTCAGCCTTGGCCTATCCGTTCTACACGCTGCAAGATAGTGTAGCTAATAATACTGTAGTTATGGGAAACATTTGAAGCATGTTATTAACTCGGCGTTCGGGTACTTAGGCATCCACTTCTTGTGCGTTTTAGGGTATATTTGAATGTCTCTTCATTCACAGAATATGCTTCAGAGCTCCTCCTATTTCCTTTTCTGTTCAGCAAGCCTGCCCATGCTTCAAAAATGAAACACTCCTCCTGACCAGGGTTTCTAAACGCCTCTTGTGTGTCATTTACACAGAAATTATACTTTGCTAGTTTCACTCCAGAAGCTAGGAGACAAAATTTTGGTTACTGCGCATGCCCAGAAGTGCTGTAGTCCTCATGAAGCCACCGGCATCTCTCTTGCGTAAAGGAAACAGAGTAATGGTTATAACCTTCATCAAAAAGAGGGTGCTACCCACTCCCTCACCAGCTGGCCTAACCCGCTCCCTGTGATCATTCACTGCCAAAAGAAATGTGCTGGCAGCCGACCCCAGGCGATGCTAACGAGCTCTGAACCCCCCCCTCTATCTCTAACTTTCTTGAAGTTACAGCTRCTCCCCAAAGCCCTGGTAGGGCAGACCTGGAGGCCTCCCTCAGCGTGTCCCTGGTTTGCTGCTGGGTGTGCTCAATCCTATTCCACCCGCTCCACGCACCGTGCCTGGGGCTCAGCACATAGTTGCACATGGGGAAATCAAGACGCTACAGTCTAGGCGTGAGCAAACCCCGGGCACTGCTACACTGAGATTCAGAGCACACTCGTACCATACTGAGCATCCTTCAAAAAGCTCCAATACTCTGTCATTAGGAAAGCACCGAGAATAACTCCTGGAGAATATACATGCTCGTTATTCACACAAACAGCTCTACCGACTTCCCACAAATTGTTCCATATATTACAATGGGAACGGGAGGATCCTTCTGRGGGTTGAAATACCAGCACTTCACTTAAAACGCAGTAGGAGCAATACTTTTAGCGCTTATGACCTTGTAATTCTATAAAGAAAGGAAACATTTGGCAAGGTTTTGAGAGCTTCCTGTGATTTGTTTGGAGCTTAATGGCTCCCGTTGTCTTCCAGGACCGGAGTTAAACATTTTTAAAAATAAGTCTGTGGCAAGGAACTATAAAATTCTACTAACCATGGGGAGCAAATTATTTCTACCTACTTTAACTTAGCCTTAGGAGTCTCACATACCTTAATAAGGCATGATATCATTTTAAATCCACAAAAAAAAAAAAAAAGTACTTTGAAAGAGGCTGGGATAATGCTCTCAGTGATTTCAAGAAGGGTAGGAAGATTCGTCTATAAATGTGGGTCTCTCCCTAGGCTCTTATTTGCAGCAAACCTTTTATTTACCTTCCCTGTATTCTAAGTATCAGCAATTACAGCTTTGGATTCCTATCAACTGTGACAATACCGCCTGGATGAGGAACATTAATTCTCTGCTATAGTGGATGCTGGCAGATCTCTTCTGTACTTGACTGACAACTCTGGGTCCATGCCCACCTCCAGCTTAGTAACTTCTGTGCTTCTTCCTCTCGCTGACTCGCTGTTGCTCCCAGTTCCTCAGACCAGCGCACCTCACCCCACCAGTCCCACAGGCAGTAGCTCCGGGCGAGCAGTGCAGTGCAGGCAGCCTTGCACTTTGCTCTGCCTCTCAGCCTGGATCACAGCAATACCTTCTTGTGGCTACAAGCAACAGGATAGGAAAAATATTTGTTTTAGCTGATGAACGAGGTTGCAAAACCAGCTCTGTTTACAGACACATCAGTATTCAAGTTATTGTAAATAACAGTCTTTTTATGATGTCCTCATTTCAGAAAGCTCAGAGCATTTAACTATCACTAACAGCCACAATCCTGGAGCAGCCCAGCTCCGATGAAGTCCTCACTGTGCCTGCACACGTGGGAATGCGGACCTGGCTGGAGTATGGATGTGTCCCCGCTGGCGGCCACAGCAGGGCTGTTCAGACTTGATTTCAAGTAACTAGGTGGAAGGGGAGGGCCAGTGCAACCCGCCCCACGGCGGGAAGCATATGCAGAGCCCCTTGGCGCCGTGCGGCACCGACACCGCTCCGTGCGCCTTTGGGGGCCGACACAGCCCCGCCGAAGGGCACGCGCACCTGCCAAAGCCAGCAGCAGCACTGCCAGGCTTCCAGCCCAAAGCCCACCGCTAATTTACCYTTCTTTGTTTCTTCCTTTTCTTTTCCTTTTTGTTTCACTTGCCATATCAACTCCCGTGTTACATAGCCTGCTGTACTGCAATTTACAAAAAAGACACCTTTGCGTAACTCCTATCCGTCCTAATTATAATTTATGATATCTACAATGCAATCTGTGATACAGACACATCCTTGACACCGAGAGCTGTCTAGGATTTCACGGTTGATCAGCATCCTGTTCAACAAGAGGAAGTACCTGCCAGCTGGAGAGTAGACGCGTTCCTGTTATGCTGTGGGCTCTTCAAAATTTTAATAAGAGCAATTTCTCATGCCTTACTTGATCATCTGTTACACTCCGCATATTAAATCCAAGTTAAACCTGCCTAAACCTAAATTTCCTTTTTAGCTGTATAAGTAAAAAGGTAAAGAGTATGATAATAACTTTAAATATAATTTGTCTTACTAGAATCAGCATATGTTAGCAATTTATAAACAGTCACTGCTGTAAGGCAGGACCGATTACAATGTCTATTATGTTGTCTCATATTAAAATTGCCCGATGTAATTCCTGTGTCACAACAGTACCCTCTCCAACRTTTACATTTTTAATTAGATTTGCAGGATCAAGATTTCCCGTTAACTTCCTATCCCAAGCAGCTCAGTGGAAGAAGGCTTGCTGTAATTGCAAGAGCTCCTGGGAGCCTCCCACGTAAAGCTCACAAAACCTTTTACTCTTCTCACGAGAGCTGTTCTGTCCTGTCATTTGCCAAGACTTGCTGTTGCTGGCAAAGCTCTTCCGCTCTCTCAGAGGAAAAAAAAAAAACAGAGAAGACAACCAATGAAATATGCACAGAGCTAGAGTGCGATATTAGGGTTTTTTACAGATTTCTGGGAATATACAGAACCAAAATTTTGCCTTTATTATCAATTTGTGTTACCTTTTTGGATTGTCAAAGAAAATTTTACAGTATGTAAGGGAGGCAGACTGCAAGTTGTCTGCTTTGTGGGGGGAAGAGTGAAAACCAGGGCTGATAGGATGACTGGCAGGATACAGCACTTCTTKTACTGGAGATATTTTAGCGCAGCAAATTGAGAAATGGTTAGTGCTGGTTGCAGGAAACCATGTCAGCTGGARCAAAGAGAGAGGAAGGTGAAAACACAAGGGCAGGCTGGATGCAGAAAGGGAAAACCTCACAGCCTAAACCGGGAGGGATTCAATGGCTACAGCAAGAGCGGGGCCTGGTTATCTAGAGGGCTAGTTTGCCTTTACTTTTAGCTTCACAGGATTACCTAAAACTGCACATTGTAGCCCCTTCCAGAAGCCCTGCAGAATTYGGACTCGCTTGAAAAACGAAGTTCCTTCCTTAGCTGCCCATGTTATAAAAGTGTCTGCTGAGTACTCTGATAAAAGTGGCTTTCATTKCAACATGCTATTTCTGTTTTTTAGAATGGCTACCATTTCTGGATTAGGGTGAGCTAATCCACATAGCACTTGGTGACAAAGTCAGCACGGAAACCATTGAAATGCAGTAACAATGAGTGAGCATTAAAGAAAGCAGCATGTACAACATAGAACAATCTATGCTTTATGGTTGTCACTTACTTCGTGGCACTTCAGCATGACCCTCTTCTGACAACAGCAGTCATGACAGCAAATAAAAATGACAAAATGGAATGAYTGAAAGGCAGCAGAAATTACGTAGGAAGCAAGCAAACCTGTGAAATTGGCTGGCAAACAGCGAAACGGAATGAATCTAATGGGCACAACAGGCGACTGGAGAACCAAATCCCACGGCAGAGGTGTCGCACGCACTGCAACAGGGTGCGGGGTTTCCGTACCGGCGCGGACGTCACCACGTAGCGCTCGCTGCCAAGTCCGGGTCGGCCTTACCTGCTGTGGCTACGCGTCCCGCACCCCTCCYGACACACACAGCAACTCACAGTGTGCTTATACCAGTGCCACGGAGGACGCCTGAGCTGCCGCGAGCGGAGCCGTGCGAGTGAGCGCCCACCTCGAGCGGATCCACTGCAGACCTCCCCACGGAGAGGCCACAGGCTTGGGAAGCAAATTTATAGCACTGCTGTATTTATACCGTACGGGTCGATACTGTCATTATATTTCCCAGGCCGTCCGCCCCACTTGCTGACAGCAAGAGTCGCCTTCCAAACAACTGCTCTTCTGGGTTTTGCTTTTGTGTGTGTGTCCTCTCTGCCTTTCAGCTTTGCACTGGGGCATTCCGWTCTCAGAAATGGAAATCGTGACCAGAATTCGTTGGCAGAATTTTAGCTCTTGGGTCCATATGCCCAAGCAGCCRGGGCCTCTCCTGCAGAAAGGAGGAGGTGATGGGGTGGCACTTACCTACCGTGGCCTCTGATTGAACACCCAGGTTCCAGGGAGAAACTAGCTATAAAGGCTGCAGTCAGCATGGACATCCAACATTTCCTAATTAAAAGCTGGCCAATATTAGGAGCGCAACTAACCTATAGCAATTAAAAGGGTGCAGTCTGGTACTTCCCTATCAGGTCCTTTAACCTTGCTTTTTCTGTATAGATTATGCAAGCACGTCCTTTCGCTTCTTCCTTTCTTCCCTTCCCCTTCCATCCTCCTCTCTCCATTCYCCCAGCTGGTCACTACTGCTGAGAAGCAGATGGTTTCTAGACAAATGTTTCCCTGCTCTGTTTGAAAAATCTTTAAATTCAGTGTTTCCRTCAGAACAATGGAAAATTATAAATATAACTGTATACAGTTCTTTCTAAAACAACATATGGAGGAAAAAAAAGCGGATCTAGGTCTTTTCTAACATGGTAATGGAGAGAGAATTGCAGTTCGGTACTACAGAACAAGCTCTTCATAGTCCTCACTTATCAAAACGTACAAAAGAGGTATTTCATGGTTTTCTGTAGCGAGCCGTTATGCAACTATCTACAGTTTAATTCACCTCCAGGCTACCTCAACAGTGCAACTGCTGTGGTTGAACTACAATTGTATGACTACTCGCTGTGCAAAAATATCTTCCGGAGATATTCAGGAATGCTATCTGGGCTCTACCTTTCACAACGAACAAATATATACTTTTAATTTTGTCAGGCTGTTAGTGCTGAACGTTGCSAACACAGCCCAAGCGAGCCTGTGAACAGCGCTGCTATTTATAACACTTTCCATTACCTCTCCTTGGCTGAACGATACGAACAGGCCTACTCATTTTTTATCCCTTCCCTTTTGCAGAGCCAACACGTTGTTCTCTAATTCGGCAGAGAGCTGCATCCTGCAAGCTCAGCTGCCAGGCCTCTCCCAAACACAGCCTCAGGGAAGAGGGGGCTACAAGYTCCTTGCTCCATTGGCTTTAGTGATAGAAACTTTCTCTAGTATATATGGGATTACACTTGTTTCCATGATAGATTGCTTTTCTCCAAAAAAGGGATTTAACAGTTCTTCCATTTTTTTTTTCCCAGCCTTTATACCTATTTTAGGTTTTTTTTCCACCAAAAAAATGCATCTTCATTTGCTTTTTCTCTCATAAATGCATCACTTTGGCATATTTAGAGCACCTCATGGTTACTTGCCTCACAGTGGTTTCCTAATAAAACAGGGATGAGGAGGATCTCTACTGTAACCTAGAAATACTGGTCTAAGATATAAATAATAGGCAATACTGTACATAAAACGTCAGAGGTAACATTCATGTGGCTGATTAAGAAGATCAAGATCAAGTAAAACTAACATAAGACAAAAGAAATAGTATGGAGTGAAACTGTGAGATTCATCCGCAAGACAAGTCATATATACAGCCAAGCTCAGTGCATGAGAATTGAGGATTTTAGCATTGCCCAAGGTGAAGAAATTCTCTCTCTACCTAACCCTGAAGATTTAGATGACCACACTGTGTGACCAGCCTCAACGAGCTACATCATTTGCAGTTAACAGAGCCACTATCTCCATAAAACCCATCTTTCTTCTTCATATGTGCTTTCTGAAGGGCTATTTAACTCTATGGTAGAATAATTCTGAGAAAATATTTTGTTTCTTTTATATTGATATATTTTAAAAAGTCAAAAAACAGTGCTATGTTTTAGCCAGAAGTGCATTTCCATGGAGCAGGCTACAGCAAACAATATGTCATATTGCAGAGGAAGACCCTAACTTTCTGCTATATGTAAACCATATTATATGGCTAAACCATTCTGTGCTGCAAAAAGAAAAAGAAATTCCTTAGAAATTCCTCATAAAATTCATAAAAAGCTAATTTTTTTTTTTTTTTTTTTTTTTACAAGTGCATATTTCCAGATACTATATCCATATGCCCATTGATATGGCTACCCAGTTACTGGCATGTTTACCTATTGGGGTCTGAATATTTCACCACTGCTAGTCACTTCTTTGGTCTTTCCAAGTGTGGTTTTTCCTTTCGGAGAAAGAGCCCCTGCTTTTCACACAGGACCACATGGCTGCTGCTCTGTGGCTGGAAGTGGTCCCTCCCTGTAGCCCTCTCACTTGCTGTAAAAATCTTTTGGAAGCCAAGCCCATAGTTTGGAAACTACAAGGATGTGGTACACCAAATTAACCACAGAAACTAACCACAGCCTTCAACCTATTGGTTGATCACTAACTAAACATGTACAATACAAAACAAAACCTGAAAACCCATAATACTAAGGGGTAGCGATGATGCATTAACATTTCTGTAACAATACGAACAGTGCAATGTGATTTCTGCAAAAGATTAGCTGATATTCACAGATAAGTAGCTTTATAATTCATAAATGATTTCAGATTATCTGAGATAGCACCATGAACTAAATAATATCATGCACTGAATGCAAAGCAAGACTCAACAAAAATACCTTTTTTACCTGTTCRTAGCCATAATAAGTTATGGAACTGAAGAAAATTTAAATATCCACTACATTTTAAAAGAAAAAGTACTAGAGGAAGAAAACTCCTACTTAAATATAAATCTAAGGAATTCACATCAAAACAACTGAATAGTTTGTGGAAATTTTCCTCAAAGTTGGAAAAGACTGAGAGCAGCTGCCCACAGAAGAGCAACCATTCTTGACTCAATTCCATCAAAAATAAAAAAAAAAAGGAAAAGAAAGGGAAAAGGGTGCTGCAGACCACAGACACACTGGTGATGCAGGAATTCTTCCCCTCCGTGAAACTGTTTGTCACAGACTATTCATCAAGCAAACACATACAATAAAAGGTATGCTCTTCTTTAACCTACAAATATTTACAGGGGAAATGAGGGGACTAAATCAACTTTTTTTATCAGTAAATGCTGCTGCTAATCGCAGTTACCTTGTACTGAGACTTGCAGTCTTTGTTCCAGGAGGTGACTCCAATGCTTCCCCTGGCTTTGAGGATTTCTCTCTGTTCATCTGCTGCAGTATCGAGTTCAACTCACTAATAACATTAGCCTTTGGGCCTGAGAGAATTGGGCTTTTCACCTCCGTGACATCACCCCACAGCTTGGATGTCCTTTGGGGAACAACCTTAGCCATAGTGGGCTGTGCGCTGATGGGAGGTGGGGGTGGAGCGGGAGGAGGGATAACAAAGCTGTCTACAGTTTCCTCAATGAGCGCATCCTTGTAAAGTGCATTGCTTTTGTTGATTATGGGCTTCATTTTTGGCTTAGGAGGTACTGGGGGTTTGTCCACCAGAAATGTTTGCCCATCTGCATAGACTGTGCAAGTATCCAAGTTCTCGCCACCTTCCGAGGACAAGGTAGAGATGCTGGACACCGTTGAGATAGTGCTGGTTGTCTCTAAGTGATGGTCACTACTACTCCGACTGTCCACCTCCTCAATCCCAGAGTCAGTGACGTTATCAAAGCTTTCGGGGGGTGGCAGGAAGGAGGCAGGCAAACAGTTTGAAAGACCCCCTTGCTTTTTAGTGTCCAAGGAGTTGGGTGCCTGGCTGGGGGTGAATGTTGCGGGGGAGGGCGTTCCGTTCTTCCTTTGCTTCACCAGGTCTGTCAGAGCAGACCCGGGGGGCAAGCGCTCATCGGGGATATCAAAGCTGTTGGCGAACTCCAAGGGGGGCGGCAGTGGCTCAGTGAACATGAATTCCTCATCGATATCGACTGACGCTAGGGGCGGGGGAGGGATGCGGAAGGGCAGGATGACGGGGTCGTCGACGGAGCTCGCCGCGACGATGGTTTTGCAGGGGGATGCTGGTGGCTCCGGCGCTGAGGGCACGCTCAGCTCGCCCTCCGCATCCGCGCTCCCTTCCGCTCTCTCTGGCGGGGAGTTTTCAGGGCTTGGTTCCATTTCCACCCTCTYCTCCTCTTCATCTTCAGGTGTGTCGTCTGACTTTGCCGTGTCCACAGTATGGACCATTAGCAAACCAGCTGACTTCTGCTGTGAAGTGTCCACTATGTTTATCAACATGTTCTTCTTTTCCTCGGCCTTCTTGTCTTTGCCCGCCTCCGTTTCRTACTTGTTCTCCGTCTCCTGCCTTCTCAAGGGACCACGCGTGTTCTGCCTAGTGACGGTAGCAGTAACAGGGAACGTCGTCTCAATGTTGGGTCGCAGCTTTGTGTCGATGTAAAGTGGTTTGTTAAGGTCTGCTTTGCCAGCTTCGCCCTTGCCTGGAATTTGCTGTGTTTGTTCTTTCATGGCTCGGTCCCTGGCAGAGAGGGCGAGGGCTAGCGGTGAGTTTGGGTCTAAGAGCTTTCCTGTGACTGGGTGGACATAGTTATCCGAGCTGGAGGCATTTGTGGGCTTAGCTGCCACCGTGCTGTTTTCAGTGCCTTTTGGTTTGGACGAAGCGTTTAATGTCCTTGAATCACTTTGATTGCTGGATTCACTACTATTAAAAAGACTTTCAGACTCCCTGGGTGCGGGGACCGGAGATGGCGACATAAGCTGTCGGAAACCATCTTCACCACTAAACATTCCTTCATCAGTAAACTTAGATTGYCTCATACGTGGCGTCGGGGGTGTTAGCCCAACATCCTCGTCTCCCAAGTCCGTTGAGAGGAAGGCTGGGGAATTGCGCCTCGCTTCCAACCGCTTCTCCCGGTCCCTCACCGCTCCAGCAATGGCTGCTGCAAAGGGGCTGCTGACGCCCAAGCTGTCATCGGGTCTGAGCTGCCCAGGTTGCTCCGAAGACTGCGGGTCGATTTCCATGCTGCTCCCTTGGCTGCTCTTCCCACTGCTGCTGGTAGACGGTTCTTTGACGATGATGGTGGGAATCGGAATAGAGCAGGTCTTCTCCGGGCTGTCTTCGACGTTGGACTGCTTCACCAGCATGCCCTTCCGCCGCGCCGGCTTGGCTGGCACGTAAACTGCTTTGCTCGCGATCTTCCCCACTTCCGAGTAGGGGTTTTCTGGCATCTGACCTCTCTTGTTCCTGAAATTTGCCTGAGATGTGGCACTCCTGCTGTACAAGTCCTCCGAATCCAGTGAGTAACGGTCCAGTTCTCGACGGTAGTAGATCCCTTTGTCCCGCATGATCGTTCCCACGTTTTCAGGCCTAACCAAAGCAATTTTTGAAGCTGAATTCTGATTAAATGCAGGTTTAATTGTTCCGTAGCTCCTTGACGTTGGGGACTTGGGAGAGTTGTAAAGAGACGGAGAAGGAGGTGGTGGTGACGGCGGTAAGGACTGCGGTGGTGGTGGGATGTCTTCAGAGGTGTCAGGCATCGAAAGACTTCTGGTAAATTTCAACATAGGAGGAGCCAAAAAYTGCCGCTCTTCCTCTGTTATCCCTAAAAATCAGAAAACACATTTAAAATACCGTCTTCACCTGTACTCCCTCATATTGTATTATTTCTGCATTTAACCTAAATTGCTACAGTACATTTCAGATGGCATGAAGCATATGTGAAATTACAAAAAAGCTCTTTTGGATGATTCTTATCATAAACAGTTTTTCCTCATTGAACTTCCAGAGACCTAGTTGCCAGAATTTCAAAGAATGCTCCAGAATTTTAATTAAATTGATCGCTAACRTGTAGGCAAATGTTTTGGTTTTATGTATCATCAAGGTAGCTGTAGAGAAGGGCATTTGCTTTGAAAATTATCAAGCAGGGAAGACTTTCTGTGCAGAAGAATAGCTCATGACTGGCTCTAGCACTCTCYAAATGCATAAAATAATGCAACTTAGAAACAAAACGAGTTTTTAAGATGTGCTTGAAGCTTAGCAAAGGGACTTGGAAAATTCTGTTGGAGMAAAACCATATTGTTTTATTTAAGAAATTGGTGTTGTGTTATTGCAAGTATCGCTTTTAACATAAATAAAAATAACTGGGTACTTTAGGTGACCAATTTTACATAAGCACARTGTGTTCCTAATTTGATAAATATCACTGCTAAGGAAGATTACTACCAAGAGGAAAACAAGCCCCAAGCTTGATTCTGTTCTTTTTTTTTCCCTCCTGTGTAAAATTATCTTTTGTAAAATCATCTTTTCCACTTGGAATGAAACAAAAAGCTGATTTTTACTCCTTTTTCATCAGGAAGGGATTTCTTTGCAAAACGCACAACATTACAATGCTTTTGCCTCCATAATAAGGAAAAAAAGAAAGAACATTTTGCCCTAGGTAATGCATTATCATCGACTTGAGCTAATCTCTTCTTCCTCTTCTCACTGGCTTTCTTTGTTAAAAGAAACTTTCTGAAGAAATGAATTAAATTATAATTCCTTAATATTTGCCCAATATTTGCCATCAAATCAAAACATGGAATTACAGCATCTTAAACACATGTTTTATCTGTGGACTGTAAAGAAATATGAGGAACTCACTCACTGAGGTAAAGATGTTGCAGACACAAGCTTTAAGAAAGAAGCAAAGTTACCATAATTACATAATTAATGCACAAGTAGACTAGGCATGAGAAGCATTTTACCTATAGATTTTTGTCTTCTCATTGTACCCCGAGGTATACCCAGAAAAGGACCTTGAGGACTCCCTGGTACAGTGGGCGTCATCACAGCAATACCCTGTCTCTCATACATGGACTACAAAAAAACAAACAAAAGCATTAGAGCATGCAAGTCTCTCTCTCTCACACACAAGTAACTCTTCTGTTATATTTGCCATCCCTTTTCCTTAATTAGAATTCTTATGGAAAATGACAAATCTGGTATCTTTCGGGGGAGGAGGTGAGGAGAAAAGGAAGGCTGGRCTTTATTTATGCATTAATAAAATGACAAGGGCAGTAAGTGGAGTTAGCTGAAATTATTTACCAGGCAATATGTTAAATTTCTAGCACGTTTCATACRCTGTGAGAAAAAGCAAACACGAGCCAATTACATTTGGTTTCATTCACTTCCCAAAACCTCGCCCCACGCGGCGCAGGTATTAAAGATCGCCCAGGCGGCTGCTCYCTTCACTGAAGGATGGACGCACTCGTGCTCTCTTGCACAGAGCCAAGGAGTCTGGCKCAAGGTACACACGAACGGAGGCAGCGCCGCAGCTAGGAATGGCCTTGCACTAGACCATCCTTCTGTCTTACAGGCAAGCAAAGGAATTTCTCACATCTAGAACAGCCTCAGTTCACGCCTGAAAGCCCCCTCCGTACCAAGCTTGTATCAGGACTGGGGCTATGAGAGACAAGCAGGCGTTGGAGAAGCAAAATCTAGACTGCAGGAAAAACAGTTATTTTTCCATAAGTTCGGCAGAAGCAAATTCTGCAATTGAGAAATCCAATTTTCAGAGTTTYGGCTGAAATTTACATTTAAAAATGTACATTTTTAATACATGCTATAGTATTAATGTCTGTTTTCACTTACAAATCATCATGTGTTATTTAATCAAGATATTTTATATATCTTTAGGAATAACAAAAAARACTTCAACAGGGGAAGCCTTCATATCAGTGGAAACCACATGGCTGCTTGAACTGAACTAGCGCACCTTGATTTCCAGGAAAGTATTTGCGCTTGGGTRTGGACTTACAGCAACACCTCCAAGCACAGATCTTACCGGTGCTTGGGCTACAGGCAAAACAAGTTCACATCTGTTTGAGTAACTCTGAGGCAATAATGCAGATGTGACAGTCTCAGGATAAACATAAGGAAATAATGAGGAAAGGTACAGAGGGATACATTCAGGGTCTTCTATTAAAAAAATTATTAGAAGTACTGATAGACCATACTTTAAATTTACACAAAAAGAAAAGCAGAATAAGTACGTAAGCCCATATTTTTAAATTAACTTCTCCTCTATGCCCAGCATATTGCCAAAGTGCAATCAAATCAAAGTTTCCAAAGCGAAAGGAGTATTTCATAGCTCCCACTCACATTCATATCTGTAGCTGAGGGAAAACATCTACTAGAAGGCCGCTGTTTAATAGTTGCCACTCTTGAGTCCATGGTTGCATTATCTGCAATTCTTGATGGCTTGGAAACTGGTACTATTTCATCCACCTTATCTGTAATATAAAAGCATTCAGTAAAATAAATATCGTTTGTCCAAAAMCTGAAAATCTAAGTATTGCAAGGTCAAAGGAAGAGATTTACTTTTCAAAAAAATGCAAAGAAAAAGTTTTTTTTTGGCATTTTAACAAGGCAATGCTTGAGCATCATAAGTCGTGCAAGCCGAGCACYTTTTATTGCTGCTACATAACATGCATGCTTTAGTTTTAAGCCTGCATGCATTTAATGTTTACTTAGTGTGACTCGAAAAACAATCCTCTTCTTCAAACCTTCAAAATGTGAAGGGAGAATATCTATATAGAAATGGAAAGAAGACCTTTAGAAATAATGAATCTGTACAGCACTGTTTCAAATAGAGATAAGCAGACTGTACTTAGTCATCAGAATTTCAGTGTTATTTTGGACAATAACAAGTACTCCAGAAGTGCTCTTTTATGCCTATTCTTCTCAAGTAACTGCATTCTAATCTCTTCATGTTCTCAGATTGTTAAATTAGTGCTACTGGTAATTGCATCACTTATTAAACCAAACTTTTATCAGTACCTTATATTTTAAGAAGGGCACAATCTGAGATAAACCTAAATATATTTAATTGTGGTCATAAACAGACTGAACAGGCAAAGTCCAAATGTGAACGAGAATGTCAACACTTGGATTTGGGATTTGGGTCTAGAATATAACATGATGGTAAAATACAGGGAAAAAATTAATCAAGATCTTCCAAGGTTTAGAGTGTTTGTTTTAGCCCCATCACCAATTTTGATTGCAAACAAGATTAATCAGTATTTAATACAGCACATTACTCCCTCAGACGGAGGGCCCCAAAGCGACTTCGGCAAGCAAGTCATTATAGCCTGACAGCTCCTTTATTGCCACTGTCCTATTAGCAAGAAACTAAGGCATGGAGAAGTTATATGAGTAGCCTAAGCCAAGAGAGTCATTCAGTTTCTGAACCTGCACTAGAGTCCAACTTGTACTGCACCCAACAGGTTTCCTACCACCCCTTTCACCGCGTTTGCTTTCCCAAGAAAGCACAGACTACAGACTGGCACCGCAGCAGCTGTTCTGCAGGTGGCAATCATGTTCATTCAGTGCCTTTTTCTCTTGAAGTTTTATCAAAGTAAGGACTCTTTGCATAGCCCCTAGGTACCTATGAGAGTACCCACCACTCGGAGGGACTCCTGAGCCTGGCTCCTTCCTTCCACAACCCGACTCGGAGACACTGCTCCTGCTCAGCAATTACATCTCCCAAATGTTTATTTGCTTCAGCAAAAAAGCGTAACTACTTCATTAGGTTACTACAGACTTAAGAAAACAGGTCTCTGGTGGTGTCTAAAGATGTGTTACTGTGCAAAGTATGGGATTTGAGGATTTCAGCTTTACCTCTCAACAGGAAAGCAGCACACACGGGGCCCTGGATATGGTATGGATGGGAATAAGGCAGGAAAAAGAAAAGCTTTTGATCTSTCTAAGCAGTAGCTCTGGCTGATGRAAGAGCAATTTATTTCTTTCTTTATTTCAAACGGGAGCAGGTGGAGAGGGAAGAACTTTTAGCCTCGTGGTTAGGAAGAAGGCTGTCCTAGCCGCAGATATTTAAGTGTCACAGAGGGCAGGGAGGCAGTCAGGAGAGGGAAAGGGAGCAGAATCAGTAAGCTGAACGCTGCCGAAGGCGGTCTCCCAAGAGTAGTGTTGCTGTTTCTTTTCAATGGAAGTTAGCATTCAGTGTTTTCATTGGTCTGCTTTATTTGTGTGTGTTTTAAATCATCCATTGGAAGGAGAAAAGAAAAAAGAGTCTCAAAACCATCACATGTATTCAAAAATAAAACACACTTCAAATCACATTTCATAAGACTTTGTTATACAAACTTTGAACTTCCGAAAGAAAAATATCTGCACTTCTGCTCAGCAAAAGGCATCAGAAAGCAATGGTATAACCATAAACATTTGAACTATACAGCAAAAATATGGCTAGACTTTTAGAATTGCATTCAGGGGGATCAATCACCAAGAGCTTCAAGGGTGCAGAGATTTCACATTAAGTCTCTCCAACCCTTTCTATCATCCCAGAAGACCAAACAACTGGTTTTTGGGATACAGAGAGAAGGAAGCTTGGGAAACTTAAGTGCTAAGTACTCAGAATCTGTAAATAAGAAATATAAATATACCATTTAAGAACTGATCCCCTTTATTTTTAACAGACACATGTAACTGTACACCCATTCAGACAACAAAAAGCTACAGGGAAAGAGTGATGAGGCTATGACAGACACTTGAAAAGCATGAAAATATTTGTTCGGGGGATGAAACACACATACCCTCCAACTGCACTGATCTTGCTCAGCAATACTACAAGTCAGATCCAAATCTGAGATCTGAACAAAATATCAGTTGGTAACAATTCTTAATATCATCTGTTATCTCCAGTTGGGACAACTTTTATCCAGCACGAGTTTATTGCATGTTTCTGGTCTGTAGACAGGTTCTCAGTCCTTCTTACCCTATAGCTGCCCCCATTCAAGTGGTGCTCTGTGCCCTTCCAAATCTAGGTAAAGCATTTCAGAAGGGGAGGAGAGATCAGGTGTTGAAAGCTTAAGGTGCTTCGCAAGCAACGCTTTAGGGGCTCCTGGCGTGTCATTTCCAATGGCAGCAGTGCTGCATCTGCACAGCTCGTTCTTGGGCTCTCCTGCCTCTGATCAGAATGCAAAGGTAGGCGGCAGGGTGGCTTTCTAAAATTGCAACAAAAAGTCGGAAGCTACAAAAGCAGCCAGTCTGTGGAGTAAGATTTATCCTAAATGGCAGCAGCTACATGGCGGGTCCTGCAGAACACATCAAAATCTGGCCACAACTGCACCACACTTCTGAAGTGAAAAGCCACTATATAAAATAAAAACATTCTCATCGTATTATCATCCATGTGCTAATTAGGCCAAGAAAATTAACTGGCTGACTTACGTTTGGCTTCATTCAAACACATCCCAAAGAATTAAGACATAAGCACATTGGGACAAACTTTCGCCTTTACCTTTACCTAGGCTGTTCATATCCACAGTACCAGTGTGCAAACCACGTGTGCACCAGAAACACTTGTTCAAAGGCGGCAAACGCTGGAATAATTTGTCAGTCTTACTAACRGACTCCTGCCCCAACTTGTTGTCATCTGAGTTATTTTGCAGTGTGCGTTTCCTGCACCAGCAAGAACCTCACTGCTTGTATTGGCAATTCTCTGAGGAAAACTTTACAAACAACATTAACAAAAGAGAGAGAGAAAAGCCCCAGAAAGGTGCACACACTTAGCACCCGCTGGGAGGCGTGCTGATGGTGGCCAAACCAGCACACCTCCAAGGATACTCCTAAGGAGGATGCAKCTGGATGTAGGTGGCGGGGAAGAACCACCCTGTGCTGGAAGGAGCCTGCACTGGACGTTGGCCCTACCAGCTGCGTTTCACCTTAACGTGCTCATTAGCAAAGTCCGGCCCCGAGCACACGTGCACGCACACTGGTAAGGGAGCAGTCTGTGGCTGACTGGTAGAAGAGCTCCAGGCTCAGAGAAAGACAGGGAAGAACAGGCTACGGCTCAGTGGAGGGAGCGCAGCTCAGCTGCGATCCCAGAAGAGGATTTTTAGGCCTACGGTTATTCGCTAAGATTCGCCGGAGGAGGAATTCACTGCTGTTTTGCCGTACAAACTCTTCTGAACCTTTACGAACAGTTACAAAGGGATGGCGAGAGCCAAACACAGGAGCCATGCTACACCTGTGATAAAGTTACCACTGCTCGAGGGGCTCCTGGTCACAGCGTCCTTTCAGAGAACTGTCAGGGATACCACATGGATAAGCCAGTCTGATGCCTCCGCATGCATATAGCAATTTGAGTGCCACTATATTAAATTCCCCCGAGAGAGGCAGCACCAACAGATATAAAATAATTTATTGCAAAGTGCACTTCCATCTGTCCTGTGGGTTCTCAGTTGCACCCAGGTTGTGCTCAGGGTGCCAGCCCTCAGGAAGTGAGATGGCCTAAAGGCACAGAAAGTAGTTGCATTTTATCAACATGTAGGTCATCTCTGATGAAAAGCTCTTAATCACAGACATAGTAGCACAGTACCTAACAGCATGTTATGACTTTTACATTCTCYGGAGGTCTGGCTGCTAGGTAAGTTTTTTTTGWTGTTKTTTTTTTTTTTTTTTTTTTTTTTTTTTTTTTTTTTTTTGCATAAGTGATTAATATCTGATAATTACAGGGGACAGCCTCCTCCTAACAGATTTGCTGCAGGAGGTGGTTCTTATCCCCGTAAAATACATTGCTTAGTGACTCCTGTTTCCAATCCCGAGACTCTCTCAGAGGAAAAGTTATAATGCTGCCCATCAAACCACCAGATCCATCGTAAAAGGAACTGTGCAAATGAGAGTCATGTGCCTAGATAGATCTGGTGGCACGTTACTATAGGCCCCAAAAGTTATATATGAGATATGATCCTGGCAACATTACTGATTATACGACATAGCCAAGACATGTGGATTAGCTCCACCGAGGGTCTTCGAAAGTGAGCTGGTCAGACCCACAGAGGATAAGAATGATCATGGTCCAGTACAGGCTAACCCCAACACCTCAGGCTGGCATGCCAGAAACACCAGGCAAAGACTGATCGAACACAGTTTTGGAGGCGAGTATTGCCAAGACCTGTATACTTACCACCGAGTCCAGAATGCTTGCTCAGAGGGGATGGGATAATGGAGAAAGAAAACTCAAAAAACAGCTGCCTCAAGAAATGACTTGTATTTGTAAGAAAAGCAATGAAGGCCTGGCACAGAGTAAAAAAATGCTCTTATGAAGTTAAAGTGAAAGAACAGAGGCAAATGTTCTTCAAATACCAGCAGCACACATTGTTAACAGTGCAAATATCAACTACAAAATGTTAGACTAATCTAGTCAGCCAGAATACAAGGTTAGCCAATGGGGAAATGGTTGAAATCTGCCACCGATGGCCTCATGGCTAAGAATTAAAAGGACAGACATGTTTAAATAAAAAATAAATAAATAAATTTWWAAAAAAAAGAAGAAAGAAGGAAAAAAGCTAAAAATCCTCCGGTATGGTTATTTTTTTTTCCCTCCCCCTTTTGCCTGGCGTGTAGGCATGGGCAGTGAGGCCCTCTCGGTTATGGCTCTCTGCAGCCGGCCACTGCGACAAGGCAGAGTGGCCTGTGGTGGTTCTCGAGAGTCACTCGTCCCTTCGGCCCCTGGTAAGCACACAGTGGAGGTTGCCACTGCGTCCTCACCAGTCCATGTCGAGGCACAGGTTAACTCAACATGGGGGGTGGCTCTTTGGGAGATACGTGTCTCAAGGACCTGTGTCCTTGGCTGCTTGAGGAAAGCTAAGATCTCTGACAGGTAGTTATGGATGGCTCTTGTGGAGGTAGCCACAATGCCTAGCTGCAGCTCCATACGGCCCATGGACTGCGACATGAGGCCCATGGACTGCGCATGCTCCCTCTTGATATTTTCCAGCAGCTGCACAATCCTACTGTTGGTTTCCATCAACAGCTTCTCTCCCTCTGTTAGCTGGGGCTGCCCTCTCCAACCCCGATCCCTAGGGACAGGCTCAACACCGCGGTGCTCTTCATTCATTTCATCATTTCCCTCCTCCTCCTCAGGAGAGTCACTTTCAAACTGAGGAGTCCTACTGAGCGACTGATCCCCAGGAGASTGTATGTCCATGGTACACTCCGGAGTCCGCGCTGGTGTTTGAAATCCCTCAAAATCTTCCCCAACGTTGCTGTGCGTTTCAGATGAGGACAACGGCCACTGCCAGCTCTCTGTGGTCCTGGCCGGCGAGTCTTCATCAGAGGCAGGCACCGAGGATTCCTGTTCTTCTGCCGGCGTGGACGGCGAGCTCCCTCGGTGACGGCTGGCTTGCCCCGAGGATCCAGGAACCTCCCCATCTTGTTCCCCAGTGACATCTGGCAATCAAATAGAGGAGCAACAACCACTGTATCTGAGGCCAGGTAGATGGAGGTATCTACATGCATTGGACAACACATAGAAAGAAGCCAGTTGGGAAGCCAGAGTGTATGTGTTTGGGCAAACAGAAGGGTGGACTAAAGTTTAGTGACTGAATTGGGCATACGGCAGTCCAAGTTAGTAACTGCTCGCTTTTAGATAAATGCACACTGTCCTGTACCCATAACACACACAGCCATGCTGCATCCCAAGGCAGGAACTACCAATTCACCTCATCGTGACTGTGACAGGAAATGTCAGTGAACCTAGCGAGAAGCTCACCTATGCACTGCAGTGGTGTCAGTCAGACATCCCTGGGACGAGCTCAGGGCCAAGTGTCCAGTGGAGCTTCCTGTGGTGCCAGATGTGCTCCACCACTGGCCTGAGTGGCAGCCCTTTGTTGTTCTGCAGCTCTGCTGGCTATCTTCTCTTTTGTCCGACGTCCCACGTCACCCCCACCCCCAGTGCTTTCTCTCCCAGATCCCTTCTGCAGAGCAATGGTGGCTGTCCACAGCACTCATCCTGTGAGCAATGCCCTACCCAACACTGGCACAGTTTCTCTTGTTCTCTCCAAGCAACTGCAATGCTTTCCGAGGGCATTGCTCACCAGGATGTCATTGGCTTCTGAAAACACCCTTCGTTTGGCCCTCCCCTGGCTATCTCTTCCCTTGCCTGAGGGCATGTGGTGGAAATGTGGGTGCAGGTGCTTCCCTGTGACAGCTTAGTGTGCAGAGAGGCATTGTTAGTAAAGAGGAGGACATTACATGCTTACTCTACATCCTCCCCTATGTAAAATACACTCCCTAAAAACAGCTAAGCTTTTTGCACCCACAGCAATCATCGGCTCCTTTTGGAGCATGATCTGCCCAGCACCGTTCTTGATTACATGAATCAGTGGCCATAACGCTCACCCTTTCCAGACGTGAATTACAAAAATGAGTCCGCCTTGTTTTTTGGGGGGACAATTTGGTCATCAGAAATTAACCTGGGGTAATCCATCTAAAACATGCAGTCCTGTAGCCCGCATTATTCACTCTCAGGCAAGGGATACATGAGAGAGTGCTGTTGACAGTAAAACCATCACCTGAATGGCAGTAGTTGACTGTCACTACCTGGCTGTGTTGTTTGCACTATGGCGTTCTCGATGGCAGCACAGTGGCATAGCTACTGTCTGGCATCCCAGTCTTAAAAAATGTCATTTTTATGAATTAACATCTGCTCTTTGAAAATATTTATATGCTGCTCTTCAGAACTTAATTTGAAGTTATGAGCATAAGCTCATACCTGGAACATACTGCTGAGGTCAAGTTAAAATTAAAACAATACCTTTTCTAGTTTTGTTTATGAATCATTTTTGTTTGTTTTCTAAATTTGATATATTATTTTAAAGCTCCTACTGATAGAACCAAAGATCTCTCTTCCTATGCGTTAGCCCTTATCTTCCCTAATTCTAATATGGCACTCATTATTTCTAAACCTAAGTGCCTCCAATATTACACTGCTCTAAAAGGGATTCTCTCTGGTTTAATTATGATGTTTTTTAATGCTGAAGTCATGGATAGGATTTGTGCATTTAGCATGTTTACTACTTCAAAGTATTCACATTCAAAGTATTCACACTCTGTGTCTGGCTGGACTGTCCAGTTGCATGTTTTATGGAAAGTGAGGATGAGATTGTATTTGTAAAAGGCATGAGCTCCTTATGAAAATGAGTTTTAGGGACAAACTGTCATGCAGTCATTGGCTCTTCCACTCCACGGAGATTTGAAAGGGACTGTATATCAACCTAATTGCAATAACTGCCTCTTCCTTGCAATTCTATTCCCCCTTTGCCTAACACAGCCATAGCTGCGATCCTTTATTAGCAAATCTCTCTTAGCAACTGTAGTGCAGGATCATGAAATTAAGTTTCAACATTTCCCTATCTGAGCACACATGAAAAAAATCCAAAAATAAACAGGGGACCTATTTTTACCACACATAACAACACACATTTCAGTTAAATTCTACGGAATCAGAGAAGGATAAGGGGTTATATATATTCATTCTGGTAGAGCCACTGGTCATACAAAAGGGTTTTGTAATTCTTTTGATATGTCATCAGAAAATTCTCCATATCTGAAAACTCCGTCTTCCTGACATATGTTCTAAGCAAAGCCCATCTAACAATGGTAAGTAATAGAATCCAACTAAATTAAAAGTCAAAAACTGAAACAAAACAATACGAAAAATTCCAAACCCCACATTAATTCATGAATACTTCTGTAAATAGTATCACTGAGTTGAGTTTGTTCAGGTTCAGGGGGATCATCTTACTTTTTGTTATTTGTGCCTGTTTACACACTTGCCAGAGGCTTGTGGAAATATGCTGTTCTGGGAAAAGCATAACAATTTTTTGCAAAAGTTTCTCATTCTTTAAGCAAATTTACCATTTGCTAAGCTCCTAGTCCATCTTTTCAGCCTCCCATTCAAAGAGCTGAAAGAAGAGCATCTGGCATACGTGACCCAATGACACAAATGACAAATAGTCTAAGCCAACAGTCTATGAAAATTGATGTCTAGAAAGATACTTGTGGAAACTACTGGCGAATACTTATGAATAATGAATACAGTCACAGGTATTGGGATAGGTTTGTTACCTTGTCTACTAGTGAAAAAGAAGTATATTCTTTAACTGGTATTATTCAGAATGAAATGTTCAGCAGTTCTAGGACCTCCGGCTTATGGAAGCTTTCTGAAGCAGTGGTGGGGGCATGGGAAGAGGGCGGGTGCACTAGAGGCATGGCCTTACACAAGCTTTGGTTCACCGCAGAGCAATCGTGGGAACTCTGCCTCGAGGTCAAAGGCTGACACCCCTGAGGTGACATGTCAGTCTCTGCCCAATAAATCCATTCCTTGATGACCAAAGGTCGCCCTAAACTCAGATCGGATCTTGTTAGGATGATGGCACCAGCTGCGAAGCTGGTGCAGTGGGAAAGGTGTGCCAGTTACAGTAGGGGCACTGGAAAACTTGGTTTAGCAAGGAATTGTCATCATCAGCCAGAGAACAGGCAGGCTCTTTTGGAAGGTCACTAAAAGATAGCTGAAACAATTACCTGCACTAGTTGCCTTTACCTCATTCCTGTGGCAAAGGGGTGACTTCTTAAAAAGAGAGAGGGAAAAAAAGCACAAAAAGCACTAAATGTGCCAAGCCAAAACTGGCTGTAGACCAAGCTAAGTATCAACATAGTTGATTTTAGTGGTTGTTAGGTGGCTTTAAAAAATATCTCTCTTTTTAAACCAAGTTTTAAATTCAGTGGGTACAAAGAAGCACAGCTAGCTTCCTTCTCTGAAGGAAAAGAAAGAGGCTGGGTTCTCTCCTCTTTTTAGTTGTTTCCACCTTATCCACCATTCCTACATGCAGCAGCTTGCTCACAGTGATATACACAACTGGCATGCAAAATAGGTCACTTGTGTCTTTTTATATAAACCTTTATATTTATACCTAATGATATCAGCCAACAAACTCTGGCAGCCTCCAAAGTCATCACTTCATGTTCCTGACCTCATGTCCCTTGCTCTGACAGGGCATGATTCCCATTTTGCACTCAAAATGAGCTAATAAGTGAACCACAAAAGAGCATGCATATGGGCTAAAGGAAACACAAACATCTGCAAGTGAGTGACCCACTTCACTATGCAGTTATTTCCGAAAGTCCCATGGGACTCTCAAGTCTCTAACGATTGCTTTCTCGTTTACTTCACTATGTTAAATGAAAAAAAAAGTGGGATCTGTTATTAACATGATCCATGTGATAGCTAACCTCCTTTCTTTCCTGTTGTCAGACAAGTCCTCTCTGGCTGCAGCAAAGGCTGTAGCTGGCTGCCTGTAGGGTGTTTGTGTTGGGCTGACACAGAGCTTTGCCTGATGTGGCACATCAGCGGTGGAACTTCTTCTGGCAGCCACAGCAGAACTGTTGTGTCTTCTGTGCCTGCGGGGAGGGTTGTGGCTGGCCCACTGCTGTTCTCAACACCATGACTAGAAGCCAGGATTACGTCAGCCCCTCAGGTGCATGAATATGTAGATCATTTTGGAGCACTGCTACACTGTGCTGTCTCCTCACACCATTACATTCATTATCACATCTCCTTGGCGACAGTCCTTCAGGCTTGTCACTGGCCATCTTTAGGAGTCTGGAAATTATTGACAGCACTTTACCCAGGTAACTGAACAGTCAATTCAGGCAAAGGGATAGAGGACCAAGACAGAGGCCAAGAACAGAGCACAGGCTACAGCGGGTTTTGGGTAGAGACAAACTTTAGAGACATCAGAGGTATTTCTTTAACTTTTGTTCACTGAAGAACATTTGAGACTTATGCCTGTGTTGTGCCTTACCTGCCACTTGGACTGGCAGTTGATCCCTCCCCTGAGGTGCTGCTCTTTAAGAATCCCTCCTTTTGAAATCCCACCATTTCTGTTCCACCTCTGCTAGTGGATCGTTGCCTTTTCCATTCATTATTTTTCCTTTTCAGATTGCCCACCAGTGGAGCTGGACTTGAGGGATGGGGTACCATCTTCCTGCTGACGGGTAGATGGAGATGTTGCTTGGCCACAACAAATGGGCCAGGAGCTCAACAACAGCAGTACCACAGTTGGGGAGCTTCCTGGAACCTGCCTCTGCTGCTCTGGACCTGGGCCTCTGCCTGTATCGGCATCATGCCTCCTGTGGTGGGTGCATTTTTCAAACTGCTTAAGTACCAAGGTGATAGATGCCTTGTAAATACCTAAGATAGATACAGACAGAAACTGTACCAGGCACAATCAGTTATGCAAAACTTAATACAAAGCCAATTGCACCTATATGCTGTAGTATCACCCACCTTGTCTAGCATCTGCGGTCAATCACAGTCAAATATTTGGCACAGGTATTTTTCCTTTTGAAAAGTGATGGGCACATAATGCATTCATTCTTCCTTGCTGTCAAAAGGTCTAGGAACTTAGCTCTCAATGTTGGGTGCTGCATCACCTGCCCTTGTATGCATTTGCAAGTTTACTTTGAGTTATTTCATACGCTGATGTAATTTGTATCTGTCAATAATCTGCAAAAACCAGTTATATAAGCAATACTGAAATTACAAGGGCAGTATTTATGTGTGATTATGCATAGAGATATATCAAAACTACATAAAAATATGGTTTTCATGATGTTTCTATCTTAAGAATATTTTTTAAAATGTACAAGTAGATGGTTTTTAGCATAAAGATGAGAAACTAACTTGAGTATAATTGATATTGATCTTTAAAAATTTGCATGAGTGAATGAAAGTAAGCACTCAACAGAAGTAGGTGGACTTATTTCTGTTGTACTCCTTATGGGTTTTTGTCACTTCCCATACGGAGGGAAAAGACCTTGCCCTGCTTATTTTTTTGAAAGAATGGCTGGGAAGAAATTTTTATAAAGACATTTTGGGCAAACTATGCATGAAATCTAGATGAAGTTTTCAAAGTTCAAGAACAGCTTTCCATTAGTGCTGGGAGTGGGGAGTAGAAGGAAGAAAACTAATGGATTACAAAGAGAGTTTCATCAGGCTACAGAAGTTCATGTGCTTGCAAAAGAAGCAACTCTCTGTGATGAACAGCTCTCTAGTATCTTCAGGGAAAAAAAACAGGGGACTCCTATTTGTAGGTGGTTAAATAAGGTCTTTGCTATATTACTTATATCTACTGAAAACTACTGCTTTTGTGAGCTAGTCAAACATGAATAGACTTGTAAAAATTAATCAAAGGTCAAAAGTAGATGAGGTGAAAGCAGGTCTAAACCTGCTGATAATTTTAGAAATAAACGTAGCTAAATTATTGTTTCAGAGTAAGAATTAAAAAAGTAAAGATTTAAATTCATGTATATTGCTTATGATCATACTTAAAAATAAGAAATGACAAGCAGAGCCTACAATAATATCATGTAAGTGTTATAGTCAAAAATACACAGAAATAGAATGATTTTGAGCTTTCATTTACAAAATTAGGCTAATCCTCATAAATCTGCCACCATGACCACATCTTAATCTGGAATTAACCTGTTCCAGCCCAATCCCCAATGAGCAGTTCGCAGGATTTGGTTTAAGTCACATGCCAAAATCATATATTTACCATCCTGCAAACAACAGGCAGAGATTATTCCTTTAACAGTTATAATAAGGAGGAAATAACAAAACTGTTTTCCAATACAGTCAGGAACATAAACCATTTGAAACACCCTCCTTTTATGAAAGATTAGTAAAAGTACATGTGTATTGTCTGGCACACTGTAAACTACATGAAGTGCACTAAAATCCAAAATGGGAAAAAATATATAAAATAAATCAGTAAAACATAAAAACTTTTTAGTGACAAATTAAGCATTTAACATCTAATATCTATAAACACCATTACATGATTTATAAGAATGACTTATATGTAATCACAGTAAGGATGAATCAAAACTTTCTCATAAGAAAGTCTTATTTGTGTTTTTAGGGTTGAAAGTATCTTCACATCAGTACATAAAAGTCACATTTACATATCAGAATCACACCATCGAAAGGTAATTGTAAGGAATGCAGGAAACTGGCATGTTCAAGTTCTTGCTACAAATGCAATTTTCAAGTACCAGCTCTTTAACAGTACGTTCAATCATGAAATAACTATACAGGTATTTAAAATGCACCTGCAATCCTGAAGCCTTACAATTCAGCCTACCTTGAAAGAGGAATGGTCATTGTTTAACACTGGTTTCTGTTTAAGAACAAAAACAAAGCAGAGAATATAGTCAATACCCACTCCTATCCTGCAAGCCAGGTGGAATTTAAGCGGCAGTTTGTTGTTCTGTTTAAGAGACAGCATTTGAAAATTGGGGCTGGTCACAAAAGAAACACAATCAACCAAACCAAAACAAAACGAAAAGGAGGAGGGAAGGACACTTGCAACTTTCTCTGTACTGACACTTACTCTCACACTTCACACCGAGGGGAAAAACCAAGCAAACTATGATGAATTATCTAAAAACATTTATTTTGCATTATGTAAGAAGTTAATTAACATGGTTATATAAACAGCTGAAGGAAAAAAAAGAGGAAATAGTAGCAAAGGGAGTTTTGAGATGAGGGAGATAAGACCTTCATCTCCCTGGCTCCTGAAAAAGAGAGAGAACACATTACAAGTGGTGAAAAGTCTTCCATTGACCTAATTGTACCATGTTGGGGAAAACATGCAATTTTTTTTTGTTCCTAAAGCACTCATGATTTTGAATATCTGAGTATAACCAGTGACACTCACATAAGCCAATGTATGTCATTCATCTGGCTCCAAATGCTACAAAACCACGTTTCCCTTAACACTTACAATTCCTTTTCCAACTTCTTTCATACCATTGTCTTGTTTGGCTGGTAGAGAAAGGCCTTTGAAAACCTTTTAAATTACTGCCCTGTAGTAAAGAAAAACAAGTATCATGAAAGGGCACTTCCTACTGGAGAATGATCTGCTAATAACCAGAATAATGCTAGGGCAAGTGAGGAGAATACCCACATAGAGCCTCAACTAACTTCTGCCCAGCTGTTTCTGAATGCCAGTTAAAGCTGCCCTCCTTAAGCAACACAACTCTGGTGTGAAGAAGTGTTCAATATTGAGAGTTAATTTAACTTTTTTTTAACTGTTTAATTTTACCATTAAGAATCTATGCCCAAAGTTGTTAAAAATCAGTCCATCTCCAGCTAGGTGTCATTTTTTTTTTCACAGTGGAAACTTCGGGTTAACATTTTTCTCCCTGAAACATGCAAATTTCCAATACTTCTCTGTTTGAATAATGTGTTTTCAAAGCAAACATGCCATAGGCATGGCTCAAACCCTATACTCACTTACGCTGGTCAGAGTTCCCTACAGTTAAACTGCAAGTTCTAAAACCTGTAACTCGCTACATCTACACAAATATGGGGCCCATATTTTGTCACACACATAATCCAAACTCCTCCCAGAGTCACCGCTTCATGTTGTGAAAATGACAACTTGATGACAACCTTTATCTTAGTATGACATTGCTATCTTATTAGAATTTCAAATACGTAATGCAAATCAATTACTTACAAGGACACCCTTCAAGAATTCTTCTTCAAGCCTGATGCCTTTTGAGCTCGTCTTCTAAAATACAGTGTCTGGTGCAGATCAGAAAACCTTCTTCCTACATACAAGCACTGCTGGTACTGGAAACTATCAAAGGAGTCGCAGTTGTGCATGCTGCAAGAGTCGCTCTGATGGTACTTCCATTGATTCCTGCAGACAAATCTCCATCATCAACTCCACCATATTGAAATACAAAAATGCTTTTTGAACCCAGATGCGTCTTTGAGTGGTTTCTTCAAGTATAATGTAGCACTTTAAGATAAAGTGCTGTTTGGCATTCATTTATATGTATTTGCTCTGCAATTACATTGTTTCAGATGCCATTAGAAAACGTCACCTTTGAAACAATGGACAACAGAAATGGGATGAAGTGTGAATGCTTACTGCAGACAGAGCTAATAATATTTCTTTTGAATGCCATCAACTGATATTTTTCTTTTAAACTGCTGTTAAAACTTGATGTCAGGTAACAATATTGTATGTTGATGATTTCACAGATATTCTGCATGACAGAGGTGGCACTAACATCCTGACTATTCAAAGGAAAGGAAAATCTTACATCTATATTTGATACTTTTTCCCACATGAAAAAACGAAGGTAAGTATCAACACAAATACAGGGATCATTTTACTTTGAATATCAAACCAAACTTGAAAAGGAACAAAAAACCCCAACAAGAACAACAAATAACCCCCAAACAAACAAACAAACAAAAAAGAAAGCAAAAAACCCTCCCACAGCGCAGAACTGATGTTTCTCTTAACTTCTCAAAAGGCCTGAATAAATATTTACCTTAGTTTTTCTAAGTTAAGCACATTGTCCACTTAAGCTTTTCATACTTGTCCACAATATCGACCCAGCACTGATTTCTCCAGATCTACTGAAAATCCCAAATTGCTCAATAAACCATATCCACTGCCTGATAGTAAAAGCTTGGGAGCATATGAGCTTTTCGAACCATTATCTAACCATTTACAGATCTTAGTTTATGGATCTCTTCCTTAAGAATCACATAATTACAAAGTTATCCATCCACATGAAATTATCCATAAACAAAGTAAAATAAAAACTGAAGGAAAAACCCTTCAAACCCAGGATTTGCACAAGCCAAATAAACATCAAATGATCATGATTATTTTAAAACACTAATTTTGAAACTATAATGATAGCTATTTTCTATAGTGAGGAGAAGAATCATGACTAAAACAAATGCATCAGGAGTTTTATGCATTTTAATGTCTTATTTTTAAGAGTATTTTCATATCTTTGTTTTCATTTGCTGCATGAATAATTTGATTGTTCTTCACTGTTAATGCAATAACTACACATTACCTAGAATTATATTGTAGGTGCTGTCTCAAAAAAAAAAATGCCGTAACAACCAATGGTGAGTGTTGCTAAAACTCACTCGTTCTTGAAAACCTGCGAGTCACAAAACAAAACAAAGGAGAAGGCCTCTTCCCCCACCCCCAACACCCATAAATGCCAGAAGGTAGAGTTATGATTAAAAACGCATCCCCTCCAAACATGCATTCTAAAGTTGGATGCTCTCCCTCTGCTATAGACAACTGTAGCAACCAGAGTAAGTCAATGGTTTAGATCATGTAGAGTCTACATTGTAGTAGTTTGTGCTACAAAACTGCAGTAAAATCATAATGCTGCCCAGGTCACAATGCTGTGATTCTTTGTAACCTAAAGATTTTACTGCCTATTTGTACTATGCAGACACAAATAGACCTTCTAACCCCAACAGAGAAATGCTAGCCTTCTCCCACCTCCTCCCATCCTCCTACCCAAGTAGAACCTGCTCCCCAAATAACCACCACCAAAATCGGTCAAACAAAACCAGAAAAGCCACATTTTCCTCATAACGTCTCTCTCACCTATAACCCAGGAAACCCTCTTTCTGGTCAACAGAAAACTCTAGAGTAACAATCTAAACATTTCTGATACGCTGCCAAAACGTATTTTTTGGAAGAATGCAGGAAGCAGTAGGGTTTACTCTGTCATAGTCTCTAAACAGAGAGAAAACATCACTAGCTGGAACCTCTGTCAGTGACCTGAAATGAGGTCAGGAGAGAACAGAAAATAGAGAGGAGAAAATAACTCATCCGTCCTGATTTACACTAAAAAAATGCAACCCAAAACTTCCCTGCTGAAGGAAGCCACTGCCTGCAGCCCGGCTTCCCTCTCAGTGACCCTCAACTTCTACCACCGGCCGCAAACCACCCTGAGGGACCTCACCCAGGGCCTGGTGCGGTTTGAGGCTACTCCTGGGGCTAGACACCATGAGAACGGTGCAGAGACAGGGGCCCTGCCCAAGAGAGTTTACAGTCTAAGAAAGCAAAAGGACATACAAGAGTATGGAATAAACACAAACAATATTTGCATACATATATACAGTTACACTCTTAAAAGCTACTAGAACAGCGTAACTATTTCTACCTGTCCCTCCACCTAGCCACTGTTACTTAGATGATAAATTAATAGGGATCACAAGGGATGGGGGTCTTGAGGAGAGATTTCAAGGGGGAGGTAGTGGCCTTATGAATCAGTCCAGGAAGGGCTTTCCATGCATACGGGACAGTGTGGAAGGTGTTATATCGAAAACTTAAAATTGTGCAGAGCAGCATTTCCCCAGGGCCAAAAGTCAAGGTTTGGTGTGCAAGATCCCTGTTTCCTGAGACAGACACAGTGTGGTTATGTGAGCAACATCTGGCCATTGAAAGGACAAGCGCATCGCTAACGTAGGACTACACTGAGGCTATGTCACTTGCCACATAGTCTCCGTGGCCACCAGTTAGCACAGTAACTGCAGGGAGATGATATGGAAGGGTTTTTAAAAGAGTTGGATACAAAGAAGGAAAAAAGGGCAAGATGAAGGAAAGGAGACAAAAGGAAGAAATGGGGGGAGGGGGGAGCAGTATTTTTGAATGTAGTCTTCTGCTTTAGTTCTTAGTGTGTTTGCAATTTTTAACTAAATAACTAAAAAACATATACAATAACTAATGTACATTTGACACCATAAAATAAACTGGACCATATGTCAACATTTACAATTATGTTATTATCCTTCACTATGGAAAGGTGAGAAACAGGTTAAACAAGAGACAAAATGCTTCCCCTTACCCTTCTTCTTCCGTACTGAAGCTTGGAAATAGAAAGGGAATGAACTGTGAATCAATTCTGAAGGTAATTTTTTAATGCTAAATCCTTGTCTGTTACTTTGAACATAAACATTGTTTTTCCATCTCTAAGAAGTCAGTCTCTGCCTGCTACCCTCTCCTAGGCAAGTATCTATCACTGTAGATTAACAGTTTGGCATAAGCCCAGTTTACCGGGGTGTATACCTCAACTATAGGAAATTGCTCCGCTGCACATACAAGGCACACAATCAATTTATTTCTAAATTCTTTTTAAAATGTCGTAATTTGGGCAACTTATTGATGCTAAGGATTACAATGGTAGGCCAATGTCATGCCTTTGTGGACCATAGTAGAAAGGAACTGTTAACACGTTATCTGCCATATTTTGTGTTAACTCATTTGAAAAAGAACAACTAAGATGGTCTGATATAGCACTCAATATTACTGAGAACAGAGTAGCTAAAAGTCTGCCAATAAAACCTCAAATACACTTTAAAGCCAGGCAAAAGAAGCGACTGGAAAGACTTTAAGATGTATAAATTAAAAAAAAATAAAAACAAATGGAATTATTCTGAATTATTTAGCTTAGCTAGGAGAAATGCAAAATATACTCTAAGAGAAAGCAAATAGGGAGTTTCTATATATCTTTTTCTTATACTAAATAACAAGGGACATTTAATAAAATTAAGAAGCATCACACTTAGAACCAATAAAAAGGAAATACATTTGTACACAGCACATGATTAGCCTGTGGTATTCCTTGCCACGAGACATTATTGAGACTATGAACTTCTTCAGTTCAGAAAAGATTACACATATATCAATGAGAACATCCACAGTGTTCACTTATACATACCTCCTATTTATTTTATATATATATTTATGAAAAAATTAATTTCCATTAAATAAAAGAGTTTAACAAATACAAAATGTGGGTGTTCTCATAGTTTATACAGATGTCCAATATATACACATATACAAATATATAAATTGTATGTATATATAAGCGCACACACACACAATCTGTGTTTTAGGTCAGAAGACAAGTTTTAACTTAAGATATTGAGAAAATCTTCTCTTTAGGGGCTCGTTCAATTGTTTCTTTTCTTACTAGTCCCTTTATATGATGAATATTAAAATAGGTAGACTACATATTTTATTTATAACAGTAGTCATATTGTTTGCTAAGGTGGCAAATGTTCCGAATATTTTGGCGTTTACAGGCCAGTTTAGAAAGAAGAAAAATCTGGTATGCCACGTAGTACGGCAGCTTTATTAGAGAACAAATACTTCTGGAGCAGACTCCAGTAGTGTTCTTCAGGTCGGTAAAGTCCTGCCTTCAGAACATTAGCCCAGACTGGATAAAGATAAGGAGGAACATGCTCAAGGAATGAAGGACATCCCAAGGACATCCCAAGGGATGCTAGTCACAAGAGCTACAATGGAACCTGACAGCCGATGAGGACAGAACCAGGTACTACTCAATGAACAAGCGGGAGACTAAGCCAAACTACGATGCTCCTCATTGCAAAGGTGGCTTTTCCCTCAAAAAGCGTGTTGTTCCTCTCTGTTTTAAGAATGGTATCTACTGTGTAAGATCAAAAAGTGAGAGAAACACAAGAATATCCTCAGGGACTTGCAGAAGTGAATAATGAAGTGGAAAAAATAGCGCTCTGGGTCCCTTAGGACTGTTTGTTGATAAATCACTAAGATTCTTAACACTCCCTTAAAGGAAAACAAATCAAAACACGCCACACCAAAATATAGGGTATAGGAGAAAATTCTACATTTTAATCCTGGAAGAAAAATAAGGATCATTCATAAACTGTAGAAACCATCAGTCAGGCTCCAAAATATCATGGCACAAAATAATCAGCTTTTATTAGACCTGTTAGATCTAAATAAGTAGAATGCCTCATTTTGGTCTTCCTATAGTTGCTAGCCTACACAAAAGACAGTTCAGGATCCATTTCTCCGTCAGAACTCCCGCTGCAGCTATGGGAGTTTTGACTCACTAAAGGATGGATGGGGTCCATCTGCCCCAGAAACATTGATGTCTAGGGGGAAAATGTGGCCATTTCTCCATGAAGCTTTGATTCCTTCCAGGTAGCCTTCATATGAGTCTAAGTCAAAAATAAAAATGATTACATAGTATATAAATCAATGTAGGATTACAGTGGTGGGAAAAAGAGCTTTGCTCTCTGATAGGTTTTATTATTCTGCAATGAGGGATGTGGTTTGTTTTTATACTCAGTATCACTTGCTAAACTCACTATTCTAGTTGAAGAGCCATATGTAAGTACGCATTGACTTTTTGTCTTTTCATACAGGGTCCCATTCGCAAGAAATTTGTTAGCCTACCTGCAGAAAAACTCTTTTTTAATTACCTAACAGATTAACAACCAAGAGAAAAGAACTATTACTTCCTTCACTTCTGCAAAGTAAACCAAAGCTCCTGAGGAATTATAGTTATCTAGAATGCAGATGATCACACAAAGAATCTATAATCACATTTCTAAAAATTAGCAAAAAAGACTGGATGCTCAATACTATTTTATTACCAATAGATAGAAGAATTATGTTTATATCATGCATAGAAGTCAAAGCAATATCAGAATATATGCTTTTTCAGATCAGAGAGTCTAATGAAAACAAGTTGAAGCTGAAGCTGCTTTAACACTGTCAGCTTTTTAACAACAGCTTCGGGCAGCTTACCTTTATCCACTAATGAGAGGCCACAGAAATTTAAAATAAAACAATATTAGATGGACTGAAAAATTAGAAAGCAAAGCTAACAAAACATGGTAAAGCATTACTTCTTAAAAGGTGTGCCAAACTTTGATGATGCACAAAAATGTATATTCATTCTCTTGCATAGCAGTAAAGGCACAAGTTTTAAAAGAAAAATTACTCATGCGAATCATGCACATTTGAACTCTCCAAAGATGCAGCATTCTTAAAACCTTTTCTGTTATATTTGGTGTACACAGAGCAGTTCCTTTTAAACAAGTTAACACACATTGCTGTTTCCACACTTCCATTTTCCCAGCATGCTTGTCAAAAAACACTTTCTTACCAAGCTCTTCAAGCTCTGAGGTCATTGACTTAGACCGCAAGGTCAGTGCAGTGGTTGGAGCTCGCTTAGGAGGCGGTGGGGCTTTGCATTAAACAGAAGGATATAAAATATAAGTAAGCATACATCTCAAATGCTATTTATTTGCACACACAATTTCATATTTGGTCAAAAGAATATGTCGCACTAAATAAGGTAATATTAAACACATACATACAGAGGAAAAAACCCTCAGATATTTTTCATGTATTTCTGCACCATTCTACTTTTAGTGTAGGCTGTTTAACACATCAGTAAGCTTTTATGTAACAGGATACATAGAAGCTTTTAAGGCTAAATAATGCTGCGCTTCAATTTTACACTAGGAGGAAGATCTYTACAGCAGCTACACCCCTCCTTCTCGGACGTGTATGTAGCTAAAAATCTCTTGGAGACCAGCTAAGTCTCTGCCAGATTAATTTCATCTTTGAAGAAACTTTGCCTGCTGTTAAATCTGAGGAATATAAGGAAGAAGATTCCCAGTGATCTTAATAGTCGCAGTGAGACTTAGGAAAACAGGTAATCCACAGAATATAGAGTGCTTAAAGTTGATCTTAAAATATCAGGGCGATCATCTAGCACTGAACCTAAAATTCAGTATGTCTCCTGGGTATCCTGATACACAGTGTTTCCTGCTAGCTTCGCAGATGGTCAAGCCAGGCAAAACGTTACTGGAGGTAACATTTCTAGAGGCAGAAATAATGCTAGTAATACCAGCAAGGCACCTGCCCRTCGTTAAGTCAATGCTGGTAGGAAAACAAGGGTTCTGTGATGCAGAAGTTGTCGGGACACCAAGGAAAAATTAAGGATTCTGAAGCACTTTGATCAATAATATATATCAGATTACACTTAGGCAAACCAATTTCAGGATAAGAAAGGAAAGAAACGCCAGCATTTTCTCTTAGCAACTCCACCCGCTCAGTAGGCATCATTTTCTCTGTTGGGCTCCATCACCTGCTTACGGAGGCTGAATACATGTCAGGAGAAGGCAAAATGTAACTCGGGCTCAGTGCCAGCCACAGAGCCGCATGGGTCCCGTATTTATTAACTCTAGCTTGAGCTCTGTCCTTGCCCAAGGACRGAGGTGACACCACATTCGTGAAGGGAGCCGTACAAGCCAGTCACTGGGCACGGCTATGTGACACTTGCCATCACCGACAAGGAGACCGGTGGCAACAAAATGACTCCTCTCCGCAGRGCCAGGGTGACACACACCAAACAGCAGAGCTGAAAGGCTTTGACTGTGCACATTTTTACAATGCTGCCAAGCTAAAAATAATGCCTTGCACCCGGACCATTCCTTCTCAAAGTCTCTGCTGGACGTGATGGGACACGAGGCTTAATCAGAACAGTGGCTTTTTACTAGAGGCCACATGGCAGGGAAAAAGCGCTACCTCTTTTCTGCTAACAGCAGGAGGAGGGGATTTGCCYTCACTGGACTGAAGAGAGAGAGTTTGTCCCAAGGTACAATGGTTTGCCCACTGAAACACAGTTTTTCTACTAGAATGTTACATATTTTGGATATTTTTCTTACTTTTACAACTGTCCTTTCTGATACATTTGTTTTGCAATTTTTTAAGTTCTCACTGCGTTCAAGAGGAATCAAACACACACCGTCCCTCTTGGATGGAAATCCCATCCTTCTGCATACAATTTTCATTAATAAAAGATAATCTTTTTTTTTGTGATTTTTCTTCCAACTGCAAGACACTCATGTCAAAAGGCTTGTATATAAGAACTTCAAATATCACTGCCTAAAGATCCACAGAGATGAAATTTGATAGTAAACATGACAGGAGAACACTATACTTCTCATCATACATTTATGTCTAAGTCAACAGAGGCAAGTTACTCTGAACTAAATAACAAAAGAGTATTGCAAATTTGAAAAGGGAAAGGTGTAAATCACAAGTTAGAAGCCAGAAACTTGTTATCTATACCCTGCTTTCTGTGGAGCAACACTGAAATGGAACAGAATTAGGAAAAGAACAAAAAATACCTTTCTTTCTAGCTGTGTCGTCTGGATCAAGATTCCTGGTTACTGTGACAACCTTAAGAACTAGGTGATTGCCCCCTTGCCGGATCATGTTCACCACCTGCCTGTGTCCGACTTTCACCACATTCTCATTATTAACCTGTAAGGAAAGAAGAGATTCTTACAGCTCAAAATCCTGAAAAATTCTAGTCTTTCAGTTTTAAAAGCAGAAGTTGGAAAGAACAGGAAGCTATAGAATTTCTGATTACTGCTTTTTAATAAAAATGCATTTTTAAGAAACAGTAGATAGCTGACATGTTAACAGGAAAAGAAAAGCTAGCTCTTTGTGATATACATATCTTATTTCTTCATAATTGCTAGTCAAAAAAAACCACCAAATGAGTTCAACCAAGCCTTTCCCTTTATATATTATTTATATCCTGCAGTTAGTACACTACTGTTCTATAATTCACAAAGTAAAACTGCTTTCTTAAATTATGGGCATTATTCACCACTGCACTATTCACATATGTTAAAATGCATCCTTTTTTCCTTTTCTTTCATAACCAATGAGATATTTAGAAGCATTTTTTCTCCCTAAATCACYCAGGAACTAGCACTTCCACCCCAGACACATTCTTGTGTTCTATGCATTCCTCCCCTTGTTTCCCAGCATTCCCRTTCTGCATGTTGCTAGACTGTAGGGAAGTCTTTATGGAAAAAGCTGAGTTAACATGTGACACCATGACGAGCTGTTATGATTATATCAATGTTTACTTGTGTAGCACTAAACTTTGAAATGTTGACTCTCCCCAGTGATTCCCTGTGTTACGTCATCATACTGCGTATGTCTCTTTCCATAATATTAATTCATAGGCATAAATTAAAGTGATATTAATAAAATAACTAACAATGTAGATAACCATAATTTATTTATTCACTAAGTAAGGAGATAACAGAAAGTTATTTGAAATCTAACCAATAGCTGTATGAAAAACTGACCAGCAATATGCATTATTTGAATATAAAACATATTACGGAATTGGAATCAGTGAAGAAGAGAGTGCCAGATTACATGTTGGGAATTTGATCTTTATCCAGAATTCAAGTTCTGATTCAGTTATCTTGCATGACGATCACTCTGTGCCTTCCAAAAAGAACAGTCATTCTCAAGGCGAGTGTTTCTACCCTCCTGTATTTATTCTGACAGGCACAGCATCTCACACTCSAAAGAATTTACAGTTTAGAGAAAAATCTCTCATTAAATATTACTGTTATTTAGCAAAACAACAAGCACAAGGAGACTCATTCCAGCTKGAAATTATGTTTTCCTCCACTGTATCACAGGAAAATCTTGACGTTTTTCAGGCTTTAGATGAGACAAGATACGTTATGGTGGAATTACTTCTCAGCAAGCCATATTTTCGATCTACCACTGCTGCAAAATGTTTCAAAGCACCATCCATGTGCTATGTCTGCAACTCTGAGTTGCTTTTTAAGATGCTTTTTTAGTTTCCCATAAAATTATGTAGGTGTAACACATTAACACATGCTGAACACTCAGACCTGTTGAACAGGCAAATATGAAGCTCTTCCATTCCGGAGGTGGAAGATATAAAGAATTGTTGGGTTGAATAGGACTCTTGCTGCTTTATTTTGCATCTTCTTAGTGTCTTGCATTTAACTCCAAGACATGATATTTATTTAGCTGGGCCAATGTACATTTAATGGGCCTAAAACGTTTTAGAAAACAGAATTACTATTTTAATTCCTAAATTTCTGCCAGTGTTAAAGTCTCGGCAAGATAACACTTTTCCACTGGGAAAGAGTATTCAAATAAAAGCTACTGACTTGATCTACTATATTTTTACTGAAGTTAAAATTTAAGGTTGGAAGTCAGTATGGATTAGAATACATCCCTTTTCAAAAAATAAATGGAGACTTCCAAATAAATCAACCATTAATATTAATCAAAAACACGTACACTTTACTAAAGTGATAAATGTATAAAATGATAAACAGCTTATGCAGCATGCCATCTGTTCTCAGAGTTATGTGCAATGATGATATTTAACATTTAGAGCAGGAGCAAATATATATGACACATTTTTTAAAACCTCTCAGAAAGAGAACCTCTAATTGACTGTTTATAGCGGTTTTCTTTAAAAGGCACAGTTACAAAGCTGGTAGCAAAAAGACTTCTATCACAAAAATATAAAATATTGATAAGAGATCTGAAGAGGATTTGATTTAAGGAGTTTACAGAAGTATTTGTTAGCAAAAGGATCATGAGGTATTGCTTTGCTGATTTCATCTTTATCCTCCTTAGTACCTCCGTGGGTAAAACTGCAACATGATTGTAGAGAAATGGCAACAACAGGATTTCAGTGACAGATTCTGCATGTCTCTCAGCCTTCGTCAGTCTTTTATACCTACACCAAATGATTGCAGAACTGGGTGGTAAACAGTGGAGCCCTGGCAGCTTTGCCTGGTAGGTTTAGTCTGACTTTGCTGTGCAACACTTCTTCAGGTAGGAGTAATGGGTTGATACTGGGTCTGTGCTTCCCCTTTGGGCCTTGGCAGTGGAGAGCTSACTGCCTCACCTCAATTAGGCTTTGTAAGCAAGATCAGGAAGGTGAATAKTCAGAATCAGCAAAATACTTGAGACACCTATATCTGTATCAAATCCTTWAACAATAACATGCGTATGGTACTGAATGTGATCATTAAAATACTATAAAAAATTGGATTTTATTTGCCAAGTATTTAGAAATATGTTCCATAAAGAGTTAAACTAGCAAAGTCAGTCTTAGTGCACTAATTTTTCTCTCTCTCCCCTTCTGCTTCAAAGACTCAATTGCTGCATGTTTTCCATGACACGTCCCAGCTAAACCTTAAGTCTCTCTTTTCCTTCCACACTTCCCCAAAACTTGCCTTTACAGAGGCTTTCCCCTATCTTTGAAAAATAGGCAATAATTTAGAAATAGATTATAAATGCCCCTATGTCCTTAAAAGTAATTTGAAATGGAATCAGAGCTGTTTCATGCAGAACTTATTTCGGGGGACATGCACAAGACGTTCAAGGGTAAGAACATTTATATATATTCTAGGATTTGCTGCCTCTGCGTCTCAGTGTTTTTTTCCCACCCTGTACGCTCGGTGAGCACAGGGATGCCCTCGGGGCCCAGGGCSCTGCCACCGCCACAGATGTCCCCTGTGCTCTCCAGCATCCTGTGGAGCGTTGGAAACGGCTCAGCGCTCTACAGCTTGACTGGACATCCCTCACCGGCCGGGCTTGTGGCTTCTCAAGGGAGCCAGAAGGGAGACTGGGGCAAAGAGTTCTCTCCTCAGCATGGCCACTTCTTCATTCCAAAACTGTGGAATAAACCAGGGTCCGAGACAACCGACCATCATAAATTGCATCCATTTAACATCCAAGCCCATCCTGCCAACTTCATGTTATTGAGAGCTAATACACAGCAGTATCTAAAACCCATAAAGCCAATAAAAAGGCCATGAGAATTCAAATAGAAAAAATTATGTGAAAACAGAGTGGTTTCTAAGCAGAAAATATCAAGCAAGTAGCTAATTCCTCCTGTGTGAAACATGTACCACATGTGAGAGTCATATATACAAGCCATAACACATGACCCGTGACATTCTTAATTCCATGGATTTCTCCTGAACTTTTTCAAAAAAGAGATGCTCCCRTTTGGGTAAATTTACAGTCTTGCTAACATGGCAGACAAGCACACAGGACTGACAACAGCCAGTGGAATGACAACAGCCTAGGAAAGGGAAGTCGTTTAGGGAAGGAGGGGATGCAGACAGAAGCAAACCTGGAAGGCAGAAGTAGTAGCTCAAGCAAGATGAGTGGTAAGAACAAAGAGGTGGGGAAGCCTCGAGATAACAACAAAGACAGCCCAGACAATCCCCTAAGCAAGAAAGGGCTTAAATATGAYGCAGCAAGAGAGAGGACCACAGTTAGATCCACACTGGTGTAGCTAGAGAGGTGTTAACGAGAGGTATAGAAAATCGTAAATTAGTTACTTCGTTTTTAATCATCATATCCACACACCACTAAATGACAACTGTGCAGCCTTCAGGGCAATGTAGCACTTAGTTTAGAAGCAGGATTACAGATAAAATTACCTTGACATTTGTTCAGGGCTTTCCTGAAGACTGGGCTCACATGTGCCCACGCAAAAGAGCCGTGTACTTCCTGCCACRGCTTTGAGAAACCAGAACGGGGCATTATGTCTCAAAGAACGTCGCTCCACAGATAAACTACAGCTGGATCTCCAATTCTGCCACATACCAGCCCTATGTAATATYTCCTTGTACGCAGACTCTTCACAGTGTAAATACAGGTGTTGGGTTTGCACATATGGCATAATTAGCACAGGAAAGACCAAAATGTGGATTTTCTGGAAAACAAGGCTTTAAAGGGTCTCCTAGAGATGYAGGCATAGATTTTATGGATACCAGGCTGGGCTACACAGATGGGCYTGGTTCTGGAATATATAACCACGCRATGGGTTGTAAAATAAAGTAAGATAACCTGCACATTGTAGGATGGCAGATGCATGAGCTGGAGTATGTTCACCATAGCAGCCGTCCTGTAGGAAGGTGCAAAAGAAAAAAACACTACCAGCGAAAGAGACCTTTGCAGATTTTGTTCTATTAATAAAAAGGAAAGAATCTTAATTTCTTCAACGCATCACGCGGCAGCCAAATCCCTTCCATTATCTAAGTGTTCTCTCAGTGAAAAACAGAGTCAATCATTTTGAATAGCAATTAAACAGACAAAACTCAGTTGCTTTGCTCCTGATGACCATTGCATTGGTGCAGCGGTGACTACGTTCACCTTGCAGCTGTGAATATGCATTAGCTCAGAATAAGCTTCTCAGAAGCTCTTCCCATCCTTCAGACTAACTGAAAGCCCCCCAAACCTGTTACACATGCTTACAAACCTCTGCCTACACACTGTGAAAAAATCCACCGTTTTCGTAAACACTTAACACACGCTRGCACAATTAGAATTTGTTCCAGCAAAACAAATACAGGGATCATTTTGTAGACTCAGGGAATACTTCTGCATTTCAAGCAACTACATAACTGTGGGCATGGCACTGCTGAGCGCCTCACAAACCAGTATGAATGCACCACCTCTGAGCATTTTTATTCTGCAGGCTAAAAGCAGGACACRGAGCCCATGAGCTGCCTAGCCCATCTTTGGGAAGATTCACTCCTTACACCTTCAGGGTCAACGTCGGATTCAGCTACCAGCTGTTTTTTCTACTGAAAACCAGCACCTGATCTTGGGCTGCTCTTGATCTGTTAACGATGGTCTAAGCAATACCTAGCACAACCCTAGGCCATGCTCGAAACCTGCTCTCTGTGGGTGTTTTTACCTTCTGGAATCCCATTATTTGCCTGGTATTTGAAACCCCTAAAGTGCTCTCCAAATTCTGAGGGCTTCTACTGGGGAAGCTCTTGTCCTCTGTCCTTCCTGTTGTGACCAGCATCATCAGCGGGCACAGYTGCAGCACTAAGGTGCACAGCCCACGTAGCAGAAATTCTGCACCAAGCAAATCTTAACAAACTCTGCAGTCAGCATATTTCTGCCTGAGTATTACAGGAAAGCACGGCACAAATACATTTGCTGGTAACAGCCTGGGCATCCAAATGATGAGGAAAGCCAAAAGGTCCAAATCCAGTGTTGAGGATTTATATGGTGTTTTAAGTACCCCTAATATTCATTAAACCTCAGACAATTTCAAGATTCATTACCTCAACAAGTTGGCACAGAAGTTTAATCTGTGTCTTAGATTAAAATAGAAAGTAATAATACAGTATATAAATCAGTACTGTAAGGSAAATTAATTCCTGAATTTTTATCTGGAAACCCTGTTATTCACACCATACCACAGAAGCTTAAACAAACAGAGCAGAGGGCTTCAGCCCACCAGCCTCAACTGTTATTTTATTGGACCGAGTCCTGAAACAGTCCAGAAAATCCTCAGAAACTCCTAGAAAGTAGCTAATGCCAGTAGGTAAGTTTCTTGAGATGCTGATCAAACACTACTAGTTTCTGAACATTCCCCATTTAATCTAACTGGAGAGGCTGTGGAGTCTCCATCCCCAGAGATATTCAAACCTRTCTGGGTAACAGCTACGGGATATCTACAGAGAAACGCCCTGCAGGAGGATGATTTTGAGGGGTGTCACCCTGCCACGCAGCCCGAGGATGCGACAGGGGGACGGTGAGCCTCTGCTGCGGCCGCCCCCTGGCCGGGGAGGTTGTGCTCATAGGAGGGGACCGCCCCGAGGGCAGAGCCCTGGCGAGCCCCAGGGATGCTCCGGCCAGGCGCCAGACCCTTCCTGGCACAGCAGGGCTAGAGCCATCGCCCGCTGCCCTACGGCGTGAGCCTGCTCCGAGCTGCTCGGGCGGCCCGGGCTCGCCAGGGGGGCTCCAGCCCGCGCCTCCCTTCCCGCAGCGCAGCGCCGGCGACGCGGATCCGCGGCCGCGCTGCGGAACATCTATTTCTGTTGGAAGCGTGGAAACGAGSAGACATGTCAGATCACAAACTCCAGGCTCCGCGGCTGTCATGGCAACTGCAGCACGCAATTTGCTCCTTAACATATAGCCAAGCTGCATCTAGTAATTACTTGAATTCCTTCTCCCYGTTATTCCTATTAGGCCCAGCAGCCCTTGCAAGGGCCTTTCTGCTRATTTCCATGCTATGTCTACTTGTGCCTGGTTTATACTCATTGTTTTTCTCCTGTGCCAAACTGCCAAAAGCCCAAATAGCTCCTTGCTCTCTACCGCTTATATGATACATATGTAGCTGAGTGGCAGTAACATCCTATTTGAGCATCCCCTTTGTTGGGCTGAGCCCTGAGTGTTTTTAGTCATTATTGCAACACGGAGCCTAAGCACCTGGATGGATGCAACGCCTGCCAGCACTTCCAAGCCAGCCAGGTGTTTTATGTGCCTACCTTCAGTCACACAGGTTTATACAGACAAACTTYTGTTCACTTGAAATCCCCCTGACTTGCACTGCACCCAGGTCAGCACCTGACCTCCCTCAAAAGAGGTGCACACGTACGTATTTTTATTATCACCCTCTTACATCACCTGCCTTGCCACAGCCATTGACAGCCCTGAGAGCTACTTAAACATGGGCAAGGGGACTTCAACTTCAGCAACAAAATAAAACTCATAGCAATGACAACAAATACTTAACATTCGATTTAACCTTGCTTAAGGATTGTTAAAATAGCATTTTYTTCCTTCCTTAAGAGTTGTGTGAATTTTGCTCAGATGAACATGTATGAACATATAAAAAATTAGCATAAAACCCCCACAACTAATATCTTAAAGGAGCTTCTCTTATTCTCCAGCTTGCTTAGAATGACGGCACTCGTTAACGATCCATCCACATTAGGAAAAAAAAGAGTAACACATCAGTATGACTTTTCAATAGCCTATTAATTTGCCTCATTAAAACCAATGACCAGTGATACAAAACAAGAGTGTTGTTGCTGCATAGYACCCACTCGTTATATTCTGGTAGGGTCAGGGTTGAAAGAAGAGAGTATAAGAAGAGCAGGAGAGGGGAATGTTGCTGTTTCTCCATTATCCATGACATGGAATGACAGATGGAACTAAATTGGAGAAARAGCTCACATAAAACTAGYGTTTTGATCTAAAATTTTGCATTCYTCTTACCTCTACTTAAACTGWAAGCTGCTGACTGTCTTCATGAGGCCACGCTATACAGAGCAGCTAAGGACCACTCCRTTACCTGGACCCATCCCTATTAAAAATAATTGTCTCCATTAATCAGTAACTGTTACTATTTTGGATCGTTTGCCTTAAGCCACATTTCTTAGGAGAGGCTCAATTAATTTTATTGCAGTTGATTGAACCGCAATGTACTGCAATCAATTAAATTACACTTAGGATGAATTTGTCCAATGGCTTTCAGGTGCAAGAGATGGCAGTTTTTCAAACAACAASTTCTCTTTGGAGGAAAAAAATCTAGTGAATTGTGCACATCTGTTTTGCTCTCACAAACACACCTGAAAAATCTTCCATTTCTGAAAGCTCTTCAGAACAGCGTCTCGCATGACTGCTGCATACTGACACAASGTAGTATGAGGTGACCTATACTTGATCCTTTAATCTATTTTAAAGATTATGACTTATATTTACTGTTTAACGGTTTATGAATGTCGAAGCCCGACACAAACAAGTTCAGGGGTTCCTGGACAGATCCCTGTGCAGGCCAGTACAAGAGTCAACATGAGAGACCATCTTCCTCACGCGGGCTGGTGGATTTGACCATGCATTTGACCAAGCCGATGGAGCCCCCCAATTTCTGGGTGCGTGCGCTTACAGCTCAGTCCCATCAGCACCTGGTACCTTGTCTGCTTTCTGATGCTTGCGGTCGTTTTTGTGCAAAATAAAGGGCAGGAAGACAAGCAGTTATCTAAATATTTTCTGCATATTCTCTGGCCTTTTAAAAACATACCCCAATTTAATATTCAGTAAAACTAGAGTGAAAGGAGAAGCACAGAGAGTATCTTAATATTCACTTCATAAATATGCATCCGCTACTTCATTTTCTTCCTGGGTGCTGCGTATCCTATAAATTAGGCAACATAGCCAGCTGCGCCCCGCTCCAAGCACCAACACTGSCAGGCTAGAGGTCGCAGAGGCGCTAACGAAGCACCTCCCGCATGTCTGTCCTTCACAGAGGGAAAGCACGCACGAAACCCCCAATCCGCTCCACCGTCCCAGCCAGGAGCCRCTTCCGCGTCGTCTCTCTGACGTCTCTGCAGACAGAAGTCAGGAATACTSCTGAGGTCAAGAACCAACCAACTAGGCCAATCCCTGGGGTGCCCCTCGCTCRGCCATCCGGGGGCGCCTCCCTATGGGGCCATGCACCGAGAAGCTGCACCCCAAGGACAACACTCGGCCGCCTGCACCGGTCTCGGATGAAGCCAATAAATGCTTCAGACCCCAATGAAACAATTCCCCAACTGACACTGGATAAAAACATGAGTCTCTGTTCAAACCTAAAAATATACTCCTTTTAAAAATGAGGAATACGGTGCAATTACGCAAGTACAGGGAAGACAATAGATCTTTGTGTGTCTTCTCAATGAAGCACTTGGTAAGTATTTACAATAGCTGGGAGGTAGCAGGCTGAGCCCTTCTATTTTTAAAACAGCACATACCTCTCAAAGGCCTTCATGCAGAGACCTCTAAAATATGTATCGAGACACAGACCTCCCTATGAATACTAATAATGCATGCAGTGTTCATTTTCATTAGGTAAACACCATTGGTCAGGGCAACAATTTGAAACTAAACGCGATACATGCGGTAGAGCCCCCCAGTCCCGTGTGATGATTTTTGGCTAAGGCCTTTACACAGATTACACTGCTATATTGACAGAGTGCGTTGTCATCGAGCGCAGATAATCCGTATTTCCTCCTCCCACATACAAGCACTTTCCAGAAAATGCATCTGCACTAGCAACAGTAAAAAACGTCTTGCTCATGTATTTCTCTTTATGGAGAARAATCAGATCTTAGAGCTGATAATAATCCTTTCTTAAAGGCATGTTAGTCTTAGTTACGCACTGCATTAACTCTGAATCACTTTATTCATATAAGTATATGTATTTTTTGAGGCCCTATGCCATGTTGTTAAAACTCACAGAACAGTTAGTTTAGGATACATAAGATGGCATTCACCACAGAAGCCTAGAAGAAAATATAGTAAAACATTTATGCCTTATGAAACATGTAGACAATTATTTTGTTCTTTGGAGACACGCACTGCAAGGAGRTAAGTGCTACATAAGAGAACTTTAAATGAGGACAAGAATCGTAAGCCAATATACTTAGATATGCAACACGCTGTCTTCACGAGGTACACAAATAGGACTGTTTCCAGAAAAAGAAACCTGAAAGCAAGCAGCTCTAATCTGATTTTTCAGCCGCGCGGCCTCTGTAGCTCGCAATAAATGCTTTTTCCTTGGAGCCTGTCTTCAGGGAGCAGCGTGGGGAGGGAGCGAGCGCCCTGCGTGCTGGTGCTGCTGACAACGTGCCGCGCCACGCGGACAGCGCTCGCAGTTGGGGGCCCGCGGCCTCGCCACGCTCACGCGCCAGCCTCAGCTCTGCACCCGTTGTTGCTCTAAGGCTGTTTCCCTTTGGTTCGCACACGTGGCTGAGCTGGACCACAAATACACACCCGTCTCACCAGCAACGTGCTGCTTTAATCAGCCTTATCCGAACACTGACTGACGTGAGCAGCGCTGCGCGCCATAGCAGGGGCGAGGAGCTCGTGCCCACAGACCACTCGGTCCCACCTATACCCCAGAGCAAGAAGGGAGGACGGTGACTGAAGGCCAGGCCTGGCGATGCACCCGCAGGACCGGCCATCTCATGTTGCCGTGAGATGCTGGCAACACGTATCACTCAACCAACTTCTGCGATGCTGGGAATGACCCACCCCACGTTAAAAAATTGCTAATTGCAATCATCAAGCTACAGTTTAATTGCGAGAAGAATGTGTTTGCTTTCTGCAAGTCTTGAAACTCAAATTAAAGGAAAAAAAGAGCTCTCGGTCACAGAATCATGGCACAACATGGTTACAAACACAGAAAAGTTTACCTTAAATTAACTGACCAAAATAAACCACAAGTAAATTTAAACTACCCATAGAAAAAAAAAGAAGAGATTCAATGAACCGGCACAAAAACACCCACTCCAGCCGTAGCAGTTTGTCTACAGCAGGAGATGTTCCTCCATGTCAGATTAGTGTCTGCTGGAGCTCTAATGCATGCCATGCTGTGTAAACCACAACTACTCACGTTTGTTTGCATAGCAGATACTGTTTGCTCCTAACAATTCTTACCTACTTATATTCTTACCTACTTATATTCCCCTCAAAACTGATACTTTTGGTTCTTTGTTTAATAAGACTGTAATTCCATCACTTTGTTCCAAAGTTATTCTTCCCTTAATGCCTCTAAATGCTTTTAAATTATACTGAGTGAGTCCTGTCAGCTCAGCAGTGGGTATGAGCATCCTGTCTCCCTGAGATATTGCCAGCGATGCGCATTAACCAAGTAATTTGCAGGTTTGAGGTCTGAATGAATGAAACTCCTTGGGGGTCCGGATAGACTGGGAAGAGCAGCCAAGGTAATCCCTGCTCCAATTCCCTACTTGCATGCTATTTAAGCAACATCAGGATGGTTCTAGCACTCTGCCTACTGCTAAATATAAAATGACTATGCCCTAAAAGCTTTCAATAATAATGAAAGGAATTTCAGATGGTATATATTTATATAGAAGTTGAGGTTCAAAGACTTATTTGAATGTTAAAAAAAGTAGTAAAATATCTGTATCTTTGTTCTCTGTCATCAAAGCTAAAGTTTATTGCATATGAAGGAATTTGGTAGACTACTTAATATGAATATGTGGAGTGGCACCAGAATTGCACTATAAAACCCAAATTGCCTAGGACTCTCTTTGTGATCTTTCAAGTCTGTGCTTTGGTTCCCCAGCCTCGAAAAGCAGAAATAACCCATGAATCCACCGTAACAGGACTAATCAGCCACCACGCACTAAGCCCTAAGCAACAGAGGTGAACAGCTATGAGAGACTGGAGTAGGAAGCATAACACTTATCAAAAACAAATACAGGGCAAGCCTCTAGTATCTCTGCTTAGGCCAAAGCATCTTGCTTCCCCACGAGAAGGCCAGACTTGATCAGCTGTGTGCACAAGAACAACGAGAAATCCTACACCCTTTGCGTGAGAATATTGGAATATATATATCTATAGCTAAAATGGAAGGCAGACACTCACCACAAAGAGCACAGAACCACAGAATGGTTGAGGTTGGAAGGGACCCTCCAGAGACCAGCTAGTCCAGCCCCCCTGCTCCAGCAGGGACCCCTAGAGCACGGGGCACAGGGTGGCATCCAGGCRGGTTTGGAAGATCTCCAGAGGAGGAGACTCCACAAAGGAGACTCCACAACCTGCCTCACGCCCGAGCAGCCCGGGTACACAGTGAACCTCTGTGTATGCTACAAGCTCCCCGGGGACAGCAGCCACTTAGGTTAAGACACTTCTGCAAGGTGGAAGGGCTGCGTGTCTGCAGCAAGAGGTGGCGATGCTGAACCCGAGCAGCAGAGCGGTGTTAAACAACATCAGCTCAACAGGAACTCAAAACCAGCCAAATAAAAGACAAATTTTGTGGGTTTCTTTAAAGAAAAGACTTGCTTATATAAACAACTTTGTTGATTCATAGCAAGCCTTTCTGTTACTACTTCAAAGCAGCAAACTTTACGTAGGATCCACAGAGAATGACAGCTCATCATCACCAGCAACATTATAAATGCAGAACGCTTCCCTGTTATAAAGCAGCGGTTTGGTCTGGTTAATGAACAACCCTCTTGGAAGCAGGAACAGCAACATCCTCAGAGCAGTTTGTCAGAGTGAATAAGAACACAAACCTTTCATTACGTCCCATTCTATTTGTAAATAGTCGAGAAGTAAAAATCTATTTCTGTGCGATCTGATGACTCACGGAGCACGAGGAGGTTTTCTGGCCTTTAAAGCAACTCCACCTAGACTACACGCAGCGCAGGGCCTGGGGCAAGAGCCTTGCAAGAGAAAAATCAAGAGCAGCTGAGCAATGTTTTTGCCTCCTGCTCTGCTCCGAGTCTGAGGGTGCCTGCAGTAGCCCTATGATGATGCAGCTTGTCCTTTCCAGGCATTTGCTCCACTGTGACATGTTCAAATTCTGCATTAAAACACGCTCAAACCCCTTCTTTCCTTGTAGCCTGGCCAAAGGGAACCAAACCTGCCCTCCCCTTCCTTCCAACACCTAAAGTTAGCAAAGAAATTGGCCGCTCCACAGAGAGCACTAGATGGATCAGTACTGCTACACACGGACATTTCAGCCCTGAGTATCTATCAGATCATAAAAAAATGGAGCAACTTATCCAAAGCATTATTGAAACAAACATGCCACCAAACTGAATGCAGACACCGTGAGCAGGAACATGAAACAGGGAAAATAACTGTTGTTATTTTTCTTTTCTATTTCTATTTTTCTACTGTCTCTATCGGAAAACAACAGTCTCATTTGCAGCAAGAGTAACTTTGCAGACTTGGTATCCTGCCTCTTTTATTTTTTATGGAATAAAAACAAGCACACAAACAAAAGCAAAAGCATTCACGGATTGCAAGCCTCGTGCTTGATTCTATATGAAATCTTTGCCTTTTGCATTAATACTGAAGCAAGTAAGGAATAACCGGAAAAGGAACTTATGAAATATATATGGCAAAGGAAGAACAGAAAGGGATGAGATGCCATACACTGAAGGGCAGAATTGCTAGGTACTTTGAAAGGGAACAGAAATTTGGATTTATACACCAGATATTATGCAAATCCCTTATAATTTAAATTAAATCATTCTACAACTGAAGTGCTGTGGAGTGGAATTTAAATGTCAACTAGCAAATCCTCATGTAAAGCTTTAAAGCATAAAGGCAGTGGGGAAAGAGCGAATAAAAAAGTATTTTATTTCCCAGAAAGATACAATTTCCAAAAGCTTTTAGGTGCCTGCTTGACTCGCACATTTGAAAATATAGCAGCCCCCTTTGGTGAGACTTAAGAGCTCAAAGTCCTCAAGCACTTGGGAATCTACATCCTGACTGCAAGAAGATACAACCATAGCCAAGGTCCTGGGATGACTATGACCAGGCACCATGAGCACCCCATGAGCAAAGCCCAGTGCAGTCTGTGAGAAGCAGGCACACTCACTTRCAGGCCAAATGCAGAAAGTTTAGATAACTTCTAGGGAGCAACTGTATCTTTTTGATTGCTACTTTATTTATCCCAGCCTCTGAGCTCTTCACTTAAGTGCCMAAATTACAGTGGCATCACAACAGATTTCTCTCCAAACACCTTGACCTAAATCCGTCTTGTCCTAGTTACTGACATTGATCTGACAATTTTAAAGGGACAACTGCTGAACATCCTAATACGCCTCTTGTTGATTTCCATTTCTTTTTTAAACCACAAGGAAGACAAGCACAAAAGACCTGATTTGGGTCCAGAAATGTGATTATAGTGACACCAAAGCTTCAGCTGAGGAAATCTCCCATAGAAAGTAACTTTAAAATGCATTACTCATACTAATGTGCACCCCAAATCCACTATGAGCAGGACTGGTGGAATTGCCCAAATCTGAGATCTCTGCCATCGAGTTTTATTATTCCATGTGCATCAGTCTTTATAGTGTCCACCTATAGAAGATAAAAAACGGCCGACTCACAAATTGAAGTTTCAGGGAGCTTCAAAAATCAAAACTATTTTTAGACATTCTAAATATATGTCCCTATTCTTGCCTGGAATAGTTAAGYGATTAATTTTTATTAATACCAGTTATTTTTGCACATATATATATCTCATATATGCCTACYGTTAAATTTCAGAGGAGGCACAACTTTGTTCAGAGAAATGGATAAAAATGTAGGGGTGTATTTGACAATCTATAGATCTATTGCACATAACTAAGAGACATCGGTATAGTAAATACTGTGCTGTCTTCAGAGGCAGCAATGCAAAAAACAAACAAATAAATATGCTATAAATTAGTCCTTAATGTTTTCTAAGCAACAAAGCGCAGCCTTTTCTCGTTCCATCCAGGGGCTAATCTCTGTACGCAAGCACAGCTACATAAAAACAACACAAAAGGACAAAGGATTGGGAAARCAATTTAGTCTTCTCAACAACATATTGACTCCAATTTTAGCATAGTCTCAASACAAAGCTTTAAAGCAATTCTGGTTATATTTCCTCGGCGGTTCTTTCACAGTGTTGTTGCTCAGAAAGAAAGACATGGAAATTTTACCCTCCTGGAGAGGCTAAATCTTGTTGCTTAATTCAGAAATTGATTTTGTCCAACTGTGGAAAAAAATTAGTTCTGGAATCCACCAGTTTTGCATGGCAAAGTGAATACTGAGGTGAATACTGGCAGGGTGAATACTAAGGGCTTCCTGATGTCCTGCCCTATACCMAATGAGCTCCAGCCTCCTCTCTTTCATGATTCCCTTTTAATGTGCTAATGCTCCCGAGTACTCTTTCCATGCACCGTCCTCTCCTTGCTGCACGTCCCCGYTCCTCTTGCTTCCCTAACATGAAGGCACAGCATGCTCTTCATCCCTTCCCTCATTACAGTTTATTTTCAGGACACGTCTAGAGCACGGAGGACGATCCCAAGGTGTCCMGCACACGGCTGCGATGGAAGCACCTGAGCAAGCTCGGAGCAATCTGGCAGGTCTAGAGGATGCAGYGGCACCACGCTGAGACGCCAGCTCTGCTCTTGGAAGAAAGGCCCTGGTGCCAGTGTGGTGCTGCCCTCGGGCTAATGAGCACTCATCCACACGTTTTTGTCGTTTCTGGGTTCAGCTCAATGCCAGCCCAAGGCTCTYGCAGGCAATGCAAGGTGTTAATGTGCACACAGATTGCTAACATTGACCGTGCCCGGATAACGGTCAGGGATGAYATATGGAGGTTGCTATTGAAGGTGGTAACTGCGAATCTCCCAGTTAATCAATATCAATAGGATTCTGCTCACTAATGACAACGGCATTCTCAGGACACAAGGGATTAACTGGACGAGACATTCGGGAGTCATCCCTCAGCAGCGGGAAGACACCAAGGAACGCAACGGCCCGGCTATAAAGACCTCCCCTCATCCCGTCCCACTTCCTGAGGACTTGAATTTTACAGCGAGAGCAAGATGGACTAAAGCAGTCTTCCTGTAGCCAGAATTTCCCAAAACTTCAGAGGAAAAATATCTATACTACTGATAGGCTGAGGAGTCTCTGGACCACACAGCAAATGCACAGAATTGTCAAAATCAACTTCCATTCTTTGCCCCTATACTCACATTTTGGAAACTGAAGTCAAAGGCAGCATCAGATATGCAGTTCGGAGCCACTAAATGGGATAAAATCACTTMATCTCCTTATAATCTGTATTTCAGAGTTAAAAGAAACTTAAACTGTGATTTTAAATCTGAAGAAACCACGGACTAGGCTTTAATTCCACCAACACACACACATTTAGCTGTTTTCTGGTATTATAAGCAGCAAAAATTCTTTCTGCTACAATAAACTATAATAGAGATGGGCCACTGTAATGTCATTTTACGTAATGGGTTTCTACTTCATCTTCAGCTTAATATTATTTCCATCTTTGCAGTTTCTTCAGACTGTTASAATGTCTTAGATGAACTTCCTTCTTCAAAAGTGATAATTTTCTGTGCAAAAGACTCAAAATTTACTTTTACTTGACTTATTTTTTACAGTGTTCATGGTTACCTTTTTTTAAATTATTTTTATTAAATATACCATAGTTCTGCTTCACCTCGTTCAGGGAAATTACTTGGCAAGCCATAGGATGGTTTAAAAATAGCTAAAAATGTCTGTATCAAATCTATTGCACATATATCCTGTTTCCTATACCAGAATTTTGAAATGTAGGAATATTTCATTAAAGCTTTATTCTGGTGCCAGTAGAATCTATCACCATTGCAGATGGCTCTGTTCTCTGCAGTTCAAYGACAGACTTTACAAATTCCACGTCCTTCCTACTGAGCAGGAATGTTACATTAAAATATTATGAATACTATATCTTTTCCACTATTGTCACCCCTTTCACTTCTGTAAAATCAGCTAAGCAGGGTAACAGGAATGAAATAAAACAAGAATTAGGATCGGAGTTTGTCCTCTAATCACAGATGCARTTTCTCTTGATGCTCAGGAGTTACACCCTTAGCCAACGAAGCAGCATCACTGATGAGTATAAGAGATTGTCTTGAGCCAGAAATATACATTCCAAAGAAAAAGGTGAAATGGAACATTTCTAAAAGTCAAGTACAGAAAGGAAGGATGGATCTCTTAGATTGTGATAAAAATGAAGGTTAGTTTCCTCCATCTGGAAATCAGGAAGCAATCTTTTACTTTTCATACCAATATTAGGAAAGCAAAAAATTGTACTTTTTTTTTTTGCCTTCACCCCAGCTCCAACCAAGAGGTTACACAGTCCTACCACTGCTTTCCCTTTGGGCATCACAGATATCAACCGCAGCTCACGGGCTGATCACAGCTACCTCCTTTGCTCCCTGCCTTCGCCTTTTCGGTTTAGCCGCAGCAATTACAATCACGTCAGCTCCAAAACGTGGCCCTCAGTGAGCTACCCCTCCATATTTCTTCCTCGCYTTAAACAAGTACCACCTGCTTCCGAAGCCACACGGGCAGCCTCTCCCTTAGAGSGCTAGGGCAGCTTGCTGCTGAAGCCTAGCAGCCCTCCAGCTGGCCCGCGGGTAAATAAGGAAGATCCTCACTAAGCTGCATCCAAAGTATCTACTTTTGTTGTTTTGTTCCATCCTGGGGTCATCACGTAATTTATCATAGAGAAGGGAAGAATCTTGCTTGAGCGAGCTGGAGCCCATCTGGAGATCTAATGTGGCCGAAAGCTGTGTTTTACGGCAGGATCATGAGAGCTAGGAGAAAACAACAAACAACAGAAACCTCCCTTAACGTTAGGGAGCTGCAGAACTGTTTTCACTGTAGATGCTGCATTAGCTAAAAGCTTCCTAGTCATTACGTACTTAGAGGCACCATGAACCGCAGTTGGTCGTTTTCCTTTCCGCTGTCATAGGGCAAGAAGCAGACTTGAGAGAATCGGTTATCTCGAAGGAGGCATGCACTTTGGGGTCTGGCCTTGGATTACGGCYAGTGGCCACAGTCAGTGAACTGCACTTTGTCTTGTCTTTTATATAAGGATAAGGATGAGTCATGCAAGGCTAAAATAAACACGGTGTTAGAGGCAGTCTTACTAAAAATAGCTGCTGCATCGTTGCAGAGCCTTCCCCACTTCAAAGCAGCCTGCTGCTAACATGGTAGTACGGACCACGGCGCGCCCGCAGCTAGAGCCTTCCCTCAGCTGATTTTATCTTGGAGACCTGTTTCCCTGTTGATGCTAAGGCCGGTAATTCGCACAGGGAGACGGAGCACAGCAGTTTCAGAAATGTGCTCTCACAGAAACATTCCTACCCTCCATTCACCCTTCGTGACAGCTAGCGATACCAAAAGGAGGGCAGATTTCTGACTGCAATACTAGCCTAAAAAAGGCACAGTACCTATTCCTAAAACTTAAGTCATGCTTGTGAGCTGCTCTACATGAAGAGATGGTATTTTCCATACACACATTCCATAATACATACAGGAACTATAGTTTTATGCTTTAAGAAAACYACTGAACCATTATAGGTCCTTCATGTCTCATTTGCTAAGAATGAATATAACCAACTCCAATGCTTGTTATACACCAAATTMAAATACCAGATATACCTAAAGTACAGCATAATACACATCTAACATTATCTTAGGATAAAAACCCTCACATCACAGCAAAGCTCAATAAATAAAGTGAAAAGAAAACTTTCCTGACTTACCATGAAAAATTATTAGTGCTCATCCCAATAGACAACCCCTTCCAGCTTGGWTGTGTATTGGGCAACTGTATTTGGATTTCAGTATCCTGGATTTACGCTTCTCTGGGTTTACACAGCTGCTGTCCAGCTCTGCGTGCTCTCTGTAACAACAACACGCTTCCTTTTTGGGAAGAAACACAGCAGCTAACTACTGACCCTTGATATCTCAGGGCTTATCCTCAAGGCAGCACGGTCTGCTGGAGCYAGTATCACCTTTTCTGCCTTCTGTATAGGCAGAGGCTTGTCTTAGTTAGAACTTACCACTGTGTCAGGCACCTTTTATTTAAATACAGCCACAATGCTAATATCAGAATCCCAGTAGTTTTTAAAAATATATTTTATAATTGTTCAAGGGGGAAAAACATTGTGTAGAAAAAAAAAAAAAAGAAAAAACCCTGCAGGTTCAACACTGCCCTCATCTTTCATCACAAGCCTCCAACGGAGTTGCTGCCAGGTCACTGAATTCTGTCCTCCAAAACAGACAGCCCTACTTGCAGAAACACTGGCAATAGCAATCCCTAAGACTTAAATGCCCCAGTGAGCTATTAATTTCYTTTATAAAAATCTTTTAATGAAGTAGCCAGACTTGGAAAGGCACCGTAACAACAGATTCATTCATGGCTATCATGGCTTCTGTCATATCACGAGCACGTGCCATTTGTGTCGTACCAGAGACATACAAACAGCTTAATCTTCCTCATCTTCCTTCACCTTATTTCCTGAGCAATTCCAAATTATTTCTGGCAAAGGAAGCTAGTGGGACTACAGAAATGAGTTGGTCTGGCAGCAAGAGTATCTTGATTCTAGCTCTAAATAGCCTTAAATAAATATAAATATAAATATAAATATAAATATAAATATAAATATAAATATAAATATAAATATAAATATAAATATAAATATAAATATAAATATATTCCAAGTTTTTAAATATACATATCTCTATAAATAAATGTATTTATATTTTTTTTTATATATATATATATATACACACACACACTCACACCAATGTGGAATACCTTCCCATCCACACTCATTGTGCAGCACAAGCAATAAAGACAATTGGTCATACAGACCAGACCTAGCACCAAGAAGGACTGAACAGAAGCCTACTTATCTCATTCCTGCTAGCACAGCAAACAGAAATACCCAGACTCTGTATTTGTGGTTACTATAAGGAATAATATTCATTCAAGCATGGACTCACTCCTTACTCCAGTCGGGTCAGGTTGAGGCTGTGTGTATAATCTTACAAATAYCCACTGATGTAAAACACATTTCACTCAATTCAGAGCAAAATGGGCAAGAGGACACACATCTCAGATGCCACAAAACACCGTCAAAATATCGGTTAATTTTGTTTGGGCTAAAAATTAGAAAAAAATGAAATAAAAGATGAATGGGATYGTGGGAACACTTGCTTCAAGAAGTGTTCTCAAACTCTAACAGCATTTTAGGATGAAGCTTAAAATGACTATGATGCAAGTTGGGCAGTGTGCAACACCCAGCACGAAGGGACTACAAAGAGACTCCCACACCTTTCAGTCTTCAACCACACATTTCKTCCATGAGGAACCTGCTAAAGGTTTTATTTCCTCCACAAAACCTAACACSTATCAAAACATTAGGATAACCTATTAAAGGCTGGTGCTGAACTCAGCAGCAGTTTAACCATGTTACCTCTTAGGTAACATCCCTCCTTGCAGTTCAGCTGCCTCTCCTTGAGCACAGGACTTGCTCTGTGGGTATCTGGTCATCAAAGGTGCTGCTGAGAAAGAGGTGTCAAGGTCTGGTGCACCGAGGAAGCAGGACAAGGAACCAGACATCTGCGTGGCTGGTCTGGTGGCTCCTACTGTGACAAGAGGATAATCGAGATCTGTGGAGCAGAAAGGTGAACGGAGAAGAGCGGGCACAAGCCTGGAGAAGATCCAATAGGGCAGATGAAAGAGAGAGACAGAGGAACACTGGGCAAGAAGGGGAGGAGGAAATGGAAGCCCTGGGAACAGGGAGGTGTGAAGGGTGTTCATCAAGGTCAGATGGACACACTAGGAGAAAGGAAAGATCCACGGCAGCCCACAGCAGTCAGTCCCCCGAGGGCACRGAGGAGCACGAGACAAACCAACGCGTTTCATGATAAAGCTCCAAGCCTCCAGCCCCACTGTGGGGCAAAGCAACAGCTAAACACACCTACCGCACCGGCTAAGCCAAATAAAGAAAGAATTGTCAGAGACGGATCAGATGAAAACGAATAACACGGAAAGGAATAGCAAGACGAGCGCACAGGCTCTAGAAACACATGCACTCTCTTAGCAGTGATTTTTGGCCTGAAGTTCTCTCAGACGTGCYGCTTTTCCACACCGTGTCTATGCAGGATAAACTGACGAGGGCAGCTCCCACCACTACAACATTTCTAAACTCCTTGAGGGCTTTCCTTCTTCTCTCTCTGGCGTCACAAAACGCCCTGACATCTTACAGTGCCCTTTGAGGAAAGGCACGGATCACCTAYAATCAGTTTTTAACATCTGTCTCAGCAACTTCAAGACAATTATCCACAAAATAAAATATCACTCATTGAAAGCTAGACCCTCTTGATATGACTTGTCTTCTAGATGTGGCCCAGGAGTTATCTTGACAACGTTCAGCATTTGTTTCCCCCTAAASAGAATTTTTTGTTTCTATTAAAGCCACTTCAATAAGAATAACAACAGCTACACCCAAGCATATCACATCCACCTGATGAACAGAACTTTTTGCTAAAGTCCTTGTGGTATTAATTAAGCAGTAAAYGAGTATTAATTATGAAGTAACTGAAATAGTTTCAAGTTTTGCTTCATCTTCCTTCAAGATATTATTTAATCTGCTTCATAGATAACCTCCTACCAACTGGCTACTGAAGGGCCAGCTTTATCAACCGTGCGCCTTGATCTACCACAACTTCGACTTTCAAAAGGTATAAGAACCTCCAGGCTTGAACGGAGTCCTCTAAATACACACATTAGAACGTCTTTGGTGGGAGGAAAGTTAATATACCTAAATAACTAACCTAATTACAGGCATGATTGTTTGCAAATGTGAGCTCAGAAATCTGGTAGCCAATTAGATTTTGTAGTAAGTTTGATATCAAAATGAAAAGGTTAATTACCGTTTTTACTACCTAAGAAAGCAAGTCTCCTTTAAAAGATAGATAGATGTTGTTACTGTCATTACTGGAAATGACAAAAATATRTATTATATATATCATGCCATCTACAATCTGTACCTAAATATATAGAATATATATGTAACACAGTTGTGGAGCTTTGCTATGTCCAAAAATAGGTATTAGAGAAAGAAAGAAAAATAGCATCCTTTTAGATAYACACATATAAACAGCAATATTTGCTAATTTTTCTTTTGTTAAACCTTTTMACATTCAGGAAAAAGTTACAACTGTTACTGAAAACTAATGAAAAAGGCCTTAAAGCAACAAAAACACAGGGCAACTACTGAATCACAACTACTCATTAATTAGKTACTGCTGGCAGCAAAATAATCCTCTGTAGAATTCAAAACCAAAAGGGACTTTAAAGTTAGAACAACCACACCAAGAAGCAAATCAGACCCATGCAGAGGTCTGAAGTTATCCCTCACCTTTGCTAGCAGTGCCGTTGGACACGCTTGGGAGAAAAGAAAAAATACAGGCCATTCCCCACGGAATATTTGGTTTTGGTAGCAGAAGAGCTGCGAGGCAGTGGAAGCGGCCTGGGGAGGCGCCCGGCTGCGGCCGTTCTGCTGAGAAGGCACTTGGAAAGCGACGCTGGCAAGCAGCAGATTTGCACGAGGAAACAGAGGTCACTTGGAAAAAGGARGCACCAGCAGCAGCATGCAAACCCACGCACGATCACCAGAGAAAACCAGCAACCGGACTGATAAAGAGTGCAGGCCCCTTAGAGAGCAAAGCCGAGCGTGCCCGGGTCTGCAAAAGCCTTGGAGCGACGCAGGGTTCCGGCTCCGCGCAGAGCAGCACTGCCCGGGTCCCCACGTGGGGAGATGATGCTGAGCACAGGGCAGCCAAGCAAGGAACTTCGGAAAGCGATGTAAAGAAGCAAAGCCATGCAAGTTAYTAAGCTTGTAAAAGTCAAGACAATGGGAAAAAAAAAAAGGCTAGAACATTTGGAGGTGATGAGGGAAAGGGGTTTTGAGGAGGTGTGAAACATATTCCAGTAGAAGAACAGAGTTTGAAGGACAAAAATATTGAAGAAAGACAGAACTACTTAAGGAAAGTGGGCCACAGACATACGAGTTTGTGACAGGAAGCTTATTTCATCCTCCGATGCAAGGATTGGATTCAAATGGCAAAGCAGACTATCCTCTCTTCTGTAATTACAGAGTGTGCATTATTTTAGATATGGTAATAAGGAGAGTACAAGGACCAGATGAGAGCACTGGCATGACAAGGATATTCTGAATTGGCAGGGGATTCAGGCAGTAAGGATCTTTTTTTTTTTATAGCATTTTTTTGCTGAATGCCATAAAATTAATTCTGTTTACCACACAAACATTGATCTTGCTTTGCARTCTAAGCAAGAAAAGCTAAAAGATCCCATGTGAAATACTGAGAGGTGCAGYACTAGTGTTCCCAAAGTGCATGGAACTCCTTTCAAATTGCATTAGATTATTAAATGGATCAAGTTACACTTTTGCCAAGATATAGGTTGAGTTAAAATACTAGCGAGCTGTAAAGTAATGATTTAGTAAGATTTTTGCAGGAACTCAGCCTTCGTCTATAGGATTCACTCTCCAAGGCACTGAGTCACTCACAACAGCAGCAGCATTTTCAAGCTCTGTCCAATGCTGATCTGCTTCAGAATGAATTATTATTCCTTTTAACATGATGCGRAATAAACTAGGTAACTGCTGATGGAAATCACTTGCTATGGGGGAAAAAAAAAGGCAACTGCATATGGTCATTTTTAGAATTAGTTCTTGGTAAGAATACGTAAATGGGCAACTTTCACAAAGCCAATCAGCATATTTATAAGATAATATAATTATGAGTAGAAAAATAACTTTTATAATGCTTCAAAGAAAATWACAGAGATACAAGCCACACAATACCTTAAAAAGCCGTGAATTCATCCACTGAAATAAAAAAGCAGTATTTATCCCAGCCAGCGAGATGTTTCTTACCATCATTAATTCAATACAAACACTCCTCTCCTCCTCCTCCCATTATTTATTGGACAAAATTAATGTTGCATACTATTTATTCCTATACAAAGGAGAGGATTTATTTCTATGAAGCTTGTTTTCATGCAAATGCAYAATCCTCTTAAAATGCATGCAGAGGTCACTCGCTCATGCACAATTCCTGGGGGCTAAATTAGCCTTCTCTAACGAAGCCCTTCTGGGAGCCGTGGTTTCCCTGGTGCAGTCTGTCACCTTAACTAAGATACACCTCTACGGTATGATGGTCCTGTGTGACAAACTGCAACTTGTCAATCACTTCTCTTACSTGGGGTGGGACTTTATAGTGAGCAAAGTGAGAGAAACAAATCAAGGATGGATCCACCATTAGCAGTGGCTTGACTAGAAATAAAGATGCAGCTAATTATAGTGATTAAACTCATTAGAGTGCATCTCCTGTTTACAGAAATGATACCTGCTCAAAAGATATTCTAGATACCTTAGATCTGTGCTAGACCCCAGGACCCTATCGTAATATTGGCCTTAGACTTTGGTAGGTGTATCAGTGTTCAGAGAGAGCCTCAAATAGGTTTCTCTATGCTGTGCCACTGTTAGTGGTGCAGTTCCTGACCAGCAGCTAAAGCACAGTGGTAGTTACAATACTGCGGAGGTGACATCATCAAAACATGCTCCACTTTTTTTTAGTAAGGGTATAAAGTCAGAACTGCAAAACAAGCAGGAAATTTCAAGTCAAGGTTATTTATTTATGTGGAACTGTATAAAGAGCATGGAACATGCTAGTGAAAGGGCTTTCTGGAAGGACCTGCAAAACACCTGGGTGAACTCAGTCAGTTACAGAAGTTCCTGGAGAACGCAGGCATTCAAGTGATGAAGAACAAGTGCTCAGCATTGCACCCTGCTCTTCTCCCTCCCGCAGGTACAACGGAGCCAGCCTGGGCAGAAAGCACTCTAGATCACGGACTGCACTGTCTCGCTGCACCCTCCCGCCATGCTGGTCCCTTCTGCTCTAATTGCTCGAGTCCGAGTACTCGCCACGGCAAAGAACAAAACCAACAGGCCCCCAAGCCCACACCTGTGGAGGAGAGGTGCCAACCACTCTGAACAGCACAGTGACCCCCGGGCTCCATCGGAATCACTGAGAGAAGCAGCAATCATTCCTGCTTTAATGCTCTGATAACTGAATATGAATAATTAACCTTATCCTCAAAGCCTCAGCATTAGTTTCCACTGTCCCCTTAAGTCCTTGGACAAACAGGTCGGGATCATCGCTCAGGTACATCTTAAGCAATAAATCTTTTAACGCAATCCAGAAATAGCCTTAAAACCCTTGATCTCCCCATAAAATGTAAGCCAGCACCGAATCATATCACAGCCACCCTAATTGTCACTAAATATTTTATCTGGCCTTCAGATCGACACCAGGTTGCTTTCAAGCTGCAGGACCCTACAAAATCAAATGGCCCGTGTGTGCCAAAAGGCAAAGTATCCTGCATCCAGCTTAGCTGGCACCGCCAACAGGCCCAGATGAAAACTAGCACCTGCACATTTGCTAAAYGCTAAAGTAGAAATAAGATCCAGTCCTAGAACAAGGATCTCTAAATGGAATTTCAGTATATGCAAAGAGCTGGTGTTCTGCCTGCTTCACTGTGCTCGTATGGGAAAGATGCAGCACTATGAACAGCAGCGTCTGAGCAGTTCTAACTCCTCTCATGAAATTACTACTGAAACTCACTGAAAACCACAACTTCAAAGGGATAGACTTGTCTCAGGAAGAATCAATATACGAGCTGTCATTTTGCTATTTATAGAAAAAGCCAAAACATTCCACTACTTGCTCATTTACGTGCATTAACCAACATAAACCATGAGGCCTCCTTACAGAGCTCTAAAAGATTCGAAGCAGGTGAGAAAACTGAAGTTTTATATATATATATATTTATATATATTTATATTCTGCTATGCCTTTCACATGCACAAAACCTGCCAGTATTAGGCACGCATTGTCCAAGCTGAACTCCATCTAAGCAGACACAGCTTGTTTTAACAGATMCACAAGATCAACACCGAAAACAGAGTGACATTAATCCCAAAGCACTTATTTTGCATCAACTATGAATTTGATTAGTATTACACAAGAAATTGCTGTTTTGCAAAACACTGATTTATTATTYGTACTTAGTTTCTCATTATTTATACTCATATATATATTCTTCTTATTTATGCTCAGATATTCTCATTATTGGTAATGGTTGCACAGCCGAACGCAGGGCTGACGTCGCCGCCCCGTGAGACACTAGGAGCTGACGGGACGGCTGAAGGAGACGTCGCGGTTCAACACGGAGRCCGGTCCGAGCAAGCGGATCGTGGGGCAGAGGTTCGTGGCCCGGCAGTTCAGGAGCAGCAGGCAGAGGCCGAGGAGGGCGCGCGGGCTCTTCCTGGGCTTTGGGTATCAGTAACTGCAGCGCAGTTAAACTTCTCGTACGTAGACTTTCCATTTATTTTAGGAATCTGGACGTGCATGCCAGTGTTAAGATTAATTATGTAAAAGAGATAACAAGACAGGCTCCCTGGAGCTTCCGAAACACACGGTCAATCTGTGCAAGCAGCCACCTCGCATCCTTCAGCGCGATGCACTGCTGTGATCTGCTGCTAATAACTGCATGGCTTCGAGGCAAATGGAGTGCATAAAGGGGTTAGTCTATGAGAAAGGTGTTAATTTACTTAATTTGATTATATAATTATGATCATACAAATATCTAAGGACAAGAAAAAAATGAGCATTTTTAAGGGCAAAATTAAGGAACATGCAAATTCCCTCTTTCTATTACACAKTGACTTCAGCGAGGATCCTGCCTCCAGATTTTCAGGGACATACTTTAACCAGATTTAAAAAAAAAGATAGGAATGCTGAACTGAACTCAGCAGGTAAGGGAAGGCTTGCCTTGTTACACAGCAGCAAATAGTCATTGACAGGAATGCAAAATTTTAAATAAGTAACTTGCTTACCAAWCATTCCCTTTAAGCCTGTAATCAACATTACGCAACTAGAATATGCTCACTGCATGAATGATGGAAGAACCAGCAAAGACTTCGAATGACAGTGTCCTTAAAAACATCATTGATTGTATTATCTGCCCCCCTGGCAAACATCATTGATTGTATTATCTGCCCCCCTGGGGCAAAAACACTGGCCTGGTAGGTAAGGCACACAGCAAAGAGGCTAACGCTCAGGTGCATGGGCACACAGTGCCTGGGAAGCAGGCAAAAATCAGCTCGTGTACTTRCCTGCTGTGCCACAGCTGCCAGAAGAGAGGCCAGAAACTCAGAAAAATATCTTTTATACAGAAAGCAGACTTCAAAGAATCCATGTTTGATTGATTTTGAAGGCAATCTTTTTTTAAAGTAGAATAAAGTAAAACACTACAGATGCTGGAATGCCCTCATAACCTTGAAAATCCTACCTTTTTTTTTTTTTTCTGAAGCATTTTGTAAGCAATTTATAAAAATACTTTTAATAAAGCTAACTAGGCGAGTTTATATTTAATGATCCAAAATAATTTTTGTGTGTGTTTAAATGCACAACACAAGAGTTTTCCCTTTGGCTAGCTTGTAACTCAGCAAACTACATTCACACACTCATCATAATTTATCCCAGAGTATCAAAGCACAAACAAGGGCAAAACCAAATGGCCTATTGTTACTTGCTTACAATGTCCAGGTCAGGTCCAAGAAAAGATCTTGGCAGATGGAGGCAGAAAGGGGGAAAGATACCTGGGCAAGCGATGACCTTCATTGCTTCATCTGACCAGAAACACCTGCCTACACTGTAGTGCTAAAGACAAAAACTGTTCTGCACACTGAGCTAGACCAAAGCATTAGWTACGTGGCTGTAAACTGAGGAACACAGGATGAATAAATCTCACTGGCTTTGGTTAAACRATCATGTTAAAAATCAGATACAAGTCTTTCAGAAATGCACATTGACTGGCACAAATCAAAATCTGGATTTTTTGAGGAATCAAACTATCTCTTCCAAACTGCTTTGAGGATTAGGACCCACTAGTTAACCTGCGGTTCCCGATTTAAGATGGGAGGGATGTTGTCAAAATTTGTTTTGATGACCTTCACCACCTCAGAATTGGTATTGCTGATAGGTCCTCCAGAGAATGAGTTAGGATAGATTAACCAAAACGTGTTTGTAAGACTTCATACAGAGCAAGTCATCTTTGACCAAAATTTTCTTTGAAAACCTGATACAGTATTGTTCTTACCCTGGATCAGATTAAAAAAATAGGACCTTGTCCACCCACTAAAATAATATTCAATTAAAAAGTGGTTTATAAAATAAACGTAATCCCAATGTATTCAAGTCTCTGTCCACTAAAACTCTTCCGCCTCCATAATACTTTATATTGCAGACTTGATCTAAGCCAACCAGCAATGCAAGAAGCAAAACATGTTGTGGCAACAGTAACTGGTCTCTCCTCTGCCCAGAGGTTCTGCTCATCTTTGCCCCACAGTGGAAGGACTACTTTGGGTCTTTATCAGCAAGCCAACCACCTTTTTTTTTTTTTTTTTTTAATTATTGAATTTGTAGGAACAATGATCTGATGACTAATGACTTACATCTAATGACTAGATCTTATGACTAATAACTAGATCTAATGACTTCTGGCTCTTTGTCAAATTTGCATGAAATTAGCCAACATGTTGAAAAATTGGGAGGAGGCTGAACAGTGATAAATGGCTGAACAGGGAGACAGGGCGTTTGCAAAGCCTGTTCCTTAGGAAGCCAGACTTAAATAAACAAAAAAACAGTGGGGCATTCAATCAGTTTTACTTTTTTAGCAATCATTTCATCGAAAGAGGAGTCAGCTCTGCAATCAAAGCGTGCTAGTAAGCAAGGTAGAGTTTAAAGCAGTTTCACAATCAGCAGGAACACACCCAGCCTGACATCCACGAAGCCTCCAACTCCTCCTCGTTATGGGAGCACACTACACACTTCCTTCCAAAGCGCCCTCTAAGTCTTCTCTGTAAATCCAAGCCTTCTCCTAAGCGCACACCCCAAGGGAGCAGGATGTAGGTGGAGGCAGGACATTTGGAGCTCGCAGCAGTGCCCAGGGTGGGRGAAGATTACTGTGTGCCGTGTCCCTGCTGTAGCAGAGCCCACCGGAGCTGGGAACGGAGCTGGGAACGGAGCGCAGCACACGGCCGCTGGGGTTCCTCCACCTCCTCCCAGTGACAACAGCCACCGCGCTAKAATGCTAGGCTTGCAAAACAAAACATTTGCTACAAGAGAAGCACATATTAAATAACCTCAACAACACAAAAACCCCCTCAACACAAAAAGAGYGAAGCGTAGTTAAGTGGTCGAATCATTCCAACATTCACAGGCAGCTAAAACAGCATAAGTGCTCTGTTAAGTACTAGGGAAAACAAAATGCAGCCCATTAACTTTGGAGTAAGGTTATGATAAAATACCTTCTACTTGCCAACTAACTCTAGCTATGTATTTTCTTAAATGAGCTTTACAAGAATGATTATATATTTTACCCCCCACTGTATTTTGCTCATTTATTCTCCCTCAATCTCTACAAYATAAACTTGAACTAAAATTCGATGTAATCTAAGTCAATTCCAACGCAGCTGCTTCAAAAAGGCAAAAGGGTGCAGGTGCMTAGTTTTAAAATATACGCAGGACTCATCTTCAGCTAGGCGCAGTAAAAAGCAGCTCCCCTTCTTGCATGATGAAACTACAGCATCAGAGACACGCCGGAGTCGAGAGGGGCCGCACAGCCGAACGTCTCCAGCTAACAGAGCTGGAGGCCGAATCCCACTGTTTCCCCCAGACGACAGCTGCTTTGTCAACCAAACGTACTTTTGAAGCGCAAGAATGTTCTCCTAGACCTCTAAAGAAGTAGACGATGTGACAAATGCAATGCTATGCTCACAAAGAAAGCTATTTCCAGTGCAGACATTTTGCTGTTTCTTTGGAATCTAGGAAATTCACTATGTATTCTTGCCTGGCATTTATTAACACAACAGAAGAGACTTCAGGGACAGACAAATTGGGCAAGGATGGCATTAGAATAAAACGGGAAAAAAATGTATATGTCAAGGAGGAATCACAGGAAACATGTAAAGGAGTTGATGACATTGCTGGACCAAATAAACATAGTTTTAAGGAGCATCTCCCCCACGGGGATACGGCTGTAAAAACGTAGATGTAGGAAAGTAGTAACTAGATGTAGATCTGGTTAGACAGACTTCTCTGAATCTCTGAGACACAATCTGTCTCAATGCCATGACATGAACGTGCAATATTTTATAACGTGCCATGTTTGCCATCACCCGTAAACACTGTTTCTTATCTCAGTCTGCCATAGGGTAAGATGTGATATAGGTGGGAAAAACAATCAACCAGGTCCTACAAGTACACATTCAAAACTGGTTTGAAAATTGACTTAAGATTATGTAGCTGAGGTRTCTGATGATTTTTCTTTTCTCTTTTTTWAAACCATCATTATGTTAAACARTTTCTTCTCAGAAATTAAATACCTCTCAGTTTGGGACTTCTTAACACCCCTGAGCACGGTTTGCTCAGCTGGCTGGCCCACAGCTTTGAAGAGGGTCACCAAACTGAAGAAACCTTCCTCCATATCTGCTGATAAAATCCCCCATTCCTTCATTTGAATGGGGGAAACACGAGGGAACGCCTACTGGACTGGGTGCTTTAAACCAAATACAAGCAGACCACGGTCTGCTGTGTGCCGACTGAACAAATGAGGTCGGCTCCATCAYCCAAAACACCCAAGCAATGCTCATTAAACTGAGTCCTCAAACTAAGCTAAAGCCTGAAGCAATTTTAGGTGGGAGAAGCCAAGGGATACCATGAGAGGGACTTCTGTTGCTGCTCTAAGATGTCCCATGCACTGCAGAAGGCAGGTCCATGCTGGGAAATGAAAAACACCCTCAGGCAAGGGAGAAGGGGAGCAAGCATCTGGAAGCACTTTTGCTCTTGACCTTATGAAGACACTTCAGGATATAGATAGCTCTTACAGACAGAAAGTTGGCTAAAGCAAAGCCTACATGGTGAGACTTTCTGATTAYCCAGGATTGAGATAGAAAATCCTAAAACAGTCTATTCTTAGCAACCAGCAGAGATTTACGCAGTGTTTGAAGCCAAAGATGTAAGARGTACCTACAGAACAGTGGCCAAAAATAGTACATTCAGAGATTGCATTAAACACTTGGCTGTGTCCATACAGTCCTTCCATTAACTTTCTTCAAAATTGAATTTACACTTTGAAGGATTAGATTTCCATGTTGCCATTTTAGCACAGTTAAAATTTCCAGTATTAATGGCCATAAATTAAATCAGGTTCAATTCAAAATCCAGTTATGGATTTAATTTCATTAACTTGTTGGCATAGAGAATTTGGCCAGACAATCATGCACTCTGTACACTTCCAAGTATCTATATGATTTATTWAAAACATGTTTTCTAGTAAATTCATGTCTCTGATTCACAAAATCATTCAAGTTTCATAGCTTGTCCCAATAACCTTCCCTGTTTAACTCTGCACGATTAATCAGCAACCAAGTATAAAGACCAAAGACAGATGGTGCAAATCTGAACGTGTTTTCTAGGTTTGTCTTGGAGTTGCTCTCATTGCTGCTCTGCCTGTGCGGGTGAATTAAGCCACATGTCCTAGGTAAAGACGGATGTTGCATAACACAAAAGTGCTGAATGATGCACAGTTGAATAAAAGCCAAATCATGTTTTATGTATGCTCTTTTGTAAATCATGAATTTTTATGATTTATTAATTTATAATCAACTCAGTATTCTTTACTTTTACTCAGCTCAGTAAACACACTACACTCTGAACAGGATTTTAAATATTTCTTTTCTTTAAATGCAAAGCAAAAACAAAGGTTAAATGTAATACRGTGGGCATGGCAAAAGAGTAATGGCCTCTTTTTCATTTATCTAGTTGTTATGGAATCATACATCCAGCCCACTTAGAGAAAAACATCACAGGACTATTTCTTTTGTGTATCCAAAAAAAAAAAAAAAGAATAATTATTCTACAAATTAATTAAAATCCATGATTTTATACGAACAAACCCAAGGCACTAAATAAGCTAAAGCTTTGCCCCACACATCAGCAGATAACTGCAGCTTCTTCAAAAGCAAATATACCAAATTTGAGCCTAGGTCTTCCATTCTCACTTGCAATGCTGGGGACCTTCACCCACATTCTCGAGGCTGCTTTTCTCAGAATATTTAGRGTTATCGAGAAGTCACACTGAAGTTTAAAAATTCACTACAGAAAAATTTCACAAGGATCTATACAACATTTCAATCGTGTCTTTTGCTAATTTTTGCAAGAAGCACTGTAACTACCTTTCAGAACAAAATAGCTTTTATGTCATATTTAATACAAAGCATATATACATCTCTGAGTTTAACACTACCGTTACACAACACACACACACACAGAATTTCAACTTTGGAAAAACTGAAGTGATCCCAAATCGTAGCAGCAGGTAACACAGAACATGGCAAGAGAAGGGGTGAYAGGAACGTGACAGAGCAGAAGGCGACGTTGCTTCAGACAGGAAGGGAGAATATAGCCGTACCTCTGCAAGTGCACGTGGTTTGTTGTCCTTGTAAATGATAACTGAACCTACAAACAAGYAGTACTGGGGCCAGGGCAGACGTTGTGACAGGGCACAAAGACAGGCGGCAGCTGCTGCGCGCTGAGGAAGCATCACGCTGGCGTGTTTTGTATAAAATCCTACAGCTGGAACCAATCTTCTTTGGGAATATATATTTTTTAATCTGCAAAAGTCTTGATCTGAGGTGCTCAGGTTGTGCTGTTGATGTAGCTCTCTGTGAATCAGATCTTTCACATAGATCCTCAATATTATCTGCTTAAAAATAGATGTTTTCAGATGGAATATCAAAAACTGCAACAATACATTTTACTATAATTGCTGGGCTTAAATCAACATAGCAAAAACAAATGAAAGGTTGTGTCCTTGGCCTTCCCTTTACAGTACCATCACAGATATGGTGGCTTAATATGTTATACTCTTGGGTCTCACAGGTATCCTCCCTTTTTCCAATGTGGTACTTTGGGAATGCCCCCTCGCTTGACATTTTCAGCCTGGATCTCCTATAGCAAAGGATGCAAACAGCCTTCCTGGGCAGTCATTGGACCTTGGCACTATCCCACGCTTGGCAAAGTGAAGCTGCTCTGAAAGAGCTGAGCCYGGAAGACTTGAGAGCGCTTATGCCYRGCTCCTYCCATYTCAAAAACTTGTTCAGACTTTARGAAAAGTAGAAAAATCAGCACAAACCTCCATAAACCTGAAATTATGCTAAAAAGGGGACAGCAGATTCAATACTTTACCTGYAGCAAGTGCGTATACTTCTGCTCACTTAATAACTGAATTACATACATACTTCCAGTAGGAAGAGGAGAGAAAGGTTAAGTTATTAAGGAAGCAAAATGGACTATTTGTCATTTAACAAGRTGCAATGAACAATGCATTCTTTTTTTTACTTTCAAATTGGAGAACTATTAGTACATTAAACTCTTCCTTCCTCCCAAATACTACTTTGAAGTTCTACTATGTTATTCCTAGGGTATTAATCATCAACGTATTTAAGACCCTCATCATCAAATCTTTCTTCAAGGCTTTCAGTTCCATTTCATGCCTATTTCTTAAAGCATTATGTAAAGTTTTACTCTCCCTTCAGGCACAAGAATAAGGCTGGATGGCCTATTTGACAAAAACTCCCATCTCCCTAAAAAAAAAATTCAAAAGGATTTGCTGCTTCTTTCTTACCTTTTGGGTTAGAAACTAACTTCAAGGAATTAAGGATTATTGGCTCTGCTTTTCAACTGTAATGATTTGCTGCAAAAGTAGATTTAATTCTCCTTGTATTAACCACAACTACGACAGAGGCACAGACAGACAAACTTTGGTGCAAAGATTTAGCTGATTAATTATTTAAAGCTTTTCTGTTAATAAACTAGTAGATCAATAAATATTTTAGCAGGTAAGTATAATAGTTTTATTTTTCTTTTTTTCCTTCTCTTTATTGTCCTGTTCAAGTAATCAGGTACTATAAGATACTCTTGTCCTTTAAATACTGTCAGTATTTAATAGTATTTGGTCATACGTATATTGAAGCTAACTTATTACTGGGCTGAGATCTCTTCAGCAGAATGTATAAATCAGAATCAGAATGCAATTTACATGATTTTTAATTTCATGATATGCAAAGTACACCAATACACTTATATAACTTATAAGTGAGAGAAGGCAACGATATTTAACTGCACGACAATTTCTGCAGCTTGCACTTCACTGCACAAGCCAGAACATGTGCTTTGACATTCAAATGTCGATCTCCTCACAAAAACAGGAAGCAATTAATTCTATTTCTTCCCTTTCAATAATGCACTTGCATCTACATAATACAGCTGCATTATGGATGATGCTTTCTTTTTTAAAACGCTGTTTAAAATTGTTACTGAATGTACGTATCAGCTTGGTCTCAGTGTCTCCCCTTGATCCTATGTGCTTACTAGCTCTACTACAAAGGTAGGGAAGGCTCTAGAGTTACCCTCGTAGGGAGACACCAAATCTTTAAATCTTTACATTTCCCCTTGCCATGCCCAGTAACTACCATCTTTCTATTCCACCAAAAGCTATTCAAGCTGCTGTGGATCTCAGCAGACTAAATCAGTATCGGGAGGTTCTCTCTGCACAAAACTCAGCAGATCACTCTAAGTCGTAAGGAGATGAAAAGCAAAAACAGACCTCTACCTTTTGTAGTTATGCCATAATTTAGGTGCTCTGTGATCTGTTAAAATTTATCCATCTACAGAATGACTTCATTAAGACATGGTTTTAAAAGCAGCTTTTCAATATRCCAACTTGTCTCATAATTGCACCTTAGCTAGAACAAACATTTWGCTCTTTCTCCTCTTTTGCTTTACACTGGATTTCCTCAGTTGGAGGAACCAATATGTAAGAGTTCTGTCACCTTATAAAATGTCTTGGATACACTTTTTACTTCTCAAAGTTCCTAGAAGGAACAAATATTTTCAAAAGCATTTCTATACTATAGTAAGGCATACGCTGAATTCCATCAGTAGCTTACCCTAAGCAGAAGATCGGATCAGAAAAAGGCAAATTCAAGAGACAATTGACTTTGACAGGGRAGCCTTCCCACAGCTACACCCTTCACCTCCCAAGCAGGTGGGGAGAGAAGAGGCGACGACAAAGCAAGGTCAACCGAACCGCTGGCTCTCACGACAACGGCACTGAGCCTTCAGAGCGTGTTCGGGTTTTACCTTTCAACATTTCATTGCCCAAGAGGTGCTGTCTGTAAGGCTACTCAAAATAAATTAGAATCTTCTTGCCCTTCAGGCAAATCTTGGCAAAAAAACCTACCCTGCCCTAACTTCAGCAGCAGACTTGTGCAAATGTATACCAAAACCACCTTCTTACTGTTAGCCCGCAAAACAAACAAGGAACCTTACTCTAGCATTTTATAATTAAGAAATGCAGGGAAGAATTTATTGGAGGCTCTAGAAGCCACATCCAGCAGCTGAACAAAAACATGTGAGAGGAGCTGCACTACTTACACTCCAACACACAATTTTTAGGCAAAATCCACAAATGCCAGAACAATAGCACTCCAAACAGAAAGCTTACTGGTAATTAGTACTCCACTTGGGATATTTAGCGAGCTTTTTATAAGCCTATAGCTCATTTTGTAGTAGGATTTTCAAAATTAAAAACGGTGAAGAGAATGTTTAAGATACTACAACTGGAATAATTCTTAAGCACGCTGTTGTTGATTTAGCGGTGTATTGGACTACTGCCAAGACTAGAAGCTATATTCAATTAGTTTATGAACATATGTCTTAACGTGTTTAGAAGAACCAGGGTGCAATTAAATCCACTCAAATTATTTAGCAGATGGAATCAAATTAATGTGTTCCTGTGTCTCACATTCATATATTTGTGTTTTATTTTTGCTTAGAAAAAAAACCTAACGCAGCCATAAATCCAAAAACAGATATAAAAATTATGAGTTTATTCTGTTGAGATGCAAAGATGAATATTTTGTTTTCTCAAACTCAAGGAACAAATCTGGACCATCTGGGTTTCCTCTATTATCACATAAACAGCACAGAACGTTGTACCGACGATGGCAACAACTTTAACCGTACCATGACGGTATTACATATGCCTTCCAGAGGTGCAAGAATGACTAACAAGGATACACAGCTATGAAAATTCAGCACCAACCTGGAAGAAATATTTGAGGCAAACCTTAGAATACAATTCAATTCATATGTAACAGGATAAATGAATAAAATTAAGAACAAATCTATCAAATCAAAAGCAAATATTGCATTCTGGGCTATGCAGAGGCCTCAGCTGTCGCCAGGATGGCCAAAAGGCTCTGCAGAGAATGCAGCAGCATTCTGCAAATTACTGGTATCAGCATGGCTTTAACAGAAAGATATTCTTAAAAAAAAACATTATATGCTTATAGTACAGGTCAAGGCAATTCATCTACCTTTTTAAAGAAATCAGGCTGAGGAAAAAGTTGGCATTAGACAGGGCAGAAATGAAGTTGTTATAAGAAACAAAAGCTTCCCATGTTTCTAGTAGCCATACCTCACGTGCTGGTGCTTAGAAACACAGAGAGCTTTCTGGGCCATGTAAAACTCCCGCCGTCCCTGCAGTTATCTGCAGCCCCCAGGACCTCTGGCTCTTGTGCCTCCGCGCTGCCTCGGAAGGGCAGCGCATGTTCTCAGCAATGCAATGGCACAAAATCACTAATTGCTTTTCATCCTGAAAAGCATACAAAATTAAAAAACATACAATTTAATTGCCACATCTTTTTCATGACACTTGCAAATATCTTTTTCTGCATTCCCATACACCTACCTGATTTTGGTTTCTTTGCACCTTTGTAATTCAAACAGTTTGCAAGTGCCCACCAACTTGCTCCACTAACTTCCCAGTTGTGCTATACATATTTAGTTCTGCTTCTAGACTAACATTCCTTCAGTTATCTAGGAGATGGTCATCCTCCAAGAACAGTTGCGATCTACAAGCATCTGCCATGAGTCAAACATCCCGGAGTCTCCTGGTAACATTATTCCCTTCATACTACTTTCAAAAATTCATGATTCTGAATTATTTCTCTAAAACCTCAAATAAAGTGCACCACAGTTGCCATGACTTATAGCATTTTCACAGCTGGCATAACTGTTTCTGCAAGAATCTTGCTGTACTATAATACTCGCTAAAGTACTATAATATTCGCTAAAGTCATCCCTCAAAGCATTCCTAACTTTATGGGACTCTGACTCTGGATTCATTTCATTACTTTTCTTACCGTGGAGTATTGGTCTTTCTTCTGTTATTTTTTCCTTCTCTCAGTTTCTAAGAGAGCAGAACTATTTCACAGCAATTCTCCTCCTCTCTTCTTTTGCCTTATTTTCATTGGTCACTTTCTTTCACTGTTGAGCTCCTTTATGCACGTTTACATTTGGAGACTTTAATATAGCATCTGATATCTTCTTGTATTACAGACACATACAAATTCTCAGCTGTATCCAATTGCCTTGTTTATCCTTACTGCATTCTCAAAATCCCATTGGACATCCATCATAATCTTTAGTTACACTCTGACCATGGATTTTCTTATCCAGAAGGGACATTATCACTATTGCTTGCATAATTTTGGCACTTCCTACATTATTTTTCACATCTACCTTCTAAGGGAAAAGGATAAGAACATCCCAAYCTTATCAGTTCCTCTACAATTTTTCCTGTAAACTCCCCTATTTGCTACCCTATTCCCTGGTTGCTCCCCACTAACTTAGGTCTTTAAACCTGCTGCTTCAGCCAACTCTGCTGCTTGTGTGCAGGAACCAAACCTCAGTATCCACTGCCAGAAATCACAGGGAATAAGGGGGAAGGAAAGAAGAACAGGCTCCTTTCTGCAGGCCAGCCCAGCCCTTCCTCCTGGAGGAGCTCTCTGGCCTTTGCCGCTGCACCCCTTTGCTGGAGCATGCTTTTCTTTGGAGTAAGGGGGATATTTAGAGCCTTAGTAGCAGTAGGGGAGGGAAAAAAAAAAAAAAGGAAGAAAAAAAAAGGGAAAAAAAAGAGAAAAGCTGTGATCTCCACTGGATTTTGAAAGGTCAACTGAGGAAACAAAATATAATCAAATAATGGACAAACTCAAATAAATTAGGCAAATTTCCAAGAGAAAACTGATTAATCAAAAGCATAAGAACACAATATTTTAAGTGACAGATGACCTATTTTTTATTAATAAAGTCATCCAAAGAAAGAAAATCAAGAAACAAACTGAAATAGAAAGTATCATTTCAAAGTCTCCGCAAAAAATTAACTTGAATAAAGTTTCTAATAGTCAGAAGTATTGAAAACCTTTATCATTAGCAATATAACTAATCTGATCTTTTAATAAGACGTAAATAAACGTCAGCACTGATTATACAACACCCCAGAGCTGCGCTAGTGCACGAGAACTTCAATGTCAAATCTATCAGGAAATGAGCACTTAGGAAAGTGCAAGTTGACTCTTTTCTACATCAAAAGCACATGGGGAAAAAAAATTGCATGAGAGAGTTAGCTAAATTCCTACTTAAACTGGATAACATAATTACCTGAAGAACAAAATTGCATCTTTTAATTTACTCTAGACATAYACTTTTCTGTGAGCATATTTTTCTTAAAATATAATCCAATCTGTCATTTTAAGGTCTTTCTCTTCTGAAAAAGACTTATAATTTCGGGGAGGTGTTATGCATAGGTCTTAAATGGAAGCAGACTCAATATTTGGTGTTTCCATTTTACCCCCAATTTATTTAGCATGTGTTACTCTCACGATTTAATTTGGACAAGGAAACTGCATGGCTGCTCAAGCAGTAAATTTAAAGTGTAAATGGATTCTTGGCGGCTGATGGCCCAGTTTCTGCTTCTGTTTCCATAGAAACCCATGGAGGGGTGGCAAGAAGACAACTTAAAATGTGAACTTGAGGGTTTCCTTCCCCCTTCCTCCTCCCTCTCGTTTTAAGCCCCCTCTCCAAGTACATGGGATGATCAGGCCCCAGACTCCCTTCTTTCACATCTCTTGGCTTAAGTAAGTACATTAGGCCAAACCTCACCCTGCGCACAGTTTTCCTGAGCCCTAGCTCAGCAAGGACTCGAACACGAGGCAGAACTGCCTGTCCTCAGAGCYGCGAGCTCGGTGCCGCGGCCGAAGCCGCTGCTGCCCGGCGGGATTCCTGCCTCGCTTCCCTACTGCCGCACGCAGGCAAACGCAGACGGTGGGAAGGCCACCCTGAAAACGAAGCGTCCATCACCCAGGCACGCGCAGGGGGAAACRCCGTGAGGCCTCTGCGCAGGCGTTTTACACAGCTAAATCAGCCAGCGAGCCCAACTGTAATTCCCTCTTTTGTTAAACATCACCCTCACAATACGCTCAACCTTAAAATACTTCTCATGATATATATGATGACACCCAAACATCATCTATTTCTATGGTCTATATCTCTGCCCTGGAATAAAATATCGCCCCATGGACAGGAAAACTGAGCGAGTGTGGCCGTCAGAAATGGCTTGGCCCTCGGTGACTAGGCAATTCTGCAGAAACACTGTGATGAACGGGACCTCAACGAAGATCTCATATTAAGTATCAGACGAATAAACAAAGAAGAAAACCTTGGAAAGAACATTAAAGTACTCTTCACCTGCAATCGCTAAAAACAGAAAAAAACCCATGTTCTCTGGTAACTGCCAGGCTCATAAAATTTCTCCCTTTGGTTAATCAGACATACCCTTGAGAAGCTCTGAACGTGTTAAGCCGTGTGAATAACGAGATGAGGTTAGCTGAGAGACCGCGGCTTGGCGCACGCCATGGCCGGGAGTGCAGAGCGTGTCCCCTAACAGCTGTATCGCCATAAGAACCAGAGCTGCGAGGGCTGCGTGAGCCCTGCCTGAGCACGAGCTACGCTCACGGCGCCCCCTAAACCCTTCAAAATCAGCAGTCTCCCAAGGTCTTTTGCCACTTTATTTAAATGCTTAACAGAGCAGATTTATTTTTCAGAAACATACTATACCTATACTTTCCTTTGTATAATTTAAGCCTGTTACGTCTTAGTCAGTCCTCAGAGAATGTGAGGGACATATAAGAATCTTATACAGAGGTGACAATCCTGCTTCTCTTTATTCTCTCTCCTAAGCAAAACACCATTATTTCTCTTTTTTTTCTGGGTTCTCTCATCATTCTTTCTGGCTCCTCTGGTCTCTCTTTACAAAATCCATACCTTTCCTGAAATCCCACATCCTTAACTAGATATGTTTCTCCAGTTCAGGAATAACATGCTTTCTGCCACAAACAGGGCAGAAGGCTTGCTATATATGTGTCTGCAAATTAAAATAGATTAAAAAAAGAGAGGAAAAAAGTTTTTAGCCGTATCTCCTAATATTATGCAGATATTTGTTGTAATAAATTGTAATTTCTTGTCATTTTTTATAATAAACATGGTATTTTTGATTCACAGAATCATAATATCATAAAACAGTTGACTCTTAAGACAAGAATTTCTAACATTTTTGCCCCAAAATTCCAAGATACCTAGATCATATGCATATGTGTTAAGGTAGAGATGTATTTATAGAGAGGAGTGCCTTGGGATATTTATTTTTATGTATACAGTGCCTCTGGTACTTTGCAATTAAAGTAAATGAGACGTTAAAACCTATGGGGGAATGAGGGAATAATTAGGATTCAGAATATACAGAAACCAATTAGAGCAGCAACATCCTACAGAAAAAAAAAAATCTTGTTTCCAAACAATCAAGCTTTTTCCATATTTGTACAACATTGAACAAACAGTTGCTGGGAAAAACCTCTGAGATGCCATTGCATGTCATACAGCTTAAGCTCGCAAGGACTGACCAGATTTCTGTTTTCAAAAAGAGAAATCACTTTCTAAAATATTTGATATCCTCTAGGTGCTACTCCTCAGTTTTGCTGTTCAGGGCATAAATTGTGGCTGCAACATATATTGTATCTTGCACCATTACTCCTAAACAAAACATAAATGTAAAATCTTTCAGTGAATACACGCTACTATTAAYGATGGCCCGGCTGTACCTATGTACAAAGGCAGTAAGTTTTATGGTGGAATCTTTAAGCCTCAAGAGATTGGAAAGCATTATAGTTGGGTTCGGAGAGACCATGACATTTCCTTTGAATGACGGGTCTGATACAGACAGACACAGAGACACAGAGAGAAGTGCCCTTGAACATAAAGTCAGTCACAGTCTGGGAGCTACAACACAAGTATTTTGAAAGACACCAATTAATAAAGTTCACGTGCATCCAAAGGGCAGAGCATAAAATACATTTGAATGAAATATGGCAAGTGGGAATTATTTGGCTTACACATTTAGTACAGTGAATTCCAACAGCTTATAAAGTGGCGATTACATGAAACTATGTTAAAGTCATAAAATTAATAAGGAAAGTTGTAATACATCTGAAGAAAAAGTAATTAAAAAAAAATCTCTGTAGCTGATCTCCAACCTTCAAAGAAAATTATTTGCTTTTATCACTATACTAGATATTTAACAAAATAACAAAAAAAAAGTGTTTAGTTTCTTTTTTTTTTTTCTTCTTCTGTGTTATATGTAAGTGTGCAAACAGCTTCCCCCTGCCTTAGACTCAGTTTTTGTTACTAAAAATACAGCAGGGGATACAACAAAATGACAATTATAATTTTGGTGCTATTATACAAAGGTTATGACTCATTCATTAAAATAACTAAATTAGCAAGCCTACTGCTAGCTAAAATGGACGATGTTAATATAGCYAAAGATTTAACACCTTGCATTATACATTACTAACAAATCTTGGTGCTGAGTGATGCATAAATGTTTCATACCACAAAAAGAAGCTTTGTAAAAGGGAGCAGGCTGTAGTAAGACAGCTCACATGCGATGTACCTTCAAGATACGTTTGGTTATATATGATATTGTGAGCAGAAAAGAGCCAAGATATATGCTGATCTAAATTCAATAAAAATCATTATTTCGGCCATTGAATAGGATTGGCAATTTAGCTTTTATATGGAAATTGCCTTTTTCTTTCRTCTTCAGTTCTGAGGTAATCAATCTTGATTGTCACTTCCCCTTTTGAAAACCTACCAAGAAGTTGCAGGCGAGCAGTAAGTCAGTGGGGAACGCTGCACGCTCGTAGAGGTCACAGCTCAGACATTTGTTTCTTTGAAACAGGCCTCCCAGCACTCTCCATTTTCCTGGTGGGAAAGCTATTRTCTGGAAGTGGGCTGGAAGTTCAAAAAGCCAACGAGCATGAACCAAAAGCCTTTAGGTCTTTCCCCTTAGAAAGGAAGGAATGGAGCAGTGCGGACCAGAGGAGGCATTCTGGATACTGGATTATTTCATGCCAAAACGGGGGAGTCTCTCAAATCACATCAGGGATTTTCCAATCAAATTCCATTTTCAACCCAGTAGGGCTGCTAGCAATCCCAAATACATCATACCTTCACTAAACAGCAAGAYGTGAATGTCAATTTAACAAAAAGAAAGGGATTACAAAAGTCTCTGATACACAGAATCAGAATCTGGTGTTCTACCAGGACCAAACTGCACCTCAACTGCAATCTGAACCCCCTTCATACCAAATACAAGGTTTTAGCTATTTCTTTAACTGCTATACTAGTTGCTGTACCAAAGCCAAAAAYGTAATCATATAGAGACTGCTTCTCTGCTATCTAGAAATGAAGCAATCCATTAGCAGAAGTGTGTAGCTTCCATTTCCCATAAATTAAAAATCTAGCACAAGATAATTGCACAAAGTTTTAAATACTATTAAATTTCCCATAAAATGCTCATGAAAAACAATGTAGAGGGATATTAAATGACATCCACAGGATGTAAGTAAAAGACCAGGAAGTATTTTCCCATAAAAAATTATTTTGGAAATATAAATTTAAAAGTTTTTGCAATTTTCTTATACTGTATTGGCTCCTGACTGAAATCAGGCTGCTAATATATTTGGACTCACGGATTCAATTCAAGAGAAAAAGGATTTCTGGTCTTCAGAAGTGATTWAAACAAGTCTGGTAATAGGAAAAAAATTATAGGAGCACTTTTAACTTCAAATTCAAGGAAAAAAAAAAAACTTCCAATCCAGATCAATGTACAAAACTTTTTGAGAAMCAGGGCAAATCTTTTCAGATATGACTTGTTCCTCATCTTGGCTGCTTTCCACCTATACCTGCAAGGTTGCCTTCAGCCCAGCAGCTCTCCTCCCAGGAGACTTCATTTTCCTTGGTGGGCTGATAAAAGAAACTCATGAGGGAGGCCTCAGTTTCTTTCCACGCACTTGCACAGTATCAGCCATGCAGCTCAGACACATGAGGCTTTCTCCAGCTGCTTGGGTAAATGTTGGAAAAGCAAAGCTCACTGGACACAGAGCAAAACTGCCTCACAGAACCTTTACAACAACCAAACAAAAAGGCCCCTAGGAAAATCCAAACCTGCCACCGCTCAAARCAGTTGGTGCTGAACTCTGATTCTGCAACAGAGACTACAAAAACCATGCACCTCCAAAGCTGAAATTAAAACAACCCCCTACAACTTACCACAGTAATTAGAAGAACAAAASAAGAAAGCATCAACTAGAGATCAATACCCTGACATTCCCCGTCACTAGTCTGAAAGGTGAGGTGCACAATGAGAAGCTGCCAGTTGGTTGGCATCTTTATAGTGAAGATTATATTGAATCATGTTTTATACATATTAAATTACATTTATGATATCTACACACACACTTGARTATTTTGCAGTCTTTCCAGATCAGTTTCTTACTAATCTTTGTTTTCAAGGTTTTGTTTCCTTAAATAGAAAGCTTGGCCATCACACCTACTTAGAAGGACTGTTCTAAACTGAGAGYAAATTAAATCTCTCCAAGTCAAAATCATCTGATAGCCTTTACAGTACACTCTGTATATAAACCCAGACAGTCTGATGAGATACTTTTAAGTCAGAACATAAAAGCAAATAGCAAGATGCTCTTCTAGGAGTGCAGATGGAGTAAGAGTAGATGCTGAGTTAATTTTTCAAGCTTTACGTAGAGGCTTTTTGTGTTTATCAGTCTAAATTAAGACCAATTCCACACTCCATTTAGAAAGCAAAGATTTTCTTTATAAGGAATCACATTTTGAAGTCTTCATATCTGTTTGCCTGATCGGGATGTAAACCCTTCTCTGCAAACAATGCATCACAAATAAAAGCAGGATCTGATCTAATCTGTTCCAGCTCTTTTCCTGAACTCCAGGTTATTTAGTTATATATATAATTATGGGAAAGGTTAGCCTTAAAAAGAAAAATGTTTTTGTTCMGACAGCTCTCAGCAAGAAACATGATATTTTCCTTTCAGTAAGCTTAAGATAGATATATCAGAAATAAAGGTTACCTCCTATACATGTCCGTACTTTTTTTTAAATCTCTGTTGCGTGTCAGATTTTTTAAAAGGAAAACTATGCTTTTGAAACTGGACTATAAGGTTTTATTTCTTATCTTGATAATGCCTTTTTACAATGTGCCTGTATATACATGTAGCACACAATTATTTATAMATAAAATTATATTTGTTATTGATTTTTGCTGATGATACAGAAACGGAAGTCAGGTATGATCATGAGTACAGTTAGGGCAATGGCAGTATCATCAAGCAATGGGACGGAGAACTGTCACACTCCTGCAAAACGACCATACTTCAAGAAGCAGAGTGCCTAATTGCCGTGCTTTGTTCTGGAACTTGCTTGGTGTCCTCCTAAGGTACTATTCATTTCTTCATTTATGTTAAATTATTGAACAAATATTTCACTTTAAACACATCTATTTAGCTAGTATTCAGAAAACACAAAAAGCAGGATGAAAGAAAGAAACATCTTTGTTCTTTCAKCTATTTTTGCTAAAATTTGTACAGCCCACTCAGCATCTTCCTATCCTCCAAACTGCTAATAATCTGAAGCGTCTTCCCTCTGCAGAGGGTTGCACCTTCAAATCTCCAGGAATATTTAACAAGCAAGTTCATAGTGTTAATTCTCTTCATGCCTAGATAGTTGCCATCATTTATTTTAATTGGGTGTTTATATTTCCTCACGTTTAATATGTCTGAAACTCTATAATAAATTGCTGATAACAATTTCTTAGGAATCAAGACAACTAGCTCTCCAAAAAACCACAAAGCTCTTTAGTATCCATAGAGTTAGCTTGAAAATGCAATTTAGGCCACACTTTCAAACATCATGATCTCTATAAAACTATAAAAAATAGGCATTCAACAACACGTCAGTTTAGAATATCCCCAGTCACTGGTAAAACTAGAGAGCAYGAAAACATAATAATCACCTTTTTAACTGCAAAAGAGTAACACGAGCACAAATTGCCTTCCAAATCAGAATGCTTCAAAGTCAATTACAGCCTATAAATGCTAATAGAGATAAACAAGGATGACAGTTAAGTAGACACAGACAAGTTTTATTCCTCAAACTTTATTAGCTTCTATCAGCTGTCTCACAGACRTGTGTGCTCTCCCTTGCTAACTTGGCATCCTGAAAGCAGGGATGTTGTCACGCTGCATTCCAAAACTAAAGATGCCTTCCTACAATGCTGCTCTGCTGGAAGAATACAAACCCTGCTACTTCCACATCTATAAAACCTGCCTTGTTGTCTGCTACGCGTGTGCACGTGCAYGCGCGTGTGTGCGCGTGTGCACGCACCCATGTGCATTTCATAACAACGCCTCTGGACAAAGGCTCACAGGAAACAATGCAAGGTGCTTCTCTCCAGCTAGTGAATTAAATGCAAGAATTATTGCATACTCATCGAAGGTCACAAGTGGAATTCAGAAGAGTTTCCCTTTTCCCACCAAACCAGGCAGCAGAATTAAATGAGTTCCTACCTAAAGTACCAGAAGTCTAGGAAACATACTATTTGTAAGGAAATAAAAGCTCCTTTGTCACGGGGGTTTAAATATGACATATTTTGAAGGCTGGTTATTCCTTCAATGCAGACACAATGCCAAAATTGGGATCTAGCAACTAYGAAAATCACAAGTTAAGACTGTTTCTACACTTGTGATTTCTAAGGGCGACACGTTTCATCTCCACTTTTATCAATTTCCYAGCATATTAGCATAAGGTCAGTGACTATTCTCAGCAGAACCACCAAATTCACTGTAAACGTGGGAAGATTAYGTTATGTACAGAAAGTCACGTGAAGTGTGTTTGTAGTCAAGGATAAGTCATCAAAAAGAAGTCAAGATCTTTAAGGCAATCTCAACTCAAGGCACAAACAGCAACTCACAGCAACATTTATGAAAACAAGTCACAAATGAGATTTTCCTAACTGCCTATTTAATTAATGTTCTTAATATTTGTATGCAATAATGGATATATTCCAAAGAATATAGAAGCCAACAACCTTGTTTTTACATGCATATGCGCTGTAGATGCATAATCACAAAGATGTTACAGTCAGAGCTGATGAATTATAAGCAGACCAAGAACAACGCAGGAAAGCATAACGTGCTAGTTTYGTACATTTTGATAGGGAAAGGCAATTAAGGTCACATAAAATGCTGAAACCCTATGTTTAGGTTTGAGTTAATGTCATAACTGATGAACTCAATATTCTGGAAAGCCTGTGCCATCTCATTGATATTGACCTAAAAAGCTTAATTTAACAATAACAGATCTAACCAGCTGTCATGTTACATAAATTAACAGAACAAGCAAAAGCATCTACAAAAATAACAAAGTATCCCATTTTTTTTAGAAAAACTAAAGCATCAAGAAAACTGAAGGGAAGTCTATGCCTCTCCACAGACTTTGGCCTGTGTTGAGCTAAAGATGATTTAGCAAAATTTATGGGAATCTCTATCTCTTCCAAGTCAGTTCGCACATCTGACCTCTATGGTGACCCAAGTCCTTGTGCAATGTGCAAAAAAACCCCACGAAACAATGAGTTAAAAGGAATTCTTGCAACTCATCAGTAGCACTGCCTGCATTCGGCAGAGAAAGGCTTTTTGGTTTTAACTTTAAGGAAATATAGGCCTAGTGTTAACACCTTCAGAACTTCCCCAGACTGTGGCTCATGCGTGAAACACGTAGGTTTTAGTACTCCAGGAGTCCCCAGCACTACTGGTAACACCAATGCAATCTGAAGCCATCTCTGACTAGCTCTCTGCACAGCCCCATCTACCCCCCCATCTGAGCAGCTAGCCTCAAGGGGTCTTAGAGGTCCAAGGGTCTAAGAGGTCTCTTAGGGTCTAAGAAGGATATTTGTGTCAAGGTACCTGCTATACGTGTCAGTGATGCTATTTGGAATAATTATTTGCTCTGATCTTGCTTATTTACCAAAATAACGAGTTGAGCTGCATTTCCTGGGAACACGGTAGAAACAAACAGCAGGTAGCTTCCTTATTCAGACCTCCCCAGCTGTGCCACAGGCTGCAAAATAATATCACAGTCTGTACATCCAGAGGAAAAACATCAGAGCAGAGCCCAAAGATTGATCATCTCAAGATACCATGGCCCCACTGAGCTCCTTCCCCGCCTCTCACCTCTTTCCCTTCCTATGGCAGCGTGGCACCCATCCTCCTCCCTCCTACCCCCCGACTTATCTGCCTTTATTATTCCATATTTTTTATTTTTTTTAAAAAAAAGCTCAATCAGCTCCCTGTGAGCTTCACAGGGGGACAACGAAAGTACTTGTGCASTGAGACCAGAGGAAAGACGCTGGCCCGACTCTAAACTTTCCTTGTAAACGCTGGTCTCTGTCAGCAGCTATTCCTGTCTTTCAAGAATAATTCTGAGGAAAAAAAAAGCTACTTGATTTGGTGGGGGAATTACTCTCTAGGTTTAATTACTTGGCAATAGCCTTGCATTGATAATCATCAATTCTGTAGATTTAATGACTGGAAAGAACCATCTTGCTAAATAATGACAGTGAGAAATGACTTTTTTTTAAAAAAGATTAAATTCCTTATGCAAATTATTACATGTTGTGACCCTGTTCAAGGGCTGAATAGGCAAGATGATTCTGCTTTGCTCCATACTTCTATCTCAGCAAATCTTAATACAAAATGCATTTTAAAAAAAAAGAATGAGCAGGAAAGGGAACACAGACATTCTCTCATCCAAACCACCAATCTACCGCAAAAGGAYGCGGTGGGGTTTGGAAGAGAAAAACAACAGCATGGTTCCACACTCCAGGTCCTCACGTAAAATCAACCTCCTCAGGCAATCAAAGCAGAGGAGACTTCGGTTGAAGCTAATGAGGGTTAGGAGCAGGTCACATCCCTGGCTTGAGGGCCTTGCGGGCCTGGCCATGACGCGCTGCCCCACAGTGTGGGACTGCTCGGAGGTGGAACCTCAGCCCTGGGCAACTCCACACACTTGGCAGCTGGCTGGCAGCTTGGTGGGGTTCACAGCATGGAACTGTGGCAGGAGCAGCTAAGGCAAGTGTGAGCCGAGCTGCTTGAGACCTACCCTGCCTGCCAGGGGCTGGTTTGAGGGTCAATGACAACTATGTGTGCAGTAGCACCAACGCATCTCGACCGTGAGGACACGCAGCTCAGTTACAGGCGTGGTCCTTGTGCCGCTGATGGAGGCGAGGCAACACCCGATCCAGCACAAACCCTGCCAGCACAGAGCGAGTGCACCAGAAAAACTCAGTGCCCTACGAAATCCGAGCCACAGAGGCAGTTTGGGCTGGATCAACACTTCGTGCCATCCAGCCCATGAGCTGGTACACTGAATCCGGACGGTGTGTTTATTAACCCCCCCTTTTGAGAATAGAAAGAAAGGAAAAAGTTTATTCTAAATCTCAAATCTACTGGTAAAAGTCTTGAAGCACCTTTTGAAAGGGCACATCTTCATCTCTTTAATAACTTAATATTTAAYGCAATAACCACATGGAGTTCTTTTGACTAAAATAGACAGTATTACGATACAACTAAAAGGATTATTAGCATTACAGATCAGCAAATGAAATTAAACTTCAAGATATTTAAGAAAATGGACATTTAATCAGATTACTAGAACCGTACAGTCAAACCTCATTCCAATAGCATCTAGCTGAGTTTATTCCTAACTACTACGATAACTATTAATCGTATAGGTACAAGCATAAGCACAAGTATGCATGGGATTTAGTATTATACCAAATGCATGTTATAAATAATGCACATTGGCATGCACAGTCTCATATCAAGCATATCTCAAACACTTATCTCTACATAGCATTTGATAMATGGCAATATCCAGCCACTATTTTGCACTGAGAAGTCCAAAATATGAAATAACTGTTTTACAAGATAGGGTATCTTTGCTTTCACAACAGGCAATATGCCCAACATAGACTTTATGAGGGAGTTTTAAAGAAAATCCTGGGCAAGGGTGCACAAGGGCAGTCAATGGTATTTTGGAGGGGCTAGCAAGGGACAGAAGACAAGTATCACACTGTCACTATCACCTCTACATCACAGTGAGCCAAAACACAAAGAGAAGGGTTGATTCAGACAGGTTGTCTATGCAGGAGGAAAGTTTCCTTACGATTAAGAAACTGGATGGGGATACTTACTGGATGCAAGTAACATACAGCACATAATAAATAAATCCAAAGTTGTCCTTTTTTTAATGAACTTTCATTTAGAGCTCTCATAAGCCAACACAAGACTTTGGACTGGATGCTGTGATAGACTACCAAGATTTTCATACGCTGTAGAATAGCTGTCCAACAGCAGGCTACAGTTACGCTTGGGTCAAAGACAACACACTCAATATACTGTAATCCTCATCTAAAATCTTTGATGGCTTTGGGCATCCAGTAACTTCATACTTAGCATTTCTACTTCAACATAGTAAAAAATATCTAGATGTGTTTTGATAAAATAAAATATATATCACATTAAACTTTCGTAAACTTTGCCTCTTCAGACACACACAAACAAAAGTGTAACTTCTATTAAGTAACTTCYACTTTATATCCTACATGAGAAAAAGTTGCATATAAAATACATGCTAAAATATAGACAACCATTACAATGGAGCATGCCTTTAATATTAACTATGTGTATGATTCATCAAAAAAAAAGTTATTGAACCATGCTGATGAAGTCATCTTTTCCTACCAAATCACTACATTGTCATAAGACCACCAGCACCACCAACAAAAAAAGAACAAAGAAACAAAACTAGCAAACCTCAGAATTCTGTAACAGCATTACTGACAAGTTTCCCAGGCTATATATGCAGTCAATAATTCCTTTCTGCCATTTCCTTATTTTTTCTTTTACATGGGACATCATACAAAAAAAACCTCACTGTAAATCCTAGGCATATTTTAATTTTTAGGGGGCTGAAAAACATTAGCAGAGTAAGCATAAACTTCAACCGAGGTACTCACATCACTCACCTTTGTGCAGTGAGAAAGTTTAATTGATTTAATAAAATGATTTTGCTTTTCAAATGTTTAATTTTATGGTGAAGCTGAATCTCTATCTAGAAATTTAGTATATAAGATTGGAAAAGACGAAAGTCAGGGTAAACCAAGCCATGCAAACACTTCCAGGTGAATACAAACACTATACTCATACTAATATCCCTAAAGCACTAAAAATTTAAAGGAAAAGCTCTCAGATAAACATCACTTGAAAGTAGARCAGGTCAAAGTGGCACAACAGGCAAATCCTAACCTCTGTTTCTAAGCTTGAAAACATTTGTAAGCATTCACACATTTTGAGGTATTCAGCATGCTGCCCTCACTTACCAGAGCATGTAACGTAGTAAAAAATTACACAAAACCAGCTATTTCAATTTTATTATTGTCCATACTGATTACATGTACAGAACTGGGGACTATTTYTTTCTGATCTACTTCTGTAACAGTTACACTTTAATCCATATAATGTAGATTTCAAAGTAAGGAGATGCCACAGTGATTCATGCTTTATTTTAACATAACCCACTTTTTCCTCTATAAACAAATCTATTAAATTACCAGCTATTTTCTTCACTTCCAGTGATTGCTTGATAGTCAATAATGGCTTTCAGATACTTGCACTTGCTAGTCTGTCAGAGATGATGATAGTTTCTGGAATAGTCAAGCTATTGGTCAAAGCAAAGAGAGTAGAGATACCTCTGCAAATGATTTTCCTCACGGGGATCCAGAGCCAAAGATACTTCAAACATGGTTCTAAGTAATAATATGCACCTACGGAGCGCCTAAAACTTAACACTGGAAGAGTTACCACATGGTGGATTTTTATCAATGCAAGAAAACAAGTATGTTATTGAGCCTTAAAAATTTGTTCAAAATGTGATGTTACCAGTTACTTATTACAAAAGTACTCCTGTCCTCACAAAAGTCAACAGGCCTCTTGCTATTCTCCTAAATGATTTAGGATACTACTTTTATTTATTTATTAACCCAAGCGAAGTAGAATTTCACCAAAAAACCACTACTTTAAGTGCAGACCATTAGAAATAGTACCCTCACAGGTAGCATAACGGTGTACATAATAATAACAGTTATAATAAAGGTAAAAACAATTGTTCCTGCATTTTGAATTTTTAACTAACGGCAAGACAGGTACTCTTTCAATAAAASATGTCTAGTTATTATGGTCTTTATAAAACAAAATGGGAAAACTTAGATGGTAACAAGAAAATGGATTTGATACTTATCTAATTTATGAAAAGTTATATTGAAATCAATGTAGGTGTCTGATCTGCTCAGATAAGCCGACTCTTTGAGACACTATAATCTTTTTCTTCAACAGTGAAATTTAATTTCTTAAGCAATAAAAAGAAGAGATATTAAGAACAGAATGGGAAAAAATGATAAAGCAGAAATCCTCACCCTGAAGGGCAGAGAAACTTACATTAATAAATAGATAATCAGATAACGGAATGCTAAAATAATCTAGATTTTACTCCATCAGGTACTGCTAAAATTAGGTGCCTCCATGTAAAAGCTAATACTTTCTGTGAAGTTGCTGAGAACCTCCACTGAATATTAATTGAGGAGAAATGATAAATACTTGCTGTTTAAGAGATAATTAAAGCTCTATTAATGCACATACAAGAAAAAGGAAGGGCAGACCAGGACCGTCAGCAAGGCTTGGGTGTGGGGCTGCAGCAGCGCGGGATCTTTCTTTCCCATCTCCCAAAACACAGGCACAACCAGGGCGGTCTGTCTGCACGTGCCTGGCCGGGACAGCACTGGGCAACTGCATCCACTCGCTGCCCATTGCTTGGAGCGGGGTCTGTCCCTAAAACAATTTGCCACCTTTGCTTCTGGGGCATTTATTTTTGATGGAAAAKGCAGAAAAGCATTTTAGATGAAGATGAGGAGGAGGGAAAAAAACAGAGCAGCCTAATCTATATTCACAGARAGAGAATATATATATMTATCTTACATTCTCAGGATGGAGATCTAATCACAGAAYGGGTGGGAAGGAGCTCTGCTCCCCTGCTCGCGCAGAACATGCAACGTACRTGCAGCAAGCTATCAAACCAGCCCTCGAAGATGAACACGAGGCCATGGCTTCCCTCAGCCCTACTGGCAGAAACACGTTACTCACGTTACCAAGCTTASGAGAAAGTCTCAGGCTCAGATAAAGCTTTTCAAGGACTGCAGTCAAAGCACGACTGGCAAGAAGACATTGGACTTGAGACTGGCTCTATTTACCTACTTTCTTCAAGACAGCCGTAAAGGGAGGAAAGGCAATCAGTGATGTATCATCCCAAGAACATGGACCACTGCAGAGTCATTTATGTGCCTACAAAAATGAACCACGTGAACACACACACACGTGGAGCCTTCTCGCATGTCTGCTCCCCAGAAACCTGCTCATCGAGTCAAGGAAAAGAAAGGTCCAACAAAGCAACTTAAACAAGAAAGCAGAGCTAATCTGACGCTATATATTTTTTTAAACTATTGCACCAGGAAATGCACTGAACAGCAAAAYGGAACTGTTGCTACCTGTGGTTCAGCAATAGAAATCCTGGTGGGAAGCACGACGCAGGGAGGCTTCGCATCACTTCCAGGGGCTTCAGACTGACGCATTGGCAGCAACCCGTCGGTGCAGCTGAGCTCCAGTTCCCGCTGCTGGAGCACTCAAGAGCATAGACTCAACAGCAGCACGGATAACACAACTACAGCACGCAAACAAACTTGCGTTTGCTCCCTGCCTGGGAAGAGATCTTCCATCTTCTCTTCCCTTTTTCTATCTACTCATCCATCTAAGGAATGGATAAAGCTTTCGATCTTCTGATCTGCCCCCAGGGTTTTATCACAAAACAGAGTTTCCAAGAATTATAACCCATTAGGTCAACAACCATGTGAGTTTAAAACATTATCTAAGTTACACCATAAAAAGGAAAAGTCATCTTTAATTACTAGTTTTGCTAGCAAATTATTTCATAGCTTACAATTCCCTACTAAAAAAAAAGTTAAACATTGGAACCAGACTCCCACAGAAGTGAATGGCTAAAGTCCCGTAGCTTATTTAACAGCTGGTCCTAAATGAAGCATAATACAACCAACGGTACAGTGACAAGATTTATGGGAGTGACAAGAAGAAAAAAAAAAGAGTATATTATTGCTCAAAAATTCATATACATATAGCTAGTTTTGCTTTTAGATTTGCCAGATGGAAAGAAATGGAATTAGACATACGCAGAATTTCTCTCTGCAATGCATATTTGCTTTAGTAAATTAGACTAATTCTATACAAGTAGCTAGCTTCAGCCAGGCCTACAAATGCATCGCTTTAGTCGAGAGCTCATTCAGATTCAATTAGATGCAAAATAACGTTTTAACTAGCTCTCCTGGTACAGATGAGAGCCCTGAATTGATTAATACACYGGGTTTTATTTCAGTGAAAAGAGGATCCAACCAGGTTTTCCACCYGCGGGACGCGCTGGCACCGCGCTTGCTAAGAAGGGGCTGCCGTGAAGGCGGTCCAAGCCYGCCTGCTCTTGGCGCAGGAAGAGCCGGAGGCCTCGGCGGTGCCGGCGATGCTCGCGGCAGTGCGGGCACGGGCTGCTCCTCGCRGCAGCTCCGCGGTCTCCAGGAGACTGTTGCTGAGTTACAGCCCCGCGAGCGCCCTGAACGGCGCCGCGAGCGCAGGGCACTCGAGCGCAGGGCACTCGCCGCGGCACTGCTCGCCGTGAGGGGCTTGACGCGCCGACCAGCTGCAGCTCTGCGTTCGCGCTCCCGCAGGAACAAGCGGTTATTCGGAAAGTTCACTCTCCTGCTACGTTTTTTTTGATCCATCCTTGGATCAAATGCCTTTGGCAACTGCACTAATGATATTTATTGCTGCTGAATTTTGTCCACTGTATTTTTCTATTAGAGAAGTTAACACAAAAATAGTGAAAGCTATCACTACGTAAGACAAGAGATATATTTAATTCCCTCTTTTAACCATCTCTTGCTCAATAAATAAAACTTTATTTTACAGATTAGTACCTGCATGTTGTTCCTATACTAGGATGTAAAAGTTGTACTTCTCCATCTCAGGAACATGTAGGTATAGGGTATGTCAATGGTGCCTGATGCAAAACATGCGGGACTCCTTTTACTGCCATTCTTTGACCCCTCATAGTCGGCACTCTGACATTTTTGCAGTTTACATGCATGCACATACACAGTATTTTAAGTGAGTCATGAAATGTAACCTGAAATGTATCTGAAGAATTAAAATAACAGGAAATAGAAAAGCAACCGTCTTTCATTTTCATATGAACTGTGGGTTGGAAAATAGCTGGGCCTTAGGTGGCCGTCCATTCAGACTGCATACTCACTGTGCCCACTTCAGCTACTGAAACATCGGTATTTAATGCCATTTTAGGTGCCCATGGTGGTCAGCTGTTCATGATCTAATCTCTGATAAGACATAGGACCCTTAAAGTCTTTTGGAATAAAAGATGAAAAGCCACCCTCAGACATCTAAAACAGTGCTAGACACCCGCATTTATCAACCAAACAGTGCCTTCACTGACTACAGCWGCTGCTCATCTACTTGGAAGAGGACACACAATCCGACCAAAGACATCTGTAGGGCAAGTGCTGCTAAAATCACCACCCCGGCACGCAGAGCGTCGAGGCTGGAGCTTCCACCTCGGCGTGCGCACTGAGCGCCGCGGCGCTTGCCTGGGCGAGGCCGAGCAGCAGAGCGGAGCGCGGGCACGCAACGCGGGCGCGAGCGAGGGGCGAGCCCTGCCCAGCTGAAACCRACCAGTTTCCTTTCAGATACCTTCCAAGTGGATGCTGATCCGTATCCGACCTACTTGGGAATGCCACGAAGCAGCCAAAYGTATTTCCAGGAGTTTCTTTGTGGTGTAGGTTTTCTGAGCAAAGACAAGATGTCTTTAGTGAGACAATGAACGAGTGCATTTTAGAGAGAGGCTTGAGAAATAGTTCAGAGGCACAATGAGATCAAACTGCACACAACTGAGAAATCTCTTCCAGCAGGAGTTTCCGTTAAAGATGATCATCCAGTGCAAGTACAGGAAAGCTGCAATTGGATCCTGAAATTTTTCTAAGCTCTAAGCTGAAATCACAAGCACTCACTGTGCTGGTTTGTTGATGATCAGTAAAACCAGCAGATGGAGATGGAATCACCTGTTCATCTAGATTTATTTCATGGGCTGAAAAAGTGAAGGGAGAACAAGAGAGGCTGCTTCACAACTTTTTGGGTGCAGGAAATCCGTGCTGGGTATGGCTTTTGCTGCGAACCGAAGGGCAATCAAATCCGCGCTGTCCTTGGTGTTCCTGGAAACCAGGCTCGCTGTGCAAAGGCACAGAGCCCAYGGCATGTGAGAGAGGATGATGTTCTCCGCTCCTAGGAGCGGAAGAGCTCTCGAGCAGCAAGGGGTTCACAAAAYGTGTGCTGAATTCTTTGTGCTCTCTTAAATTAGTTCGCCAGTGGTCTTGATGAAGAACCAGACCAGACACCACGCAGCAACTCTTTCTATGATATAGTACCTTTCATAATGTACTGCAACAACGCTTCATAATTCTGTAGCGCCCTTGGACAAGCTCTGAATGCTTTATTTTCCTTAAATATCACCTGGGATTAAGGYGTTAAGATCGTTTATGTACAGATTTAACAGGACACTTCACAGCATGGAGGCCTGTAAGACTGCACTCCTATTTCTTCTATTTTCAAAACTATTTATTTCTACCCTATAGTTCTATCCAATTTAAGTTAATGCCTGAGAAGTCATTTTCTGTTATTATATGATAGCCTGTTTTCTAAAGGAATCTTTCATTTTGAAAATCCAAATCAAAGCTGACAGAATCAATRCAATTATCCCTGTAACCACTGGCTCCTTCAAAAACATGATTTCCCTTTACAAAAAGTATTTTGACTCTTCGAGAGGCATCTTATTACCACATTTTTAGAGATTTCACACTCTGCTGTGGTAGCTTTCCAACAATGAAAACTAGCTCCTTAGCTTTGTTATCTTTTCTACAGCTCGAAGACCAACAATACATTTGCTGCTTCCCATTCCCCCGCTATTAAGACCAGCATAAAAAAAGATTACTTCTGATAATATTTCCTATTTGCTTTTTCCTCAAAATACCAAATGATCCTGGTGATCTGTTACAAATTACAATTATTTTTTGTCAATTAGTTATTAAAAATTGCTGTGARCAACAAAATTATTAGGCATTCTTCCACAGGGTAGGTTTATTACGCTTAAATCAATCGAATAGTAATCTGCTATTCATGTTAGCAGTAGCAATCCCTTGACTTTCCAGGTGATTCTTGATAGTTAAGCTGATCACTGACCCTACAGTTTTTAACTCAGACAGATTATCACACGGTCCTATGACTGGACCCAAGGGAGAGGCGGGAGCCTCTACCTCAGGACACAGGTACCTCAGGACAAGGTGCCTCCCCAGGAGCCACCCTCCAGCAGCAGCCCRGACCGCGACCAGCCTAAGCAAAGGGCAGAACTCCATCCTCAGTCCTTTTGCTCGGTACCCTGAGATAGCAGACAGACCTCAAGGTCCCCCACGGTTAACACCAATGCTAAGAATTCACTCAAGTTTTTGTTGAAGGCCATATCTTTTGTAAGTGCTTCCTTTTATAGCTTCATTGTCTCTCAGGTCCACTGACCTCTGGCAGACCTTCCTATTTCTGGTATATTTGAAAGAAAAAATCTACGATAAGTTTTTATGCCTTTAGCTAGTTCTTCCTTAAGACCTATTTTGGCCAGCTGTACTCAAGTGGGGAGGATTTAAAACATTTTTCTCTCTCTCTTTTTCACATTGCCACTTTTCAAAGCATCTTTTTAATTCTAATGGCATTGTACAGAAAGCAGTTCAATCATGCTGCCCGCTTTGCCTTTTACTCTGAAAGGTCTTCAAGACAGCCCAACCTGTACAACAGGATGCTAAGTTTCCAGCTCCACAAGCAAATCAAAGTACTTGAACAGTCAAAGGAAAATACGTCTCAGTTCATTTCAGAATGCTGCTTTTAGAGCTTTTTATTTTTAATTGGTTATAATTTAGAAATCAAGGCATTASGCTTCTGTTTAGCAAAGATGGAATTAACTCTTCACCCTTAAGCTTGTCTTATTGACAGTAAGTCGGCAATCTGTTGTACTACTCTCTCTTTAGAGCAATTAACCTACATAACGTGTGTGCAGGTAGCTCCTTGAGCAGCAACGTAGGACAATTTTGCAGTTTTCAGGACCTGGTCTATGTCTCTCAATAAACTGAAGAGTCAGTTGGTCCCTGGTTCTCCTACAGAGGTATTTCACTTCTAAATTCTTCCTTACTCTTCTTCAGACCAGAGTAACTCAGTCTTTGTAGAGTTCATGGCTTGAAAGTCACAGTTCTTTTTAAACTAAGTAATGGCACCATTAAGACTAAAACCAATGCCCATTCAGAGAATCCTACCCTGAAGACCACTGATAAAATCAACATATTTTAAGTGACTRAGTCACAAACGCATGATTCCCAAACTTTAATTACTAGGTCACGTAACAGTGAAGGAATTTCATCATAACATTATAGCACAGCTGTTTCATTTCAGATGTGATTTCAGTCCAAATATTTAATAATTACGCTGCTTTGATTAGAGAGGTATTTAACAGGTATTGTTTGCTCCTAGGCAGGAGGCCTGGGTAACCTCACAAACAAGCCTGAAGACCTRCAAGTCTACCGAGCTGATACCGAACACAGTATGCAAGGCTGCAGTAATTTGGTAACATGTACCTTGCCTTCTTACAATGCATACAAAGAACAATTGCTAAGCACCAAAATGTGCATCTTTCAGTAAAAAAAAATTGGGTGGATGAAAAATAAGTGGCAGTGCTCTAAGCAGAACAGTAAGACACACATGGCAAAGATGTCTGGGCATTTGTAGAAATCTCATGTATTTGATGAAGACTTTCATAATCAAATAGGGCTGACTGCCACATCAGTATGTTAACAACACAGATATATTTGAGGGCTCCTACTTGTAAATTGAAATGATTTCTTTCCCCAGGATTCATCTCCCTATATTAAAAAAAGAAGGGGACAGGTTATTCATGTCTTTTCTTAATTGGATTTAACAAAATACAGCTGTCTTCAACTTCAGGCAGTGACATGCTGTCAATATTTTAACAATGTTGCTACAGCTCTATCTTTTCTAGTCTGCAGCTTCCAGTACAGGAACAGTGACCTGTGATGATTTGGAAACCGTGAAGGGTCTAGGAAGCATCAGCTTTGAGCTCATCCGAGAAAAAGCCTGTTGTGCCATGTTAGAGTGCTACAGCAAATCCTTCCCTTCTGTAAGACAGACAGGGATGGGAAAAGGTTGTCAGCATTAACCACTCCRGTTGCCCTTCAAATTTGCCCTTGGCAGGGAAGTAGACAAAGGTAAAAATAAAGAATCCCACTTCATCTTTTCAAATTGCTGGGGGGAAAAAAAACCAAACCAAAACACAGAAGCAGAATCATATCATGTTCCCTTGTTACATAATTACTTTCCTAGAATGCTTATCCATATTCAGCCCTATTATTTAGCAATGGGAACTGTAACTCCATCTCCACTTCTGATTTACTGACACCTATCTCTTYGGAAGTTATTGTCTTAGACAACAGAAGAACAGCACAATTTGTAAACTTTGATAGGACAATAAAACCATGTTGTCACATAAACGGTAATTTAATACTTTTTCCAGAAGGCAACAGTCCCTTTTGTATTTAGGTACTTAACACACACTATTCTGTGAYATTTCGTGGGGCACAGAAGAGGGGAAAGCAGGAGCCAAGGAGGCTGCAAAGCTCTCTCCTCCACAGAAGAATTCTGCTCATGTATGGCTAAGTTACAAAGCAGTTAAAATTATTATCCCYTCCTCATTTGTTTCACTCAGAACACCACTGGCAGCCTGCCCAAACTGCCATATAACAAGAACAGTCTAAAAAGATGGATACATATCATAACTGAAGCAGCTACATCCAGCTGATGCTTCCACTAATACTAATAACACTGAGAGTAAAACAAAGTGGATTACATGTCTCCATCGAGCCTCAGGAATGCCCATCAGCCTGTGCATGGTACAAACCCATATCATTTAAGGAATCCAGGAGCATTTCTCACAGAGAGAAAACAGTTGCACACATTTTTCCAATACCAGCTCTCCCGATTGCCAAATTCTGGAGTCTGATTTTGACTATGAGCTATGGATCCACTGACCGGCCTTATACTACTTGAGCTACAGGATTAACTATGCAAACTGGCAGGAGAGGCAGGCAGGAGCAGCAGTTAACACACTGGTAATATTAAAAGCACAAATCTTCTGACAAGCCTCAGCAGGATGAAAGGACAATATGGTTTCCAGCAAATTACGAACCAGTGGCTGCTTTTACTTGTTCGCTATTTTGACTTGAAGGATTCTCTGCAAYGGAGGCTGATTTCAAAAGTTTTACCTACAGAAGATTTAAAGTGAAGTCCTACTCAGCCCTTGTCTTCAGTGTCCGTTCTTATTTGAAATAAGTTTCAGYAAATGCAACATTTTTCCTTATTTTCTGTAATTCTAGAGCTAAGTAGGCCCTCCTCTTGGTATTATTACTCCATGYCCAATTTGAATCCTAAAAATCCAACTGATCCATTCAGTCAAGTTGATAATTTGAAAATGGAAAGTTGATCCTTGGACTGACATCTTGAAACTTTATACATCGCAAGGTCTTTTAAACCAGAGAATTAAAATGTCTTGCTATATTGCTTGAGATAGTGATGAGAAAACACATCATAGATGTTCTTTCCCAACTTTGTTTCCTCCCTACTTCTTTCAACATCTTGGATTATATTTTGAGTTTTGGGGKTTTTTTTCCCCCGTGAATTTCCATTTATCGAAAACACTGACAAATGAAATGCTTTAATCCCAGCATGCCTGTCACTGTTCTGTTTACCTTTTCTTGATAAAGACATCCACTATTTATTATTATTCCACTCGGAATATTACTCCTAGTACAACACTCAACAGACTGGCAGGGCCTTCCCTGTACGCCTGCAGTCCTCATTTGAACTCGCCTAATCCCAGTTCACAGCATCAAGACAGACACACCAGGCATGGACAGAGGGGCAGCCAGGCTGCCCCTTTGGAACAGCACATCCCCTGCTCAAGGGGATCTAGTGTTAATTTTTAGGTATAAAGTTGCAGTGAGGCAGTTTTCACAGTGAACTTTGACRCAAGACAGTTATTTCTTTGCACAGGAGAAAGCCACCACCAACCACCAACAATAAGAAGAGATGCAGCTCAGGCAAAGAGATTATTATGCAGCAATAAAAGAAGCTGTGCAAACACAGCAAATTTTATTTAATGTATTTTTTTCCCCTCACTCTATTTAGAACCCTATGGACTGGAAAACAAAATCAGAACAGGGAAAAAAGTGTTTTCATCTATAGAAAATTATTAAACTCAAATATTGAAAGGAAAAAGAAAAGTACCCAAACAAAGTCCAACACACCATTGCTAGTTTTCCATGAAGGTCCTGTGAAGAGAGAAATGACAGACAACCAGCAAGCACCTTTTGCAATCTAAAGCTGCGAAACTAGTCAACTTTCCAGCTGTGAAACTAGTCAACACRAGAATTTAGCCAATAAAGCTGACAGAGTCAAACAAGCCAGTCTGAACAAAGAAAAGGGCAATACAAATTTATATCACAATGACAAAAAAATCTGAGAATTAAAAAAAATCCTGAACATTGCAAATATAAAAATGCAAGAATTACAAGTCTGAATGTTGGTAGTACTAGAAAAGAAATCCCAAGACGCACAGCACTCTAATGTATCCATTTTTAAAAAATCCAGTTAGCAGTGTGGAAAGTAGTCCCACTTAGGCTTCTGCAAAAGCATTTACTATACAAACTATATTGATCATTTAGGAAAATATTCTGGCTTTCCTCCTCTCCCAAAAGCTATAAGACACATTTTCAAACAAATTCACTCCAGCATATTACCTTATTTTTTGTCTGTTAAATAGCAATCTAAGAAATTAAACAACAGAGTAAACTAACTCTCATACCCATCTACTCTGCATTTTAGCAGAAACAAACAAACAAAAAAAAAAAAAACACCCAAAACTCTGTTTATGTTTAAAAACCCCTAAAGATAGGCCTGCATAGTTCACCCACAGTCACAGGTCTGTCCTAAGTCAGACTATGCTACGCTAATTTAGGAAGGACAGGACTTTCAAGCCTAAAAGCTTACTGCTTTTCTTCTCCAATCTCCATTTTTCCAAAGCAGAGCGATGTTGAAACATAACTGCAGAGCTCTTCTATTCCAGTGATGGTCAACATTAACACGTTCTAATCTATATGAAATCAGTCCCACTTTCATTTGTTTTAGTCTTTCAAAAAAGACAAAAGAAAAGCCAAATTACAGGATGTAAAGTAACTAGATTAACTAAAGTATCTAGCTGAATGGCTCATAGAGCCATCATGCCTACTATTAGAGTCTGTACCCATCACGGGAAACTGATTCCCATGATGCCATTTCCAGAAAACCATCTGAGAAACAAACACTAGCATAAGGCAGCTATAGCTAAAACGGAACGTAGGAACTCTACAGTTCTGCAAGTCATCCCAACTGCTTTCCTCTGGACACCACACGATCTCGAAATGGCAGCAGGAGTCCAGCTTGCAGTATTGGTGACTGGGCTGGATAAGGGCTGTTTCCTTGACTTCAAACCTGTCAAAGAAACATCTTGTCTTCATACTGAGGATATAACTACTTTGCAAGTGATACAGGKTATGTCCTCTCTGGAAGAAGTTYTCTCTCYTCTTTGATTCTTGTGCRATGTCTAACCTACATMATTTCAAACTTTTAAGAACAACCAACATAGTAGGTGTATATTTGATTTCTGTTAAGATTTCTAAAGCAAATGCTTCCATCGAAAGCATGTAAGACCCCAAAGTTTTGTCACACGATATCAATGCAAGTCCAGGCCAAGTCCTTGTGAAATGACTTTCCTGACATCTTCAATGACAACTTTTCTTAGCAAGCATTAAGCTATTAGATCACAGATATTCCAGGACGAAGTTTCTCTCTACAATGAATTATCTTGTCCAGGATCATCACGTTTCTCTCTTAACTCTTCTTTATTCCATTGACACTAAAGAACTGTGACATTTGTCCAGAATCAGTGCTTTCCATTCCAGGTTGCAAATAAATTCTAACATGACTCTATTTCCACAAACATACATATTTTTAATGTTCACCAACAGACAAACATAAGTTTAATTGCTGTTAGAAGTTTGTTCTGGAAATATTCCATTAAGCTTTTCATCTATTCACTGGGACAACTCTGAGTGTACTAAGCCCACAAACCCTTCAGAGACACCTCAGGTCCAACTACATCCAAAACCACAAAGGAGGAAGGTTGTCACTTGCCCTGAAGGCTATCCGGGTGCCCCAACTCTTTTGTAACAAACTCTTCCTGTGTGGTGATACTGGTTTTGCAACAAGTGAAAACCAAGAAATCCAGAGCCACAAATTACTGCTAAAATACATGMAGTAAAAAATGAAGTAAATTTTAAGGATTATTCTTCTCTGTTATGCACAAGAGCCTCTGAAAAGATTTATATCAGTGTTATAACAGAATATAAAATAAAATTTCTACTCGGATTTTAAGTATATTTCTGCATTTCACTCAGATTAATTTGCCAAGTCCCATAGATACAAGCGGTAACAAACGCTTTGCATATAACACAACTAGAAAGTTATGCTTTGAAAAAGCTATCTCAGTTTAATCCTTCATTTCTCACAATTCTCTTAAAGCTCATCTTCTCCACAGTTCCACAACAACTTTGGAGGAACAGTAAGTGACTCAGGAGGGATGACCACCTGTTTACTGTGATAAAACTTAGCCTACTTCCAACACTGAACGTTGCCATCCACCCAAATTGGCCAGAAACTTTTCATCGGATCATTTGGCAAACTATCTTGCCTCGTGTGTCCCATTTTTGACCACTGCCATGGTCTATTATAGATGACAGAGCTATATATTATTCATACCTACCCTAATACTGTGCAAGAACCCTAATTAGACTGAGAGGTAGGTCAGAAATTTGTGATATTTTAATATCTACAGGCACAGTAGGGTGAGAAAAGGAATAGGGAAGGAAACCTTTTCCTGCTTTTTAATTAATATCCATTAATTAATTAAAGCTGAACCCAGGGCCACATTTCTATTGAAGACACATATGAGAAATTAAGTGTTAAAAGAAGTAAGAGTTAAATGAATTCAGCAATTTTTCTGCAAGAGTAGTTTGAAAATTTCCCTCATCACAAGTGTTTCTGTGCAAAGCAGTGAGGAGCTCGTTCTGGATAGCAACATGAAGTGATATATCTAACCCCGCTGAAACATCTAAAACAGCTTAGGAACTCCTTCATTGGTATTGTTAAAATATTATAATTAACAGGAAAACCTGCCAAGAAAGTCACTTGAATGGAATATATGTCAAGTTCTAAAGTTTTCACTTGTTTGCTTTATCAGATTTGGATATCAACTATCAATTGGATAGTTTGAGACTGCATTCTGAAGCTATTTCTTCAGAAAAAAATGTAGAAGTTTGAGTGGGGGAAAAGGTGCTTATGAAGTGTGTGATTTTCAGACAACAAGCACCTTCCTGTGCATCTTTGTTGGGCAGACTGCTGGTTCATTAAGCACGACTTGCAGGGTACTTGGCTCTTCGGCATCACATACGTGATTGCCGCTCTCAGAATAAAAAAGAGAAAATTGGCTATAAAGACACAAGGAAGTACACACATGCAAATCCAAGTTAGAGTATTTCCCTTGCTTGTAAAATGGGAGCTATTTAACCTAAAATGTTTACACTTTCTGAGAAAAAAAAAATGCTGAACATCAGATTAGTTCTGCTGCAGCATTCCCCAGCAGAAATGTATCAATTAATTATCCACAACTCAACACAGGTTATGTGGCTTCTTTCATCTGTGACTTTGTCTAAGGGTTTGTAGCAATATCCTCCGATTAAAAGAAATAGTATATTTTCCCTAAAACGCCACGAGCACCATTTTTCACACAGCTCCTTTCCAGCAGCCAGGTTTCCATAGTATCAAGAGACTTAAAAAAAAAAAAAAGCTTCAGAGAAATTAATTTTAATGTAACATCTTCCGGAAATCTCTGAACTATACCTTAAAAGCTGTATTTGCTTGTATGGCRTCATTAGCCTCAATACCTAACATGAGTACTGGAAAGCCAGACCTGGCTATTGTAAGGCCTGGCTATTTGTAATAAACTTATCTTTAAACAGATCCGCTCTTTACAGCAAGTCCAAGAAATGTTGGGTTTTCATATTCACAAGTCTAAAAGCTCCCTACAAGCAGCTCCAACTCCAAGATTGTCCTATGAGCTTCAGTGGCATATAAACGGTAGCAAACATCCCTTAAAATACCATGCCATCTAGGTCAGGATGTGCCTTTAAAACTCTGATCACATAGGCCTGACTGCATATAGCCAGTTCTGGGGTTTGCTGTCTTTTTCACTGAAATTCCTTCCAAATCTTTCCCTCAAAGCAAGCTGATAAAAATCAGTTCCCAGTATCAAACAGATGCACACTACCCTGCTGACAAATCAGGTAAAATACCAACGCGCCTCTCATAGCTCACAAGCACAAGCTCAGCATTAACCCTCTGTACAGTCAAGGCAATAGAGAAATGCTGGCCAGGTCTGCTTGCACCTGGGTTTTGTATGTCTGACAACAGCAAAGTGATCTCATTTTGTCTGCCTTTCAGTCTTATCTTAAAGCATATAATTTGCTTAGGTGTGAATAACTAAGCTCTTGTAAGAGCCAAATTGTCTGCCCATTTCCATCTGTGTCAAGAAAGCTAAGTTTTAATACAGTATTTTTAGAATTAAACAAGATCGGTTCATCTTTTCTATGATCACACTAAGCACATTTGAAATATCATCACTTCCTGCAGGTTAAGAGGCTTTGCCTGCATTTAAATAGATAAAAAGAAACCTCCAAAATAGTTGTCATTTTTCTACAGTTCTTCTGTGCAGATCCAAAGCTCTTTGAAAAGAACAATAGTTTCTTTCAGCTGTTATCACCCATTAAAAAAATAAATCAAAAACCTGCAAACCGAAAACCTCACTTGGTGATTTTAGGTGGAAAGAAAACAAAATACTTCTCCATCAAATGCAAGAATGATGAGACCCACCACAGCTCAACATGGCACAAAGCCCCCGCCTTCCAAGGCCCCACTGTCCCACTTCTCCCAAGCAGTGCAAGAGTTTCAAACCCACAACAAAACCAGAAAATGTCCTTTTCACTCTGCATCTGACTCACGACAAATGCATACATTTATGGCATTATGTATAAAAATGTATAAGCACACACCAACGAAAGCATTGCAGTACTGTTGCAGTACCGGTAAACCTCTCATCATTAGCAAGATGCCAGACTACTCTCTGCACAAGGGAGCCAAAGCCTGGCCAGGAGGTGGCCAAGGACACGATAGGGGCACCACGTCAGGGCCACCCTGCTGCCCCCTTCCACCAAAGGAAGGAATGTGARGGGTCACCACAGCATGCTGACAAATAGGGGTCAATATTCTGGGATTTTTGTTTCCTTCTTTCCTCCTCCTACATGCAATATGAGTGAGGCCAACCCTAAAATATTGCATCAAGCTGGCAGTGGCCACACTTCTGAGAGGACATGAATAAGCTGACAGAAAACAACTACCAAAAAAAGTTAGAAGACATACCATTAAGAAGATGCTAGCAAATTTCCTTTAGCAATAAATAAATAACGTGGCTTACAAATTCTTATCTATGTAGCTACTGAAAAAAAAATATATTTAGAAAAAAGGATCTGGTGGCAGAAGCCAGAAAGGTTCACMACATAAATAAGAGAAAATTCAGCCATAAAGCAATTAATGAAGCTCACCTAGAGACAGGAAGATTTCTSTGTTATTAAAAGGAGTTAAAACAGCATCTGCTGGCCTTGTAAAACTCCATTATTTCATCCAGTCAGCAATGGAATAAAGATGCAAGATATAACATTGCTATACTTGCCAAAAATATTCATGACTCCAGTGTAAATTACAACAATAAAGCTGAAAGCTTGCTGTTCAGWTCCTTTTTGAAGTTGGTAAGAGGTGTATGCCGGAACAAAACAAAAAACCTAGCCCGCTGCTAAATCCGAAGTTATTCGTGTGTGTGTTCCCATGTGCATGCACACACACGTGAACGTGTACTGTTATTTGGGCAGACTTTTAAAGCATCAGGAGCAAGTGCTTTACTGCTACAGTCAGAGGACAGATATCCTCATCCAATACTGACAAAACAACGCCACATGTAACAAAGTGATGCCTGTTTTTCACTTGTTGCATAGAAAAAAAGGTTGTACCAGTAAATTCAATCAGCACCTGACAAATAAGACATGTAGGCAGTTGTACTATAGACCATTTTGCCTGTTTCAGTACATGATCCAACTGAATTGCACTGCAGTAAAATTGTATCTTCTATTAACATTTCTAGTTTTGATCATCAAATCAAACTTCACATTTTGTTTTTGTGCTTCTTACTAATCGTATCCTGGATTTATCTGGTTTCCTTTAACTGAATGTAAATAAACAGCCATCCTGCTCAGATAAGAGCACTTGAGCTCATCTGCAAAAATAAATGATTATTTATAGAACAGTAACGCCAACTGCAAAGCCCCACTCAGCGAACAMGCGCGTTATACCGGCAAACATCACAGCATTCGTGCCGCTTGTGCAGCGAGCGGGGAGATCCCGACATTGTTGCTTGACATCAGATGTGCTTTGTTGCAAACGAAAAGCCCCGCACAGCACGTCACGCGACGCCTGTRAAGCGATCTGCACACGTGTAGGCACAGGGCTAACAGGTACTTCCTAAATTACAGCTCAGGGAACTAGTCTGGACTCTACATGTTAAAACCACCACCAATAAAAACAACAAAAAGACAAAAACGAAAGAGGTTCTGAGATCAAAAATGCTCCTCCAGTTAAATGGATCTGTTTCTACTTAGGAGGGTGATAGCCTTATACTAACTAAAGCACATCTCAAGAAGGGAAGTACAAGTTGCTTCCTGGGGCAGCTGCAAGGCAGCCCTGCTTGAGCTGCCGTACTCAGCGATTCCCCCGGCCTTGTGCTGAGCTGGACCTCAGCACTGAATAGTCAACAAAGTGCTGGGGGCCTAAAGATCATTCGGAAACAAGGGGTTCACAGAGCGAATCCACCTTTTCTTGCAAATAGTTAATAAATCAAATCAGCTTGCTGTTTTTTTTTTTTTTTCCTGATCAAGCATTTACAAACCTTAAATAAGTGTACTACAATAATCCAGTATCACTGTTAACTTCACAGTGGCTTACAAACGCTGTACAGTTTAATGATTGCCATAATTTTTCAAATGCTCTCCTAATGTGAATCACGATCTTTTAGTCCAGATAGCTAAAAGATTCCACTAATATTTTGCTTTATTTCTTATCTGCTTTTTTAAAATGGGCAGTTACTAAAATGCAATAAAACATCAATGCAAAAAGCATCAAATAGGACAAGCTATTYGGTATCTCTCAGTTAGAACAAGCATGTGAAAACCATACTCCATTTTTGACTGTGTATTAAAGCTAAGAAAAAAAAAGTCACATGGATTTGGAGCTAGGGAAATGCTCATGAACGCATGTCATGGCAGCTGCCTCTAGCTACCTCGTTCAGCTTTAAACCCACTCGYGCACTGTTCCAATACCTCTTATTTGTGCTCTGTTAGGAAAAGTCACTAAGCACATTACAATTTTACCAGAAAAAAACCCCACACGATCAACCTTCAAACAGGGAGGAATAACATGTATTATTAGAAACTCGAACGATGCCAGTTAACACTAATATCTCTGTGAGAAAGTTAACATTAAACTCTGCAGTCTCAGGTTAAAACCAGCTGTAGAGGTTGGATAAATCAGTGTCATGTGGCTTTTCTGAACAAACTTGACCAAAAAAGAAAAAAAAAAAAGGCAGGGCCCTCCGTCAGGGGTTGCACAGCTCCAGCTGAGAGCCCCTTCAAGGCTSTAGCGAGCCAAGACCATACCAGTTCTCTAGACAGCCATTATATCTTCCACTCAACACACACTGCCTTCCACACCGAACCAATTCAGTGCACTAATGAGAGCTGCTGAAGCTTTGCGCCCTTTGGGGACCGTCACTGCACGCAAAGAGACCATGCCCTCTCCTCGGCACCTCGTGGTCTCCCTGCCTGCTCCCAGGGCCCCACCTTCCCACCAGCCTTCTCCTCCCACGGTGAGGAGGGAAGGGGCTCCCCTCGCCAGCCAGTCTGCTCATGGGGGCCCAGCTCTGCTCCCCCAAGGCGCCTGCACCAAGTGCTATTCATAGGGCTCCAACACCTCCCTCCTTCGTCACTCATGTGACATTTATGACCAACGATTRCCTAGACGGGGTTGAGGTGGCACTTGCACACAACCGTGGCGTAAACTTTTGAGTCACAGGAGAAGCCATCTGACAGTGAGGCACGCTGAACACACCGCTTGTGGTAACCACGCACTGCAATAGGCAGTGCGCTCCATTCCTGTTAATTCCACAGGAAAAACAGTCTGTTGTTCCTACAAGAGCAGGAGCAGATAACTGGGGACCTGTCATTTCTGCTTCAACAGTAGTACCTTTTTGCAAAGATGGCTCTACTGCAAGACAGCACTGTACACTGCACGTGTAGTTCATAAAAGAGAAAAACCTCTGACACAGAAGTCCTCAAAAGAGCAAAATGGTGAATYTTCAGGATTATTATATCCTGCTAGTTCAAGTTGAAAAGATTCACAAGAGCACCGATAGCACCRATCACCAGAAACCGCTCAGAAATGGATCTGATTTGCATCTAAGAGCTCTTCCTTTCAGAGCTGGTTACAAATAAGCTGGACTGCATGAAGCATGGATGAACACCGTGATCCAGCAACCCTTCAGAATCCGAGAAGCACCGAGGMGCGTGTGCTCCTCTAAAATAAGCAGTATGAGAAATGTACTTTGAAGGTCCACACAATAAAGCACATCTTTTTATTTTAAAAGCCGATGAAGCCCGTTCTTTCACTGCGACAAAGTGAAGAAGCTGTGCAACTATTTTAATTCAGGCATCGTGGGAGTTGAATGCACACAATAAATGAAAGCTGAACAGCTCTATCCTCTCCTGAATGCAAAAGCCAGCTCTGCAGAAATAAACCTTACTGCACCAGTAAACGGCTTAATAAAATACATATGCACCTGAAGGAAAAACARAGCAAAACAAAAYATAGATCTTACAGTCAAGACCTCAGCTGTGTTGGTCCACCCTGAAACAACTATCTTCAAATAGTGTTACGGAATCACAACTTCACTTTAGCAGCCATGGAAGGGTGGTGGTAGGAAGATGAAAAGCACCTCATGCCACGATTGTGTGGCAAGCCAACCGATAGCACGAGAAAGAGTACCAGCTATTTTACAGTAGAACATAAATACCATCAAAAATCCACCAAAAACGTGATGCTACTTTTGACAGAAGTGAAACTTAAAAAGCATCTTAATTACATTTTGCATAAAGTAATTTATATAGCAGTAACATCTAGTCCTTATTTTTATAACTGGATTTACAACATTGTTGCAAATATTTTATTTCAAGGCAAAAATCATTTGTTTTATTCTGCATGGTTTCTCACCTGCACTAGATCAATGATACTTCCGACTGCAGCAGTAGTTGCACAAGAAGTCATTAATTTTGGTGAATCCCTCAAAAACAATTAGAGGGTAATTGACAGCAGTGATAAATATCTGACTTGAATAATGCAAAGTAGAATCAAGCCCTCCATATTTGTCTGATAGCATATATATCCACACACAAGRAGGAACAGATAGGAACTTCCCAATTCATCTGAATGCTGTTCTTTTTACTGCTTTCCTAAATATTGTATTAAAAAAATAAATTATGTGAAGTACATTATTGTTGTCAGTCCACCGAGCAGTATTGAGAAGTATCCAATGGTTTTTTTGAGCATATATTTTGCCAAGGGACCTTTTTCCCAGCAGAGCATTCACAAACAAATTCCAGTATCTCCTACCTCGATCAAAAAGTCTCCAGTTCTCAAGCCAGCTTGCCATGCTACTCCCCCTTCGTCCACCGATTCCAAGTACTGCAAAGCAGGAAAGGCTGGAGTTGGGGTGAATTCTTCAATTGGTGTGTCAGCTTTAAAAATAAATACCACATTAAGAAAGAAAATTATGGAGTGCTCACAAACACGGCTGGCCTTAGGCCTACTACTGGCTATTCACATTCAGGTTTTAGCTCCAAATGGTGGGTATTGAGAGTGGGGGGCTCTGCCTCTGCGTATGGACATGGTGGGAGCAGAGTGCGACCTTCTGCAGCCACAATCCACAGGTCGTCCGCTCGGGGAGAACAATGCACATGCTTCCCTACGGCCCAGACAAGCCAAGCTGTGTGAAGCAGCAGCCGATTCCAACTATTTCAGGATGTTCAGCCCTACCTTCAAGTAAACCTTCTGTAAGCCTAGCAAAAGGCTTGTAACCCTGGAAACACCAGCTAAAAATGAATTATGTGGAGCCAGAAGAAAGCCTCTGGGAAGAAAAGCAAAATAAAATAAAATAAACCACCACCACCACCAAGAGAGAGGGGGGATATGTAATAAAAACAACTAATCTTTTCTTCCAGATTTACATGCATGTGATGAAGAAGATAACAGAAGAAAACCATGATTTTACAGAGGGAAGGCAGAGCAGGCCTTGTGACAGCCCTCCCTCTCTGTCACGTACACGAGAAGCAGGAAAGTCCTTGGCTCTTTCACCTGAGCTGCCCTCACTGGCACAGAAAAAATAGGGGAAAATTCTTGGACTTGCACAGAGGGAGTAACTCCAGCTTGATGCATAGACAAACTCATGCCAACTGCTCGGCTCAAAGGTTGAGCTAATGGCTTTCCTAGTAAAACTCCAAAAATACTGAGTTAGCTAAAATTAGAAAAGCCTTTACAACACTGAAAATCCATGGTGTCACTGATGGAGGGGGGTGTGGGGGGTGCTGTTCAGGCAAAAATGATGTCCCAGGAATGAAGGCTTGGAATATTTTTCATGTTCAAGAAAGGCGAGGGAGAACCCATGAGAAAATGGGGGGAGCAAGAGATGGGACATACCATCGTATTTATATTTTTAAATGCAGAAGGAGCAAACTGGACTCAAAGTCAAAAAGCAAAGCATTAAATATAATGCTTTTCTAACCTCTCAAAAATGCCGTTCGGGTGGGGTTTAGCCCACGGAAAAGTAGCACGCAGTTTAACATATGAGCAGCTTTTTAAATGAGCACGCTACAGGCCATGCAACATACGTGCAGTTTCTGGAGGCACAGAAAAGGCTCATATTCTCATACTAAAACTGCACCAATGTCACCTTGCAGAAGATCCACACCTATGTTAAACAAAACACCCCTCTCTTGCCTGTTCCTACTCACAGCGCTATTTCAAGCGCCCGACATGGGAAACCAAGCGGCAGGTTTTACAGGAGAAGCGGGCTTCCCCCGGGCAGGCACGCCGCACAGCAGAGCAGGTGAACGCCACGGCGTTGCGTGTGCCAACGCAGGCAAAAAATGCAAATAAAACTTTCTCTTCCCCGAGCGGTTCTGCGGCGCTTCTGCCGTGCAGAAAAGGCAGAGCGCTCGAGGGAGAAGCCCCTCGAGCCCACCGAGGCGCCGAGCGGAGCGAGAGCCCTGTTGTCTAGCAACCGAGTGCACCGCGACCGATTCCTGCCTGTATGCAGGGATGGATAAATTTCTCCATGCCAGCGTACATCACACGCACACACAGCCCGAGGCACCTACCTTTTGCCCCTCTGAGCACAAATCCGAATCCTTCATTGTCCTTTTTCTGCAGGACCACTGCCTTTTCTTCGATGATGCAGTCACTGTAGAGAGAATTCCGAGGATAGCGACCATTATTACATCCCTTCATCACCACCGTGGTAGCTGCTCCTCCAGTGTGCAGGTTCATCATCATCACAGCCAGTTAATCAAATAATATCGCAGTAACCAAGCATGGGGAAAACACAGAGCAGAGAGCGGCGGGGGAGACAAAGACGGGGGATGAAAGGGAACATGACAATGCAACTTAAAGGAAATAAAAAAGGCAGAGAGGAGGAAGAAAGAAGGAGAAATCATGCAGGGTGGTTTGTGTTCTATATGAATGCCTGCATGGACATGTGATCATGTAATCTGTGGGCTAGCCAGGACTCTAAAAGGAAAAAAAGTAAAGTGAACTGAACGACAGCATCGTTAATAAACTCCTCGATCGCGGATGTACCAGATGCATCTTCTAGTGAAGCCAAAATGAAACCAACCAGAAGAAAAATGAGGCAGCATTTTAAATTTAAAGAGAATATATTATGTTTTTATATTAGCTAACTAAAAGGCACAAATATATTCTGAAAGCTATGCCTTGCATCAAAAGCCCTTTTTCAATCCTATTGAATGTTGCATGCTGCAAGAATCCCACATGATCATCTGACAGCCTACAATGCTAACAACGTGCAGCTGCCTTGGCGTCATCGAGCACAAATTTCCACAGCACCGAGAATCTGCATAATTGAAATAGTAACAAGGCATGTGCAATCAGGAAAACACGTTTCCAGGGAATATGCCACCTCTCCTGATAAACAATTAATTTTATAAAGCAAGAAGACATTTTAAAGGAATATTTATGTAAGCAGTGTGCCCTTAAAGAGAAAGCAGCCTTAGGAATCTTACTCTCATTGGCTCAGAAAAAAAGTAGACAGAGGAGGAAGAAAATGCACAAGAATCACATTAAAATGAGACCCTTCACATAGGGGCAAAACCTATAAAAGCCTTGTTTAGTGCATTTTGTTAAAACTAATGTTAGGTTACTAAAAAGAAGTATAAAAAGAAAAATATTTTGAACACTTTCTGAATATAAAATCATTACAATTTCTAGTTTCAAAATATTTTTAGGGTAAAGACAGTTCACAGGTTAAGTATTTGTGAATAAGAATGTGAAACATCAGAACACCTAAACACCTGCAGAAGCACATTAAAGGCAGAAAGAAGTATAAGCAAGTTTTATTTCCTTAATTTTGTATTAGCCAACTAATCCTGCCGCTGGTCATGCAGAGAATCTAATCACTACAGCAGCCAGTGCAATAAGAGACAGCAACAGCTTTGGTGACATTAATAAACCAGAAGGGAAGGAGAAAACTAATTAAAAGAAAAATTGGCGTGACCTTTTTATTTAAAGCACTGAACTGCGACAAGGATGATGATGTCAGGACACCAATGGAGAGCCTCCAAACTCCAGACCTTTCACATATGACAGACAATTCTGGTGATTTTCCAGCTCTCACGGAGGGAGGCAGCTCCATGCTACTGCTAACGTGGTAATAAAATTAGGTCTCCCAAACTACAAAATATCCAAATCTTATAAATAGAACAACACGTGAGTTAAAGCCACCACGGTGGTGACCTTTTTTTTTGCTTTCTGACCAACAGATGTGCTGTATAAATATGAGCAGCTTTTGAACGCTGCCTCGCAAATCACTGTCATTTAACCATGTAATTTAGACATTAGCTTTTCCAGCAACGAGTGCCCCTGCTATGGAAATAGTAAAATACGAAAAACTGTATTTCTTCAGAATGATGAAGACGCTTCCACCTGAGGACACGGGGTGGGATGGAACAGGAAGTCATCGTACGTCGCAGTGCTGAGACCCCACACCGGTGCCTAAGGCTACGGGAACCGACCAACCACGCCAGCGGACTGTCCGATTTCCTTGCAGCCTCCCCGTAAGGCGCTGCCACCGCGGGGTCCTGCGTGTCCACTGAACAGCCAGCAGGAAAGCTGTCTCCAGCCTGGGGCTTAACCCCGGACAACCTCACAAGACCCCTTTCCTGCCACTGTCCTTGCGTCAGTTAGCAGCTTCATAAACGTTTGGAGAGTGCCTCTGTGAACCTGCTCATAGAAACCCTTGGGTTCACAGGGAAAAAAAAAACCAAAACAACCACCACTCACCCCGAATGCTCAATCCTCCCCATCATCCAGACCCATTCGCATAAAGGAGTCACAAGCCCCTTATCTAGATCTAACTTTGCTTTGATTTCCTCGTTTTTGTCAAAACAAAACAAACTTGCCCACAATATCTTTCCCTACAAACGCAAAAGCTGAATTTCCAAAAGCTGTCCTTGGAAAAGATCTCAGATGCCATCCATCTGGTCAGTATTAGACATCTGTGCCTAACAAAGTCATCTAGGGTCCCTCCACAGTCAGTGGAAGAAAGGATCAGGGAGTTTCAAGGTGGGCTTATTTCATCCCTTTGGATTCCTTGGATGGAAAATGGGAAAACCACCCATTATTTTCTTTTTATGCACACACAGATTTCCTTTATCTACTGTCTAGCTTTGTACCTTAGTTTAGGCATTGCAAGAGGAATACTAAACTGACCAAATGTTATGGAGTTTTGTGTATTACAAGGAGCAGGAGCAGAAAGGAAAGGGAAGAAGAAATAGAAAATGAATTTTTGGTGAGAGAATGTACACAGTGTTCTCCGTTACTTGAGCTTACTAATAGTTCCAGTGATACACTAAACAAGGAAAATTCCATCACCACCTGTAAAGCCAAAATGTAGGCTTAAAAAAAAAAAAAAAAAAAAAAAAAAAATTCGGATGCATAGCCGTTCCTTTCCATTTACATAGCAAGAGAAGAGGAGCTGCAAAAACCTTATGGCAAGATCAGTGCAGAGTTGCTCCAAGTGATCACAGAAAGCATAAATTGATTCTGTAATCCAAGGCAAAAAGGCTAAAAACCAGTAGCAGGAAAATCATGGAAAACACACATAGGGAGAAGGAAAAAAAAAAAAAAAAAAAAAACCACTCTGCCCCCTCTCAAGGCAAGACCTCCTTCCAATCCCAAGGAGGAGAGAAAAAAAAAAACACCAAAACCAAACAACAACAACAACAAATTAACTTCTCTGTGTTTGCAATATCGGCTTTGCCTAGGCAGGGTTGCCTCATGCCGGTATCAGCCTGGATGTCTTCACAGAAGATATGCTGAAGGTCTGTTCACAGTCWACCTGGTCCTGGCAGGCTAAGAGGTGCCAAATCCAAAGTAGGTCAAATTTTCTCACGAGGAATCTTCTTGGCAGCTTTTTCTCCCATCCTGAAGGTGTTGTAAATACTTAGCAACAGAACGCATACGGGTTTCAGCTTCCAGTGACAAATAACGCAGTCGTTATGGTACAACCCTGCTCAGAGATCTGATCTCTAACAGGGGGAAGCAGCATTTTGTTTTCAGGGCAGGACATGGCTCTGCACAAGGCTGTGTTGTCCCCAGCATTAGTGATATCACCTCACCTCATGCCACATTCCAATAGGTTAAATGCTTCAAGTCCCTTTCTGTCCTATCTCATACTGAGATTAAGTAGTGTCTATTTCAGAGATCGGTTTTCAGAATAAGGCCAGTTCCATAGTATAGTAATAAAATGASTAATTTAAAAATCAATAGCTCATTACTTACATAGGGCCCTCATTACTTTGCCTTTGGGCTGATTAAGTCCAAGATTCCCTGCACAGGAAGTTAAATGCATAGTACAGCCTGTCAAGTGCAAAATACTTCTGTATTAAAGTCTGTGGAAAACCCCTAAATACAAGAATATCAGGCAAAAAAAAGTCAATCCCAAGCCACTTTTGCTTTATCCAAATGCTAGACAATAGAAATATACTTGTTTGTCTGATTATAACTGCACTGACACTAACATGTTTGAGAATTTTGCAAAACGATGCATAATTTTACAGACCTGAAAACAGTGAATGGGAGATTTACCATGTTCGGGCAGACACCAAAGATTTGGACTCACTCATCAACATACCCATCATTTGTGCAGACTTTTCAAGGCAGCAAGAGTTTCTACTGCTTCCATAACACTCCCTTAAAGCAATACTTGAGAAAAGAGGAAAAACAGCTACATTCTTTATAAAGACCTTTATGAAGAAAAGATCAGAGGTTGAAGCACAGGTTCCTAATAGAGGCAAAACCATGAGACCTAGCCACGAATTCTAGAACAACCAGACCCTAACATGAATTACTCCAAAACAAAAGTCAAAACACTCTGTTACAAATATGGAAGCCATCAGGACCATAAAACACATTTAGAAGAGTTTGCATCTCATGAATCATAGCTAAATCTGAAAAATGGCATGTAGAGTAGCCCCTACTGAACTCATCATCATCATCATCTGGAAACAAAAATGGTATTTGGTGTATTGTCAATTTTTCCCCATAATTGGAAAAGAAAAATAAAAAGGATTTAAATGGGAAATATTTTCCCCGTTCTCTCCAATCACGCATGCCATAGAAACATAGCCCAGGTCTAGTCTCTCAGCTTTCACAGCAGAAGGCTTAACATGAGATTCAGACAACCAAGATTACAATCCAATGACCAGCCTTGTCAACTCACAAGCCATTCAGTCAGATGGCTTTATCCACAAGTGGGGAATTACCTTGCCCAAGTTCAATTCTTTCAGTAGCTCAAGTAAATCCAAATCTTCTCATAAGAATTTTTTTTTTTTTTTAAATGTATCCTCTCCTCCATACCCCTGGAATTCCTTTCTTTTTTGATAGATCTACTGAATGTATAGCTCCCTATTACACCAGTCAAGCCAACCAAAAAAAGAAAACTCTTTTCTAATCTTTGCCAGACACCCCCCCGCCAAGAACCTAACCCCATCCCTAAATTTATGTAGAATATCTAAAAGCAGTTGCACAAGTCCTTTCTCACTAAGACAGTCGCTTTACGGTGGTTAGGCTGAGCTTCAAGGCCACAAAAGAGTATTCTGAAAAGGCCCTTAAGAGCAGCTCTTGCTTCATATCCCAACTTCTAAAGCCCATTAAAGAATTCTTTCTCTGAAGACTTCCCCTATTTTGGGAAGTTACTTATCCTGGCAATATAGAAAATTGAAGCAAAACCTACAGCAAATCTTTTTGTGAGATATAATGAATTTTCAGTGAAAAGAACTTTATAGTCATCTAAACTAATGATTTCTAGAAAAAAAATCCAGTAACTAAAGAATTTAAGATTATTGAAGGCTCTGTATTTGATTGCTCAAGTTTTCTATGAACTGATCATCCAGCTGAGTCTCTTACAGGAGAGACTTTACAACTCTTGTATAAAATGTAGAACAGGACTCACTCCTGTATTAACCACAACAGTGAGTATGGCACTTTGCACAAATGGGAAAATACACAGATGGCCCCTACTCAACCTGCTTGCAGCCCAAACCTGCTACTACCAATACCGAATTTTTTTTCTTGCTCTATTATTTGTAGTAAAAACCCTCACACTGCAATAGAAAGGACACATAGTACTGTATTCTGCACTAACTTCATGTTTATTCTGGAGAAACGTGAAGTTCATGTAGGAGAGGATGGCCGGCACCGCGTACCTGTATCATCCTCAGCTGGCTATGTTTGGATCAAATAATCACGCTACTTTTCCCAGCCCTATAATTGATAGAGTTAACCYGAAGATGAACTATAGTTATGCAAGATTAAAAGCAGTCTATTATAAAGGAGGTAACCAATACTACATACTCTCAATAAATTTATCCTATAGAATATTAAGGAAAGATACAGACTTTAAATAAGAAACACATTCAATTTTATGACACAAAAAAAAGAAAATTGAAAATTTTCTCTATGCAGAACACAGAAGAAATGTACACCCTTTCTCTCTATATACATATTTGCACACATTATTTTAGTTAAACGTTAATTACATTTAATATTATATTTTTTACTGGGTAATATGAGGCTTAGGTAATCTAAAAACCCAAACGTGAAACACTGGTAGATGTCCTTCAAGTACGCACCCTGAGAGTCTTAGAGTGCAGAGCCCTTCAAACCCTTTCATACAGAAGTTCCAACAATCTCATTAGTATTTTGTACTTGTACTTGATAGTTACTGGCAATTTTCATTGGTAGTTATCAAGCCTTTGAGTGAGCTAAGCTTGCACCATGAAAACATTAATATTCATTGCTGATAATTTGTACCTTGAACAAGTAAATGGACTGCACAAGCATATACATATGTTTACGTAACAAGAACATTTATCCACCATGCTTTTTAGGCTTGTATTTGTCTACCTAAAAGTAGCTGCACTTTTAGGCCAGGCTATTGTTGCCACCAAACTGCACCTCATCATCTGAATGCACAGAGTACTTACACAAAAGGAATCATAATAATAACCATTAATACCACCACTTTTCTACAAATGTTTTTTAAAAACAGTAATTTTACAAAAGGTGGTCAGAATTATTACAGATAACCACAGTAACAGAAAGAAATAAATAAATATGTCCAAGGTTACCACACAGGATAGCAGAACCAAGGAAACAAATCCAGATTAATTGAGATTTAAGATATGAAAGGACAAACCCCGCATAATTACATGGAACAATAAGGACTTCCTTCCTTCAGTTGCCGCAGCATCCCCGCTAGCTCATAAGGCTTGCTCATGAGCCTCTGTGTTTACCTCAGAGCTGCCATATATCAGACAGGGGTTTGCGCCTTTTTCCTGCCATTTTCAAAAAGAACTCTGGGACGATAGGAATGGACCTGCTGCATCAGCCCAGGGTCTGCAGAGCCCAGTGCTCGGTGTCTGTCCCAGGCCAGGAGCACGTGTGCCACAGAAGGGTGTGCACGAAGGACAAGCGTACCTGGGGCTTCCCAGGGTACCCACCAGCCTCCAGCAAAGCCAGGCTCCTTGCTCCTTGTCTTACTGAAACTATGATACATCTTTTCTCTTGCACTATTTTTGTCCTCATGCTCAGGCATTCATGGTAATGCAGGGAATTATATCAGCCCTCCTCAGGATTTCTTGATTGATGTTTCTATAATACACTTCAGTCAACATATTCCTGACTTCAGTTTTAAATTTTGAAAATGCATTACAAACCCTTTAAGGTAGCAATTTGGCTTTGCAAGTTTTTATAACAATTATTAAACTCACATTTTATTATCATAACTTGAATTGCTCACTCAGTAGTTGAARAAGTCTAAACATACTAGCAGTTTAACATAAATAAATTATGAAACTGTGTGGAGGGACTGGTGTTAACTAGGAGTTTAGAAATGGCTTGCAGGGGCTCCCTCGCACCCCACGACCTCCTGTTCTCCGTCCTGAACAGGAGAGATGAGGATCTTCCTCTTGTTTTGGGTTCCTTGGAATCTGAGCACAGCTCTAACCATAAGATGCCTGAGTAACCCTAATTTCAGTCTTATGGACCCAAGGATTTCACTTAAAACTCTACACTGTATGGAACTGTACAGTGCTTTAATTATCAAGACATATAAAAATCCAAACTTCTCTCCTAAAATGAGCAAGATGCTGTCAAAGTGGGTAGAGGATAGTTTTTCTAAAATATTTTCCCAACATTTTTCTTGTGCAAGAACTTTTAAAAGATAATGTAGGATGAGAAATTAGTACTATTTAGTGTTTTGTTGTAGACAAGTTAAAGGGGCTTCAATTAGACTTTAATTTTCATGCACCCTTTAAAAATCCTGACTAATAAAATAAGATTTTACAAGCTTATGAGCMGCAAAAGTGAGACTGCATATTTCTACCTTTATCATACTAAATCTAAAGTTATTCAAAGCCTACTCCAATTTGTATTTATGTATCTGCAGACAGCTTCAGGAATGCTCATCTTAACAATTTCCCTGACAGTATCACAGTTTTCATCAGGTCTGTCAAAGCATGGCCACTGTCTACAAGTCTAGAGTTTAGCCCACAACTTTGGTAGCAGCAATGAAAAAACCCACTGACATTCTGGAGCCCAGCTGCTGAGAAGAGGTCTGCTTCATTTAAACTGGCCTTAATTAAACTGGCCTTAAACTCCCCTTAATTAAGGGACGCAGACCTGGAGTCTCTCCATGCTGTCCCCTTTCCTTCCATGTTCAACCGTAGCACTCTGCCCTTATTTMTGAACATAGGCAGCTTTTACAGTGCAAATTTTGTTTTATCATGTCAACTAACCCAAGATGCATAGAGCTTGAGCATATTGCMGGATTCATAACTTGGAAATGTGCGCAGCAGAAATATAAGCAACCTCTGTCATAGGTATGACTCTTCTCCAGACAACATAATACTATGGGTCAGGCGTTTGGGGACAAATAAAACCATGCTGGCGGCCTTTGGAGGCACAAAAACTCCATGACGGTGTCAGCCCTGCTTTCCAATGGTAGCATTAAACTGTTTTAATTCTGAGACCTATTGTCCGTGTCCAAAATGTGTAAGAAGCACCGAAAGCACACTTTATTTCTCAAACTATCCAGTTAGCACTGTTTCCCAGTGCATGCTTTTAATTTAATCATCATTACTCTTCTGTTGGCAATTTTGCCATGAAAGCAGTTTTGGGAAAATGCTTATTTRTTAAAGCAAACCTTTTTGGATACATTTTAGTTTAATTTTAGCCTTCCCCGGGACCATTTCTCCGTAACAGTCAGTGTTATATGAGAGAGAGCAGGCGCAGCCAGTGATATCCCAAGCCGTTCAAATCGCCTATGTGCCAGTCGCTCACACCCAACAWCCCTACCAGCTTGTATCTTCTGGTCCAGTGAAATCATACAGTTTCACAAGACTTTCTTTCACTTTAATTTCACTCTTGAAAATTGTAGGCCTCTTTGCTAAAKCTTTACCTCTAAAAACAATCATATAGCCCAGAAAATCTGTGACAAACTTAACCACGTCTGCACAATCCTAAGTTAAAAGCAAGACCTGAATGAAGTACTTAAACTTCATTATTGGGGAAAAAAAGGCAGTAAACAACTTAGGCACTGATTATTTCATGGAAAAACTTCTACCAGTCAGTGAGTAGTTTTGCATCTTACTGTAATTGCTTTCGTCTTTAATATGCATCTTTATACATTATACTACAGGTTTGAACAAAGAGACACTATGATGAAGATTAGTAGAATTAAAGTTCAGCCTCTTTATCTCCCATTTTAGCAATTAGTTTAAATATCTTTGCTAGTCACCGACATGAAAAGCTCAGTTATGGCAGCATACAATAGCGGGGTGGGGAAAGGAGATAGTCTGAAAGGCGCAAAGTTGTTTATTGGAAGGAAAAGTCATTTCCATTAGAAATTAAATAACTGTTCCATTAGAAATTAAACTGTTAAGGAAAACTTCACATTTTATACCTTCTGCTCCACAAAATGCTGTGATGCCTTAATTACTGCTTAAGCCTATAAGTTCCTGAATTATATGAAATTATATTCTTTAAACTGATGAGGCAAGGCATGTTAGAAGTAAGCTGCGCTCCTCTCTCTGCCTTACACGTTAGTAGGGTAGTTCAGTACTTTGAGTGTCCTCAAAGCAGCAATTCAGAACAGGCATGCTTAACCAAGTATCTTTAGAAATAAAGTCACAATAGAAAGCAAAAAAAAGCATTTCACCTGTTTTTTTCCATAACTTGATAGATTGTGATTGTTCTCTCGCACATATGCGGAAATCAAGTCATTAAAATCTCAGTGAGCATTCAGATGTCACCACATCACTACAGCGAGTGAATAAACATTACAGCGATCAGCATTCTCCCAGATCTTTGCTACCCTCTCCCTAACAAAAGTTAGGCTATGAATGCACATAAAAAATAAAACACTTTCACTGTCTTTGCTTTTCACTAAAGAGGAAGAAACCAACCATCTACAACCTTTGACTGCAGCAAAGAACGCTTTTGGATTCTTATCAGTGCATCAGTCCCCAGGGAGAAGTTACAGAAATTATTCATTTAAAGCATGAACAGCAACCATTTCAACATCTTTGTTCCAATGTCTGCAAGAGATGAACTGAACAGTACAAGTTTAAGAGTAAAATATTAGTACAGAGGAATTGCTGCCACCAGAAACAAACCAGAAGGCCCTTAGCTATCTGTCAAATACCTGCAATAGAAGAATTCTGTTCTACTTCCAAAATACATCAATCAATTTTACATATATATTTATGTACATATATGTGATAATTGCTTTTTTCCTATGGAATTATTCCAAGTTTCTGCTACTAAAATGGAGACAACCTTTATGTGAAATTTCCACATGAAACCAGACATCAAATTAGATAAAGTATTTCTGACAGCGTGCCCTAAAAACTAGAGCAAATATGTAGCACACATGATGTTTAAAGCATTAGCACAGCCCCGGTTACATCACATCCTTGGGAAAAAGGCCGAGCTATTCAGCAGGTAGATTCTGCAGGGCAAAAGAACCAAATAAAGAGCCAGAAACACTGCACAACATGCTGAATTACAGGGCTGCACAGGAGGGAGGGTCTCACATCTCTACTGCGCAGTGTGGACAGCAGCATCTGCACACAACTGCAGTGAGCCCTTGGGAAGCAGCTCGCATCCTTCACATGGGTTCGGACCCAAGTTGGTGTGACCGAATTCCCTCATCTTTGTCCATCAGTTCCTAAGCTATGGATTCTGCCACCAACTCCAAATAGGGACATCTGGGTCCTTAACTGTCTTATACACACCTTTCCCCACGACATAAAACATTTTCCTTCTTCATGAAAAAATAGAGGTGGCAACTAAAACCAGAAGGCAAATCCATCATTACCTTGGCAGCAACACGCCTTTAAACAGGATTACTTGTGCGCTTCACAGAACTGTCACAGCCAAAAGATGTCACAAAATGGCAGCAAGAGAACCTCTCCCGTGCAGTGATGACTAGAAGATAGAGCAGTCAGAGGACACACGTGAACATTGACTCTGCTGCGACAGAAGTAGGGAAGACACATGCGAGATGAGAAGCCCTGCAGGTACATGGTACCTTTTGCCATTTCACTACTTGGGGAGGGGTAAGATGATAAAAATTAATGCAGTATTAAAAGTTTCCATATTTGTGCTTGAAAGCTTCCAAATTCAGAAGGTTTTTGGGTCACTTTTTTTTTAAATCACCAAATCTAGTTTGTAATTTATACATTTAGTAACAAAATTACTCATATTTCTTATGCTTCCAGAATTTTGAAAGTAACAGTTAACACTATCATCAGTCACATCATCTTTTAAGTTCTGGCATCATACATTTGAAACTAAAACAAGCCAAACAAACAAAACACAAAACTATTTCAGGCAACTTATCTTAATTTCTTATATACAGATTTGGAAAAACAAAACCAAATTATCTGCACTCTCTCTGGCTTTCCTGGTTGAACTATTCACTATCTTGTCTTGCCAGAATTAATCAATTCCTTCACTTCAATTAAAAATGCAGGTAGAAATAATAATTTGTAAAAGTATTACAGTATCTCATCTATGGCCCAACAGTAATTTCTGCTATTAAAATAAATCCAACCATAACAAAACATAAGCTCATATATAGTTTATAGATAGATAGATTTTTAACTAGCCCTCTGAAGAATGCTTAAAATGCATTGGATGGGTTCACTCTGCTTGTGCACATAAGTGGCCACCCAGACAAGTCAAGGCAGGCCCAAACATTTTCCAAACAAGCTCCAATAATTTGTTCTTTCCTCTCCCTGCCAGGAAACACTAAAAACCACTGTCCCCCGGCTGCCAGAACAACTGCTGAGCACAGACACAAAGCAGGAATAAAACTCCAGGGACAAGACAGAGCACTCTCATATTTTCCCCCTGCATCTTCGCTAGCGGTGCATGCTTCCGCTCGGTGCCTGCTTGCTGCCAGCTTCTCTAACTGGGGGATGCCAAAGGAAACTTTACCCTCTCTCCATGCCTGCCATTGCAACGAACCTTATCTTCTCCTCCACCACATATCTGTCAGATTAAGAAAAACTGATTAAAAGTAATCACTTTCACTAATATAGTAAAGGAATGCCTGCAGAGGGATTCTATCCATAGCAGCTCGTGACAGCTGAAAAAAAGAACTTTGTTCAAGGAAAAAATTAACGCATCACTTCAGCATTTAAATTGGATAATACATTTGACCCGGTAGCTTCAAATATTATATCTGTATCCTATTTAATGACTATTTGTACTGGCAAGCAACTGTCACTGCTTTTCTTCATGTTAGTAAGAGTATTAATTATTCATTTTCCTGGAACGTTAATCTATAGATAAAACCACTCCTTATGGAAAGTTGAAATAGCATTTAATAAACCGCCTTTTTTCCAAGCTATACATTTTAATAAAAATGAAAAATTCCACAGACAATGTATTTTCCTGCATGTGAATAAACCTATTAATATGAATTTCTAAACAGCTTATTTCTACTCCGCAATGTTTGCTCTTTAGGAGAGGGAAAGGAGAGCACGAGGGGAGCCCAATTGCCTTCAGGGGTGCAAGCACCAATCACCCCTGAAAGGACCTGAACCAGATTTGTTAGTGCTTTGGTTTCAAAGCTCTTCTTGGTATATGGACATGATTGCTTGTAAAAAAAATGTTTATTATAACTCAGACACAATGGGTTTACTATATCCTTTCCTTGACAGGACACCTACCAGAAAAAATAATCCAAGCAGGGCACAAGTCTGAAAATACCCCATCAAGAATCACAGCTAGCGTGACGTCGTTTGCCTCTGAAGAACTTGCCTCCCTAAAGCAGACCATGTTAGGAATTAAATCTATTGTGCACACAGCCAAAACTCATTTATTTCCAATCATATTTTTAATGTAGGTTCCCTTTCTTAAAGGGGATACAGAAGCACTAATAAAATTGCCATTTATGTGTGCAGAGAGCTGATCTGCAGCCTCAGTCAGTATCTGAAACTCAACTTCATGTGCTACTGGAGTACTGAGGCGGCATTTCTTGGCATTTCCTGTTAGTTCTACCCTTCCCTGCCTCCCCTGTCGATTTCCTCTTGCACAACTGGACTGTCATTGTTCTTTTAAAAAAAGAAAAAGGCAACGACTCCATCCTGCAAGCATTGCCCATGCTTTCCATGATGAATTAAAAGCAGAAACTGTCATCCATTCATCCACAACAGCTTGTCTCAGGAAAGAGGGATTTTGGATCACTACGAAGGTGAGGTTCGAGCCCTTAGTGAGCACATAACTTTTGGCTTCCTGCATTCCAGATAACCCTTCTAAACGATGGTAGCACATTGCCCATTTCAGAAAGGCAGATGGTCTTGGTGTCCCCCTGCAATGGACCTGAAGCTCCTTGGGAAAAAGACAAAAAAAATTAAAAATTTTTTAGAAATGCTTTAAAGCCAATAAATCCGTAAAGAGGACAGGGAGGGCATCTCGGCTATACAAGCTGCATCTGTCAACATCAACTCCATCCGCTCTCCCCAAATTGTTTAGCAGACGTAGAGAGGAGTTTATGAATTGTAAGACTATATGTAACCCTCAGAACATGGATCAAGAAGATCACATGCTAAAAATAAGGTTACCATATTTTCAATATCTTTTTAAAAGACAGCGTGTGCTACATGAAACTCTGCCATCACCACTTTACACACTTCAGAAATCTTCTCTTACAAAAAAGGTGTTTTTCTTGAAGACCAAAAAAAGTCCAAGCTGTAATTAGACAATCAGGAGAATAGTGTAAGAGATTCCAATATGCCACACAATTTTCCCAAGAGGACAGCAACAGTTAACTGAGATCTTGTGCTTTAAAAAAGAATCATCCTTCCTACCAGAAGCTGGCTATACATCCAAAGTATATGTGCGTGGGAGAAGAACCTGCTTAAAAACCAAGAATACTCAGCAGAAACTGCAAATAAATGATTTAAGCATAGCCTGATTTTTATTTAGGCTATAAGGTACCATTTAGAACAATAAATCATAAAATTTTATTTTTCTTGTCAGCAAGTGCGATTCTTTGAAGCGATATAAGGGGCCTGATCTTCTGAGGTGGCCCCCAACACCAGCGTGTCCTGACCATGGGAGCACGGTGGCACGTACAGCTCCTGGGGCACGCCAATCACTGTCCTCACTCGTGAAAGCAAAATAGTGATCATCATCATTATGGAATACTTAAAGAATAGTCTGTAATAAATAAATAGCAAAGTGTAATAACATTTTAGAGACTGAATGACATCTTGAGAAGCTCCCTTTAACAATTCTTCCCTCTCCCCCTCCAAAGTCTAAACCAAATGCAACAAATCAATAAAATCCAAAAAGGTTTGGTAAACAGAGTGCGATCCAATGAAAAATTCTTACCTTGAAGCATCAAAGCTGTCATAGGACCCGACTGTGTAGTGTCTGAACAGTTTCTTGGTTCTGTCTGTTCGCGTTTCTGCACAAAAGAAAGGGGTCTTTTAATAATACTTCATTTAGGAAAATAAAACTAAATCAAATACTGTCTTTTTTTTTCCTCCTTTTTCCCCAATTCAAAATTAGATTTTCTGCCATACATCAGCAAAGGTCAATTTTTAGTGCTTAAAATGAATTCACATGGTCTCAAGTAGTTTGAGTGAAAGTTTTGATTTTGCAAGTGAGATATTCTTGCATATAGCACACGCGTGAGAAAGGAGAACTTCTTGCAGATGATGTATTAAATCACTTACAAGGTTTAAAGTCCCATCCACATTCTCAGTGGCCATACTTTTCAAGTCCAGTCTCAACTGGCTATTTTCAAGCTTGGATTAAAGAACAAAATAAGATTTGAAATATCTCCTAAAAACGCTTTATACCATCAAATACATTTAAAAAAATGATATTTATGTATTTTCTTAATAAGAAATCTATCTCAATGAGCAATTCACACACCCACTCATTGCAGCACTGATTTACAGGACCATAATCTTTATGTTAAAAAAAAAAAAAATCTACTTTCATCAGATTCCTTGAGATTAATGCTGGGTTAGTATGGATGTGGGTTGAAGCACTTAGTTTAGAGCCATACCTGGAGAATGTCAGACAACAAAGCTAAATGTATCTCTTAGGTCAGCAAGAAGCTCTCAAAAAATGGATATCTATAAGAATATCAGCATATCAGGCATGCAGGGAAGATACAGGAACTAGTCCAGTATTTGGTTGCTTCAGGTTTCACAGCAGAGAACATAATCTATGCTTAAAGACTACTACAAAAATGTTATATGTTACACTACTGGAGGAGCAGAAGAAAAAATGTATAGTAAGTAGATAATTTATAGTTACATTCTTTTTCAGAATAATACAAAAATTATACAAGCCAATTCCACAGAAGAATGTAAATAAAGTAAAACTTGAACAACAACAAAAAAGGGGAGGGGTAGGGAAAGGAGAGAGAAACCTTCTTTGGCAACTTTATATACTACAGTAATTGTTGTTTAAAAAGTATATGTTTTATGAGGCTCACCCAACTTGAGTTTTACTAAAATAATATTAGAGTATTTGCTCTCCCCGGACCAGAATCCTTCATATGGCCCCTTTCTATATGGGTTTCTCATTCAAAGGAAGATACACAGCAACAAGAATTTTTGACACACAAAAATCTTGCCTAAGTACAAGTTGTTCCTCAAGTGCCATCACATCAAGCTGGCTGAACAGTCATCAAATTGAACTGGAATCAAGCAGAAGTACTTCTGCTTTAGCTTGTGACCATGAAATCCTCCTCTGCGTGGCTGAAGAACTTCTTGCTAAAGGCCAGGCTGGCTCCACGCAAAGGGTCTTCATTAATTCTCCAAGCTGGAGATAGCCCGCAAGGAATAATGTCCCTATGCCCCAGCTCTTCAAGACATCAAAAACTACTCTGAGAGAGGATGCAGTGCTATCAGAAGGCCAACCGCTAGTCTCCAGAGGGGGGGAAAAAGCCACATCAGTGAGTGGCTTTGCTTTGAAGATGGCCAAGGAGCGCTTTGCAGACAGTCAGACTTCGGGAAGAAGGCACGGAGGGGGGGAACCATGACCTCCTTGCTTCAGCCTGTGCAGGCTGCAGACCTGTGATTTGTCTTCAGGTGACTTCCTGCACCGCTGTGGAACATGCAAGGAAGGCAACACCTAACGCAGACCCAGACTGCACCCATGATCACCAGCACCTACCTAGAAATCACAGTTTAATATCAAGGGATGTTAAAGAAGCCAGAAGCCTCATATGAAAATAATAACCTGGATGCCATTTACAGTTTATCACTGGCCTATTTCAGAAGGTTGTCAAAAATAACAACAACATGGTATGAGGAAGGCTATTTTGGAGATCTTAAAGCCATTGCACGAGCCTTTAGGGAGGCAGAGTTTCTTTGGCAGGAGTCGTTTTCTACGGCATGGTATTTCAGGGCTATTAATGAATACAAATGCTCGGGTGGGAAGAAGGCAGAGCCGCAGCAAGGTGGAGAGCTCTGCTGAGCTACGCTGCATTGCACAGCCGGCACACACCAGCTGCAGCAGGGACCTGCTCCCCATCTCCCCACTCCTCTGCGCGCCACCACGCAGCCACCGGGCTCTCCAGGAGACCATCAACCTTGCAGTCCCTCCATGAGGAGGTAAGTGCTGCTTCTCAGGGTGCTGCGTAGTCCTTTAGCTACCCTCACACTCCTTCTCAGGCTCCAGTCTCTCCTATCACACAGCACAAGTATAGGCGAGCCTAAGCAGGGAAGGGCCAGGAATCGGCCATCACGGTGAACCCAAATCAAACCATGGGGCATGTAAATTTGACTAAAGAGCACAGGAACCTCTAGACCATAGCTTAACAAATATTTTGTTTCCCCACGTTCAAGCAAGAGTTACAAAGGAAGCAGATCTAAGAGTACCAGTGGTTACTTCACTTTTCAATAGTCTTTAAATAGATTTTATCTATTGCTGTGTAGGGCTTAAGGTTTTCTGAAGTTTAACACTTCTAATTAGAGTACTCTGAAGTAAGTTGGGACTGCCTGAGAATACTCACCCTAGGATCATTGCTGCAGTCATTGCTGTTGTGTCAAGATTAACATTGTCAATTCAAAAGCTACTTTAGGAGGTTGGACAAACACATTAATGTAAGCAAAAAAAAAAAAAAAAAAAAAAAAAAGTCACTTCCTTTAAACTGGCAGAAAAGAGGAACCTTAGTACATCATTTGAGATGTCAAGATTCCTTGCAGACTTATTTTACTAGAGCAGTTCCACTACATTTTCTGTAGTACCTCTGTTTGCCTAGAAGGCCTCTACAGGTCTCAGTCTGTCTCTAGGTGACAACACACGTAGGACATATCTGGGCAGGAAGCATCAGCACAAGGATCATGGCCAACTGCACCGCTGTTCACAGGCAGCGCTTACACCGACAGCGGGGCTCTCTCTACAGCTACAGAAACAACATCCCGTGGGAACATAACCAGTCTCCCTGCTGCTTCGCACTGCAAAAATCAGCAAACCCCCTCAGAGGCTTTATCCACATCAATTAACACGGCACCCAGGAGCAATGTTTTTCAGGCCTCTCTGAGGCTCTTATCATTGGTCTGGAAAAAAAAAAAAAAAAAAACCTAAATATTTTTTTCTTGGTCTATCAGCCACTGAAGTCGGTAGCACAGCAGCAGAAACAAGGTATTTGCCCTGTGCACTAGTGGTAACAATTGCTAAAACCTCGTCATTAGCAGCTGCATTGAATTTTTCCCATTTGTGAAACATAGGCGGGTCACTGCATCCATGCTGTGGTGGGGTAGGAAACACTGCCTCGTGTGCCAGGCAAAACGGTGCTACTTTATGTGACCAGATTAATAAAAGACAAATACCAAAACTGAAGTATCCGCTTGCTTCACAAATGCTTCACAAAGACTGTCCCCACAGTGCCACTAAGTAATCACAACATAATTTGGCAGGTTTTTTAAAACTTGCATATGATTTTAAAAAAAAAAAAATTCCCAGAATTCAGTTCACATATCACTCTCAGAAAATTTTTCCTCTGGCTGAAACTGAGAAATATCCAATCTTATATGGTATTTGAATTCCTTTAGATTTGAGAACAGGCACAGAAAAGTCCTAAGGACAGCTTTGACTGGAATAGCAATTCCTTGGTTGTTTCTCCAGCTTTTTCTTTCCTATTAAAAAAGAAGGAAGCAAAGTCTGATGTTGATTCCATCCTGCATCCTTAGAAAAAGATTAGCTAGAATACAGTGAATTAGCTTATTCACAGAGGATGCTGAAATGGCTGATCAACACAGCGAATCAGCAAATTTGTTTGCAAGAGAAACTGTAATAACTGAAATATGCAAGTGAGATCCATTAGAGAGGGAGTTATGGAAGTACAGTGGTTTCTCATATCATTAGTTCTCCCTATAATTACATAAGAAAACTCACTTGCATAGAAAAAAAAAAAAACAAGCAATTGCAGAAGCATTTGCTTCTTATTCTCCAGCACTGAATAATGCTTACAGAGCTCAATACGGGGAATCAGTAGTCTTGTAATGAGGTTAAGCTACGTATACAGTTCTAGAGCTGAAGCATAAATCTGACTGGAAACATAACTTCATCGGCCTGTATTTACTTCTTACGAAGAAGCAGTTACATGCACGTCAGGACTGAGACAAATCTCTAAGGTAAATTTCGTTTCAGAACTGGGGCTTTCCTTATTTAGGTACTAATCTGCTTGCAAAATAGAGGCACAGCAGAGAGAGCTTATTCTTGCACAGCTCTTCTTCCATTTTGCACAACGCTTCCCCCAAAGCAGCAGCGATTGCTTGACATCCCTGTAAGCAGCATCTCCTGTTGGGCTGCTGCTGGACCTCGCTCCCTCTGCGCCACCTTTCCGACACATCTGCACGGCTAACCAGCCTAACGGGGACGCCGAGAGGCAGCCTCGGTCCCACCCCATGCTCCCCACTGACACGGCAGATTAAATTACTGGGTGTCTGGTAGAGACACAAACACCGTTCTGGGTGATGTCATCAGACTCAACTAGTTGGGAAATCTTATTTTCTCCCTTTGCCTCAAGATTTATTAGGCTTTTCTGGCGTTGCTGCTTGTGAAGAGATGGATGTTGACCCAAACTGAGAGCAGACCTCTGAGACTCTTGCCATCAAGTGTGGAGTCATTGCCTTTGCACAGGTTTAAATTATTGCTGTAACAAAATCAGGTCCAAAACAAAGCAACTTAAGTGCATTTACTTAATCCTTTTACTGTGGACAGCCAATACTTATTCTGTCCTTTATTCAAAACCAGTCTCTATGCCAAATGGCACCTGAGCATACAAGAAAGGATTCTTATTTTTCCAAGTTATATAGAACAAAGAAATTTTGATTCATTGCTTGCTGACAATACCATCTGCTGTAAATATTACTTACTCTGAAGACAAGAATGCCGTGTTCACACCACCGGTTCAGGTGGTGTGAAACTGCAGTTCCTTGGAACTGTTTTACAGTACAAAACTTTGTAATTATAACACCATATTTCACATTTTAATTCCTTCCAACAAATAATCTTGAGTGACACTAGCATTCTCAATAATAACCAAATAGCCCAAGATGGCAGGATTTAACATAAACTTAATAGCTTGTTCAAGTCCCAGGTACAGTTTTAAAAATGTATTTGCGGGATTTTACTCTTTGCACTCATTGGAAGCAGATTTTGCATCCTTTATCTTGCAATGCTTATGCATGTGCTTAGCCTTAGGCAAACACTAACTTTCTGCATTTCAGTAAGCTTATCTCATTTTAAGTCAAAAAACATATATCTATGAGCACTAGGGGTCATCTGAAGTCCTGATTCAGCATGCTGAAAACAGAGACCACACGTTTGCACATTTACAAGAAGTCTAGCCTTTGCAGGATTCCCTGTTGATATGCTAATCCAGCCTATGTTTCTCCGCAATACAACCCAAAAAAAAAAAAAAAAAAAAAAAAAAAAAAAAAAAAAAAAATTCCCAAACTTGACATCTTGTTAATTAAATGTTGTTTTTCTAATTGTTACCACACTACTCTTTAGGGTGGTTGCAGATTTTGTTTGCTTTTGTGCAAGAGCTGGAGCTCTGCAGCTCTGAGGCAACGCAGCGCCACACGAAATGGGCTCAGCAGAGCCAGCCATTCACAAGGTGCAGGACGCAGCTCCGTGCAACGTTTCCTGCAGACCCTGGAGATGCGAGAGCGAGTGCGTGCCGCCTTCTGCCTGCCAGGCTCAGGTGGCATCGAACAACAACCACATAAAACCACAAAGCATGAAGCAATACAGTAAGGCATCGGAACAGCCGTCTGATTCTGGTCAGTTATGATTATTGTGGTGTCACATCAATATTTATTTCCTGATGAGGCAGGACACTAGAGAATATGCATTTTAGCAATTGGTTTTCAAATGGCTATAAATCTGACCCAAGAACCCCAAGTGTATTCTGGTAGAAACAGTATTCATTTTTAATATTAGTATCTACTGTTATTACAGCTACTCCACTAAAGAGGAGCAGATAACAATTTTCAGAGATTTTGCTCAAAATCAGAGAAATCCTTTATAAGCTTGTGAAGGAACTCTGCGTTTGCTTTTGTGGTAGGAGTTGTGTTCTGTAAACCAGCTTATTCCTTTCGGATACCTACGTGTAATCACACAAACAGAAATAGCTTTGAAGAAGGTCACTCTGCACCCTCTGGAGGAAAGACCAGCCTGAGAAGTATCCTGGGCCAGATGAGGAAAAACAGACCTTGAAACGTTGTTCTTCAACTTCAAAAAACCCATCAATTTTCACATAGAACAACTTTTGCAGGAGTTATCATGGACGTTCATCATTATTGGTGACACAAGCGCTCCCCCTCCATTTCCTCCCTTATGGCTGCCTCGCTCCAGCCTAACTCCTTGCCAGCCGCATTCAGGATGAATCATCTGCCAAACCCTCATGCCCCAGTAACACAGAAAGTTTGGGATTCAGGAGGAGGAGTCACCTGCTGTTCACCGGGGACACACGAGGAGTCCAACCTCCTCCCCACCGCGCTCCCCGGTGCGCACAGCGGCGGCCGTCCCGCCTGCTTGCCAGGCACGCCACAGCCCGCTCAAGGTCGGCGCAATCCTGCTTGTCCCGCCGCCGGCCTGGCCATGGGCTGCACGGAGCAGCCTCCAGGGATGCCTGGGGAGCAACTGCCACCCCCGGTGCCACATTATGCATCCAACAAACTCATTTGCCCTGTGCTGAGCTTTACTGAGGCCCTTCTCCCTTAGCAAGGGGCACCAAAGTCAACAGGATGGAGTGCTTTTATTTTCTTTCCTCTCCCCAATCCACTGGAGACAATTCTACTGAGGTCCAGTATATTCCAAAATACAACCTTTTCATTCTGTCCTGCACAAATGGCTTTCTCTTTCCTCTTATCCTGCTTCCCAAACCTTGACAAAATTAATCACCCTAACACCATAAAAATAACGTGGAAGTTAAAATAGGTTGTCAGGTACTTAAAAGATTTAAGAACCAAGTATGACGAAAGAACAAGACAACGCTAAATAAAATGCAAGTAAAAGCCAACACCTGCTCAGTAATCTTTTCCTTCTCTACTTTATCAACAGCGAAATTCAGGCCAGACAGAACATGGGCACAATTAAAGCACCATTAACAAAAACCAAGAGACACACAGATGAGTACACTGCAGCTCCTCCTGTAAGTGCCTAAGAGCAACTTCTAATTTAATATTGCGATCTCAGCCCATGTGAACACATAGCTTGGATAGAGAGAGCCAAATGCTCCTAGGCAGTGCGGTACAGTGGCTTACACAGACAGGACAGAGCATGGAACACAGAAAAGGAGATGTGCAGTTCTCTGCTCGCCAGGGACAGCTCTTTCCTCGCCAGGCTACTCAGTTATATGAAATACAAAAGTATCAAAACAAGAAATTATTTAGGGACATTACACTCCTTTTAAAAAAGCACAAAACATTATCTACTGAACTTGTGATGCTTTCTCGGAATATATGCATACACTTAAAACACTTCATCACACAAGATGCAGACTCAGGCCACAGTGCAATTAACTTTCAAAACGGGAATTACAAGCAGATCCAAAATTGAAATGTGATGGTTTAAAAGCCCAAGGTTAACAAGTTTGAAAAGCTATATTAGTATTCTATAGAGTTAGGATGACTACAGTTTCAAATCTGCAAAATCTAAAAATATTTCTACATTTGGAAAAGGCTGGAGAGTACTTGTCCTCCCAGCATCGTGAAAACAGATTTCAGTGACTACATCTGAGGAAGGCATTCTAACTTCTGCCATGTGTTGCAAGCTTAAACATCACAAAGTTAGAAACTTTCTACGCACCTCTGCTGAGAGCAAACAAGCTGTTAGAGCATTCTCAGGAAAACACCAACAATTACGTTACTACAGAGATGCTGCAGGGTAGGCACCGCAGGTAAAGAATGCACCAGGTATTGAGAAAAACAGGACAGCTCAGCACTAAGTATGAAAACAGGAGCATTTTCCCAGCACTGACTGAGGTCATCACCTCCTTCCCCGAACCCTCGTTCCCACCCGCTCGCCACACACACACTTCAAAGCACAGCCAGCCGCTCTCCCTCCGGTCACAGGCCATACCAATACCTCTGAAGTGAACTCTCTTCCTGGGCGCCGACTTCCCGGCCATCGCGGCTAGCCATGCCACGCGAGCTGCGCGCGCTCCCGCCTCTTCGCCAAGGAAAACATCCCAGGCATTGAATCCCAAAATGTGCCGCTTTAACTACGCGGAAAGTTAAGCCCTTTCAAGAAAAACAGGATTTGAGAAGTGTTCTAAATTTTCATACCAAATGCGGCCAAAAACAATTCTTACTTTTATAGGAGCACAGCACCAATGAAAATCCCAAATCAAGATGACCACAAACACGAAGTCTGATTTTACACAAGTTAGAGACTCAAAGCCCACATCCTTTCAGTTCCACACTGTACCAAGAGGGTTTTTTTTCCCCTTCTGATGCAGGTTTCCATGGAAATGCATCAGTCACTAATCTAAATAAGTGCGGGTGAAGGACGCCTGAAAACCTAGAGCAATTACGCATGCCATTAGAGGAAAAGAATATGATTCAACCACCTATTAGAAATGTGGCACAGCTATCATCATTGCTATATATTGTTGTAGTGTTCTAAAAACAAAACTGTTTCTCTGTGTTTTTAAACCCACTCTTCTATTGCCTATATAGAGGAAGAGAGGGAAAAAAAAGAAAAAAATTACAAATACCTCTCACGTAACAAGCACCCAACGAAGTCATCACATGAGTTGCAAAAAACAATCGGAATTAAATAACATATATTTGTTTGGCCATGAAAAAAAAAAGAAAAACATTGCACACCAATACTTGTCTTCCCATTATTGGTCCAAGATACTTCACTTTGGTTATTCTGATAAGCAATACGAAAGGGAATATTTTGATCTGCAGTGAAGAGCTAGCAATTAAAAGAATAATTCAATGGAACATCTGGGGTCGCGCACAACTGGCAGCGGCCGGAGCGCGCACCTCAGCCACGGCTCTCTGCATTCACAGGGGAAACTGCAGCCCAGGGCCCACGCGCGCTCGGCGCGGCACCAAGGGCACGGCCACCCGTCCTGCTCCCTCTGCACCCGAGTCCCTGCAGCTCCATCGTGCCGCACTCGCTCATCTCCAGAGGCCTCCTCGGGTCTCGCCTCTCTCAGCGGCCACGCTGGCAGTTCCCTATATAGGTCAGCTAGTTTTCCCGGCCGCCTGCTTGCTTTACACTCAACCTGTCATTACCTCTCCTCACACAGGAGCAGTTTTTAGAGATCAGGAGCGGGGACGGCGTTACTGCAGAGGAGCAAACGTTTTGCCATGAGGACAGAACTGCCTGAATTGCACTGCTACCCGGCCCTCCCTCCCTTCCCTCACCTTTGGGGGGAGCTGCAATTACAGCCCTGTTTAGAGACACAGAGCAACCTCAACCAAATCCAACTTCAGGATCTTAATGACAATTTTATCAGGTTCTCTGTGTCTATACCAGGTTTTAAAAAAAGACTCCTGACAAATAGAAGTAAAAAGCCAACAGGTAAATAGTGCTGCATCTCCCAAATTCTGGAGCAGATATGAAGTCCAGAGTCTATATACACGCCAGCAGCATGCTAATTGTAGCCTGGGTGAGATTGGGTGAGACTTTGGCCATTAAACATTGCAGCTGGGACAGGAGCTGGAGGAAGCACGCTTTCTGAGGATAGGACATCTTAAACTTTAAACCACTTTTAAGTGTGTTCTGCACAAGCACCATTTCCAGACCCCTGCTAAGCACTCTCCATCCACCCCCAAGTACTGAGCACCCCGAGCAAGACCAGCATGGGACTGCCAGAGAGCCCATGTTCCCTCTGTGCCAAGGGAATCCATGCATTCCCTCTCCTTGCAGACACTGAGGCACCACTGGGAATAAATCCTAAAGGAGCTCAACTCCCATTCTGTTACAATGCTGATGGGCTATATCTGCATGCATACCTCAAAAGTAAACTGCACGGTGATATAAAGAACTACCATGAAATACTTCTCCGAGGATTTAATCATTTTCTCAGAGTATACTTGTTATTATTGACTGTTTCTTGGTTTCTCCATTGCCCAGGAATCTGACTAAAAAAAAAAGTTTGCCAACAAAAAGCACTTATCAGCCTGTATTTACTACTTCATTGCTCACAGGAACAGCAGGAAATATACTTTAATTATGACATCTGAAAAACAAGATAAAAGAATGCTGCTGCATAGAGGAGAGTTTCACATTTGCTTGTTCTGCTACAATTTAATTTTCAAACTGAAGAGCATAATTTATAAATATTTCACTAGTAAATTCACACATTGTATTATATATATAATACATACACATTTTTCAGTTTGCAAATTCAATGTTTTTGCAGAAAATTTGACATTGGTGTCCTGAACTGTAATATGAACTTCCAGATTCCTTCATAAGCAAAACAGACTTAAAATTTACCTAACAAGATGACTTACATGATGAGACCATGATCACTCTACATATCTAAAAAGAACAGAATCCACCTCTCCTCTGAACACTGTGTGATTTACAGACAAAAAAAAAGTTTTCTTTGGTGCAAACTTTGCAATTTCAATTAAAAAAAAAAGAGGTGGGGGGATATATGTGTACAGGTTCAGAATTCTCAAAGAACATTTTGCCAATCATTTTAAACACATATTATCCTTTAAGTAAGCTTTCAGTTACATTTCTGTCATTCACACTTAAATGCCTTTTCTTCAACTGCTGAAGTCTTCAAAAAAGCAGCAGAAAGTAGGTCTTCCTTTTCAGACCTGACATTCTGTTATCTACAACTCATGCTAGACCCATTCAAGTCTTTTCTAACAGATTAGTTAATCTTAATTCAAACTAGTTTAAGATTTTTTCTTAAGTAACAGTAAATCATATTCCAGAATAAACATTTTAGATCTCTATGATGACACCATATATCCTTCAAACTTTTTATTGTAAGACTCTTTGAAACTCAATGTAAACACAATGTCATGAACAGACCACTAGAAAATTACTTGGCTTTAAACCCTCTACTGATTAAATTTGCTTGCCGTTTGTCCAATTAGTGATGATAATCCAGTCCACAAAGAATAGAGCCAACTGTATGAATGTATTCAGAATTAGACTCATACTTGAATGTGCAATTATGAGGATATATATTAAAAAATGAGTCTTTTACCTCAAATAATGTCATTCAAATACCATTGTTTGCACTTCAGTAAAGATCATCACTGAACTGATCATCTGCATTCGTGACTGCCTAAATCTTCTGCTTCCCAGAGGAGCACTGAAATCTAGAGAATTAGGTAACTTTGGGACAGGAAACATAAGCAGTCTGTCAGAAGCCACAGCAAAAGGCAAAGGCAAGGCAGCAAACCAGTTTGAAAGCAGTCCAGTCGAGAAGACATTGAAGATTTAGCAAGTCTAATGATATAAATGTACAATCCCTCAAAGTTTTGAAATGTCAATACATATTTTCAAAGATGTTTGAAGGTTAAGGAAAAAAAAAAAATCAGGAAAGGTTAACCATTCTCGACGTGTGTTTGTTTTCCAAGTCTAACTAACTATTTCTTGGAAGCAAGCAGCGACACGGAGAAGAATTCTCTCAGGACCAATACACTCTAGAAACGCCGTTATGTACCACGCTTAATGCCTATCAACTGATATGTCAAAAACTAATTACGCTGCATCTTCATTAGGAGTTTTGAGATTTGCAAAAATATTTTAATTGAGGAAATCAAACTCTTTGGGTATATTAGTCATGTGAAGATGAAAAATAAAAGCTTCAGGAGGCTTATTGACAAGGATGGGTGGAGACAGGAAGAAATAGGAATTCAATGGTGTCTCAAACACAGGACACACCTAATTAAGATAGGTAGTTAATGGGTTTATTCCATTCTAAAAATGTATTGGAGTGTATTAAGCCCACCTGGATTAGCCATTTCCCTGCGCCTCACAGCCATCTTCTCCCTTCTCACCATTCTCTCTCACGCCCATCTCTTTCTTGCATATAAATTGCATCTCAGCGTATTCAAAATTAATCCTCGGAGGGACCACACGACTCTAATCCTCAAAATAAATCATCAAAAAAAGCTTGGTTCATTCTATTTATGCAATCCAGTGCACAGACAGCACTAGAATTAATCACAGAGCAGTGATAACGATTTGCACAGCTTGAGGAGTTCTTTTGACATACAAAATGATCTCGCTGGTTAAACAGGTATGCTTTAATACAGTCCTGTCTAACTACTGCTTACAGGAATGCTAGGGCACTATCAATCTTTTCTCTACATACATCATCCCAATCACTTGAGAAGAAAAAGAGCATGCTTTTAAAAGTACTTTTAAATAAGCTTCTTCCCCACAAAATAAATTGAAGCTGACAGCTTGGCTCCTCAATAAGATCATAATGCCACAATTATAAAACAATATTGTTTAGAAGAAAAAGTCTTGTCTAACAGAGGGCAACTGGAATGAGATGTTAAAAGGCAGACTTGCTAGACTTGCCCAGTAAATAATTTATAATTAAATTCAGTTAAATGCACAATTTTAATGCATTTTGTTACCAGGAGACAGTGTGGCAGGCTCTGTAGCCTGAGTTGTTCCTAAGATGCCAATGCTCAGACCTCTGCAGATGTCTGTGAAAACCAAAGGTTCAGAGCAATTTGTACAAATCTGAAGTTCTTACCCATCTTCAATTGCAATCACAAAAAAACCCAAAACAAATGAACGAAAAAAATTCATAGTAACATAGATGTAAAATATTGTCAGAATTAAAGCTGAGATGTTTGCAGGACTGATCACCAGGGCGCTCTGCTTGGTCCTACAGCAGCCTTCACTTTTCTTGTTCAAAGTTTCTTAATCAGAAGTCAAGCTTAAATGCTGGTTATGCGTAACTATTTCTAATGTCATTTGTAAACACAAAACACTCAAAAGATTTAGCAACTAAAACAGCCTCCCTCCAACTCAGAGATATTCTTAGCAAAGCAATTGTTTTCACATTAGCAATGTTTATTTTACTATCTATGCCTCAGAGATCTGACTTTTTTTTCCCCTCCAGATAAATTGAAAGTCATCTCCTTTATTTCTAAAGTAATAAAAGCCCCAAAAGTTTGCTCCAAAATAAAGGAAAGTTTTCTACTTAGTCAAAAAGGATTTTTTTGATCTACAAAAAGCATTTTCCTTTATACATAATGAAACATCAGACAAAATGGATTTCTTTAGCACAGGTAGGTAATGGAGCTGAAATTAGCAGGAAGGGATCAGATTGCTCATCAGCTTTTATGGACACCACACGTTGTAAACAGAAAAAATATCCTGCAGACTTTTCAAGTCATTTTAAGTATACACTTGCTATGGACATTTAGAATATGCTAGAATTTAGGGGTCACACAGACAAAGTTTTCTCCTGTTTTACTTGGATTCTATGTGAAGATGTATACCAATTCATTTATTCTCCATCTGTTACAATAGGTAATAAAAGACACTCCAGACTAAACTCCGCTTTTTTTAAAGTACTTATTAGTACTGCATATTTTACTTGGGCATTTATGTTGTATAAAAACCATTAAAGAATCAACAAACACTCTCTTTACATTAAATGGTTTCTATTTCATTAAGGATACTTCCAGTAAATTATATAGTGATTACGTTCTATCCTTTGGAATAAGTGCAGTTATTATAATGGACTAGATGATGAAAAGTGACATGTATTTATTAAGGTTTGACAACTACAGGTACAGATAGGAACGTTTCTGGTACACACTAACAACTAACAGCCTTGTAAGAAGGACTCAAGAGCACAGGAGACCCACTCTGAAAACGGTTTCCTGCTAGACAGGCTGTTTGCCCCCCAGGAACACTCTCAAACTAAATGAATGTCCAGAGATATTTGCCACCAGTAAAGTTAGACAGTTTAAGAAGTACAACTAAATCATCCTCATTTATATATTTTCCCTTCCCTGATGTTCTCCATAACAACATGATAATTTCTTGAAATCCCAGTATCACAACAGTTACAGTACTTTTCAAGTGAGAAATCATGGATCCCTTTCCTAGGGTGATTCTGGTCAGAGTTTGAAAGACACATTTTTTAAAATTCATATTTGGGACATTACAAGAGTATGCAGTCATCCAAAGCACACCAGCTGAACAATGAAGGTAAAGGTGGGGAAAAAAATGAAGGAAACAGGAAACTAGATTCCACTTGCCAAAAACAAACAAACAAAAAAAAACAACAAAAAAAATCAAAGCTTATGAAAAATCCTTTTATTACATAAGATCCTCCATAGCAACTCACTGTTCATTTAGTCCTGCCATGTTCAGAGCACTTTAGTGTTTCACAGGACACAACAGTCTCTTCTCTTTCTCATCTATAATTTAACACTCATCACCATCAAAATGAATGATTTAAACCTGCTAAAAAACAATCCCTTCCTCAATATATTGCAATGTGCAGACAGGCAGCAGAGCAAGAACCCTACATTCATGGGGATTTTTGCCTTTCTGTCATAAAAATGCTTTTGAACATTGACTACCTCAAACACCACCTAGCAACTTTCAGTCTAGGCTTGCAGAGAGCTCATGGAGATATCTTCTCCTTTGCCACATGCTTTCCCGCAGTCATTGAATTCTTCCAAATCCGCACAGGAGAAACAAGGCAAACCCACTGCCAAACTTTATCAAAGCCCTCCCTTCTGCCGGCTTAAAATGCAATATTCCCTCCTGTTTCTACAACTCTAGATCAGCATTATGCATTCTTATACTGTTAGTTTTTACACAGTTTGTGTACTGGCTACACAGACCTATTAAGAAACTCAGATAACCTAAAGTATCTGGTGTCTGAGAGGAGCCTAGATCAGAGAGAGGTCTCATGCATGGCCCATGATGAACACTAGCTTGAAGGACACACGTGCATTGATTCGGGCACAGAGAAGGCAAGAAGATTCAGCAGCACAGGCCATTTACTTGTGAGTCAAGAACACAATTCCTCTTCTAAGAATCATCCTACACAAAATTCAGACCAAAAACACTGGCAATCTACATGACAGGGCTTCCTTTTTGTGGATGAAGCCAAAATAAATAAATGAATAAAACAAACAAACTAAAAAAAAAAAAAGCCCAAGTCACAGCTTCAAAGAAAAGTTTTCTTGAGAGCGAGTCAGACAGTTAGTGGGAAGAGCATAAAGATCTTAATAGGACAGACTTGAGAGGAGAGGGAGGGAGAGCAGAAACCTGACTGCAGAGCCTGGGACAGGCAGCTAGTACTGGAAATCAGAAAGGTGGCGGTGCCTGTGGAAGAAAAATATATAAACTCACTTAATAAGCAGGGGTTTTCATCTTGTACAGCACGGCTCCGCAAATGCATAGAGCCTTATCATCACAATTTGACAGAATAGTTTAAGATTAAAAAAAAAAGTGTCAGCAGGGAGGGCAGGAAGATTCCAGATAAGAGATGCAAGCTACCTTGACTTCAGACAACACAGGAATACTTAATAAAGAGTTTACAGCATTGGAATTCCAGGCCCTTACACTGTTTCTTCTTTGGCTTAAGAGGACTGCCACCTACTGAGTTACCCATATCTTTATATGGGGATGTTATTAGGGAAGAGAATGCCTTCAAATAATGAGAGTTTTCATAACAGCTTGAACTTTTTCTTATTCACACAAACACCAAAAAAAGGTACTTAGATCTTTAAGGCTTAGATTTCTGAACATCACTTTTCCTTCCTACAGAAGTAATTATATTTTTAAAGCAGAAAATCTTGTTTGTAAGTGGTTCAAAACTGCATGGTCCTTAGGTCATGATGAGGACATACTAGAAAACAGCCCAAAGAAAGCTAGCAACTTTATAGCCTTGTATGTGAAGCTGTCTTGGCAGCCACACTCCCCCCAGCTTTACAGAAAATGTTGAGGCAGTGCAGAAAGCAGGCAAATCACAGGCGCCCACATCCATCCCCTCTCCTGGTACAGCCCACGAGGTAGCCCAGGAAACACCACCCTCAATACACTGACATTAATGGGCAGCACTCACAGAACCGTGTTTTTAGCTGCTTGACATACTTCAGTTCTCCCTCTGAATAAGAGCAAAACAGAGGATTCAGATCTGAAATGCAGCTTTTTTTTTTTTTTTTTAAATCAGTGCTGACTGCTTTTCTTTGTTCTAAAATATAGCTCTGGTATGATGACACTGGCCATGTAGCTGGTTAGCACACACAGATTTTACTAGAACTGTACAGCTTATTTGTCCCATGTATTCTGCAATAGTACTATGCCAGTCTTGCTGCTGTTTTCGTTAAGCAGCAGTCCTCAGGGCCAGACAGGATTCCTGCTTAGCTTCTGCAAGACAGTCACCAGAGCATTAAAACGTGTCCTCCCTTCCCAACATGAAAAATAACTTATCTGGAAGTACCTGTCTTCATCCCTTGCCCATCAGAGCTCTCCTGCACAACACAAGATCGCTTTGCTGGCTTCACTTTTATATGCAGGCCAGAAACCATCTATCTAGAAGATTTCCTAATGATTGTTGATGTTATAAATTTGCCTTAATCTCTAATCCCAGCACCCACTCCCCCCAGGACCCCTCACAAACCCGTGTGCAGTGCTGGGTGCAGGACACTGCTCTGCACAGAAAGCGCAGCCCTCCATTTAACGCAATGTAGCAGCACGCTTCCCTTCCCTCCCTCTCCCACTGCTCTAGCACGTCCCTTCTTAGGTCTTCATATTCAAGCACGAAAAACTACAGACTGAAATATGGCTGATTACAATCGAAGCACTACAGATCACTTTCTGCTTAAATTCTGCACCAAATAATGCCATCTAGTGACCATCGACTGAATACAACTAGGGGAATCCAGAACACTTTTTACCTTGGCTGTTGATTTAACGTACTACGCATTACACGTATATGCTTATTTTGTTGCCCTTTCCTGTGTGGATGAGGAGCAGAAGGGGTAAGAACCAGAGCATTTTTAATATGCACCAAAGAGACCCTGTGGCAGGCAAGGAGCCCCCTGAGCTCTCTCTGCAAATTTTAGAGGCTTCCTCTGCTTTGGCCCCTCCATCCAGAAGGCGGCTTCTGTCTCACAAACTGCTTTTAGGATAACCACGATCAGCCCCAAAAATAAATCACTTGCACTTTCCCAGCATTCTGGGAAAAAGAGAGAACCTGTTTTCCTTTGCTATCCCACTTGCCTTCTTCCTCTCTGCTATCCTTAGGAAGAAACACTAGTATTACTCCAGTACTTTTCTTATGTGAGGTATTTTGCCTAATTACCTATACACCACATTTTATTATAAAAAACAGATGATACAATATCTCATCACACAGAAACACATAACACAGCTGAACATAAGCTGTATTTTACATAAATCTGAAAAAATATATTTTTTCCCAAACCTGAGGGAGAAAAAGATAATCTGGTACCATAAAACCATAACAACACACTTCAATCTCATGGAATATGACACTTTCTCAAGTGGTAATTGGAAAGAAGTAGCATTCTAGCCCCTCACATGCAGATAAGGGCATATGCTGTTGCGTGTTACTGAAGGCTGTCATATTTGAGGGGTTTGACATTTCCCTCGCTGATCTTTATTTGCCTCCTTTAAAAGACTAGAGGTACGCCCTACTGAGTGGCTAGTGCTCAACATCGTGTCAAGTGGAACACACAAAATTATGCAGCATGCTGCTAAACAAAGTTGGAAAAACAGGAGGAGTTCACTGAAATACACTCCCTATTTCAAAAATACTCTGATTTTTTACTCCTGCTTCATGGGATAATAGATTTGGTACCTTCTTGACAAAATTGCTACAAGCAAATATAAAAAAGGTTTTTGTATAACATCATATGGAAAATTGCAAGCTATGGCAACTTATAATAAGTACCATTAAAAGCTCTACAGTTCAATGGCTCCAAAAGGACACACACAGAAAAAACCTCAGTGCCACCCTCGTGACACCTCACATGAAGGACAACTATCAGCACAGGGGCTCACCTTCCTCCACACAGATATGGTATAGATCACCTGTTAAAAGCATAATGAGCACTTCCACACTCAGTTTTACTAAAATCTTTCCGTTTATAGAAACGTGGTTTTATTGGTCCCAAGCTCTTCAAGGCACTAAACTGAACACAACCAATACTCTCACTGCTCTTTGGATAACAACTTTAAGGGACAATACAGGAGATCTCAGAGAAAGCAGCACCTTCTTGTGCTCAGTGGGGCAGAATACCAGGGACTTTTCTTGAAGCCCCAGGGGAATTTAAACAGAGGCACAAATGAGCTATGTACACACACAGCAACCAAAAGTTAAATGAGGGAGCAGAATTCAAGCTCTGATTGTGTCTTTTTAAAATTCTGCTACTGTAAGGAGGGAATAATTGATTTTCTGTAGGGAAAAGATGCAATCAGCAAGTTACAAAGGTAGGTACATTTTTGAATATTGATAATCCATGTGAAGATATCAGTACAAGCAGAGATTTATTGAGGAATATGTCTGAAACAGCTGTTTCAGATTTTATGTATTATTGAAGTTAGCTTGTGTAACCCGATGTTTGAACTTCAGAAAGACTTGACTTACATGCTGAAACACGTGACAATTCAAAACATGATTGCTCCTAAGATGTTAAAGATGTGTAAAGTAGCTATGTTAATACCTTGTCACAGCTAACTATGGTTAATATTATCTGAAGAGTTTTTTTCTTTTTGTACTGTAGAAGAGCTTGCCAAAAATTAGGGTCTGACTTCAGAAATACACCTGCATTCCGCCCTGATTAATAACAAGGCAGAGAAAAATCAATAGAAATCAATGGCGCATACACATGCACATAAAAGTAAATCTGACTACAGAAGCAAAATGAATATTGCAAAGCCACTGCTAAAACATGACATAAAGCATCATAAACAAGCTACTAAAATACACATGGCATATGTAGGCTTCATAGCAGGGGAAGCACAATGTTTTATTACACTATTTTTAGGAGAACATTTACATAAACATGCCAGAGGTTAAAATTATGATAGACTAACATGTAGTTACATGAATACCATCTAAAAACTACAACCAGTCCATTTATCTGAAGTGAAGTCTTGCAGAGGGAGGGAAGCTGCAAGCTGTAGATGGAAGTTCCTTTGCAGCAGTCACCTCTGTAGAATTCCTCTCCTACTCTGGGAAAATTCTCTCTTCTCTACCCAATGCTTATTTCATAAAGCATTAAAAATATATATATCCCTTGAGTTACCCTGAGTTATAAAGAGGAATAATCCACTGCCAAACTCATTCTAAATGTGCCAGTAGGTTAATAAACTACATTCAGAATATACACTTCACCAATAATCCCTTCACCATCAATGTCCAGTATAGTTTGTGAACAGTTTAAGTCATCAGAATGTCTCAATTTTTAATTTTTATTTGATGATATATAAAAGTTGCAAGCTGTCCAGCCACTTTCTAACCACATCTATATAAGAAGATCTATATAAGAAGACTTCACAAATAAAGTGGGATAACTTCAGTTTTCTTTTTGACCTTAAGGCAACCTATCCAGAAACCCAAGACACATTAAGCTTAAATAAAGCAAGAACACTTAGAAAGTATAATAAACAATAATTAAAGAGACTTGTATGCAAGCGCTCATTCCTATAAGGAGTGGGCAGGCAGTTTTTATGCCTGTTGGCACAAATCCAAGACTTGTCCCTTATCCCTCTATTCAGTTTCAGTAACATTAGTGACAGATAGGTATTCAGTTATGGCAAATTAAATTTTAAGAAACTCGCAACATATTATAAATTTATAGTGGGAAGGAGCTACGGAAGGGATAGACTGCAAGAACAAACCAGATATACTTGTTTAGAAAAACTGAAGTAACAGAAAACTTCCTGTTTCTTCCTCTTTGTACTTAAAAAAGAAAAGAAAAAAAAAGACGACCCACCAACTTCTTCAATAGGCTACTTTCAACATGAAGACCTTAAAAAACATCTTGCAGGTGACAGCAATGATATCTTTAAACGTTCTAACGCTCGGTATCAGGCACATTCCAAACAAAGCGCTTTGGTGCTAGGCAGTATGGTTCCCGGGAAGTCACTGCTGTCTTGCATTCGGGAAGCACAGCAACTTTAAAGCATACACGTGGATGAAAACATGGACGCAGTGAGAGCTACTCCTTCACGTTTCAGGGGTGAAGTGAACAGGGTTCCTTGCTACCACGCTCCATATATTAACATATTGATAATCCTTATTTTAAGACTTTTCTTAAGCAGCAATTTTTTCATTAAAAGCAATTAGCTGGTTAACAGGCTAACATATTTAGCATGCTTTGAAACAGTAGCTGCAAGTCAGACCACAAATTTGCCACTTAATGTGGCTCAGTGGCAGATTCCAGAGCCTGCAACAAAAATGCTCCTTCAGAGGTTAATCTGAAAGTTGTGGTTTAAAAATATAAAACAAATCCCGCACATACATACATATAAATCCTTTCCAGAGTGAGATTCCAGCAGAGATACATGATATTTTAAGCCTACCCGTTTAAGTAGTCAAGTAATCTGTTTAATCTATCTGAAACACTAGGATTAAGGAAGAAAGGGAGCTTTGTCACAGGTGAATCTTATCAGAAATCCCAGCTCCTCTTCCCAGTGCTGCAGAGACTCCCTGTGGTACTGCCGGCAAGTGACTCTTTTCTGTCTAGCTGCAAACACTGGTAGCACGAAACAAGGGAAAATATATATATATATACACACATCTGTATGCAGAGACACATAAATGGATGCTTATAAAAACTACTTACTAGTGCAGTTGCTGTGACCGGATGACAACCCCAGCCAGCTGACCCGCGAGTGAAGCCTGCATCCCTCCTTGCCTGTGCGCGTGCCAAACGGCTGGGGCAGACGGGTGAAGCCAAGGGCTGCTGCAGGCAGAGCACGAGCATGGGGCAGCCGGAGCCCGGGCCGGGGGCAACCCATCAGCAGAGATGCCAGTTACCCTGCATCTTCTCCAGGGTGGCTTCCCCCTCTACTCTTAACATATTCGTACCTCGTATTAGCCTGAGCTGACCAGAATTTCCAGGAATGCAAGTTAAAAATCTGTCATAACCTATCTAGACAATTTAGCCTGGCAGTTTATCAATCCCAGCCATTTATTTCGTCCTTTAGACAATAAATAATTGCTATTTCTTCCCAAGGTACAATCCTATCTGAAAGTTTCCAAGTTACTTAAGAGACAGCCAGCTACACCCAGTAGCGGATTGGACAGCAATAGCAGCCAACTTAACCATTGGATTGGAAAGCATCTTCCAGAGGGACATCTCTAGGGCAAAAACTGCATTTCCTCACATCTGGTTTGCAGAACAAGGAAACGTTATTACCAGAAAAAATAACAGGTCATAACTGCTTTTCTGTTCACTTCAGAAACCTCTGTCAAGACTATCAGCTAGTAATATGTTTAATGATTGATCTTATAGAGTAGTTTACACTTAGCTTATTGAGTAGTGTATATACACACTCTTAAGCTGRTATTACTACATCAGCATATAACCTATGATACTCTATTTTTTAATTACTTCTAAAAATACCTTGCTTTGTTTGGTTCAGAAGAGTATTCTATTTATGCCTGCTAGTCTGTGCTATTACTGCAGTACAACCTTTCTCAAGGCAAAGTCCTAKTTCTTGCATGTAACCTTTTTCACACCAAGTTATTTGTAAGAAGCTGTGGACACAGCCAGTCACAAGTCATGGCTTTGGGCTTGTGGACATACACCCCAAATTAACAAAGTACCCACTGCCCATAAGTATCCATTACAGTGTTGCAGGACACCTTCCTCCTCATCCTCACTTCCAAAATTCCACATTCTTAGTTAGGAGCCCAACTGCTTCCAAAACTTAAGCCTAAAKGTTGATTTATTCTCTAATTTCCCCAATTCCTCCATGCTTAAGTTTTAAAACACACCTAAACCCTGTGTTTCTTGCAGATTTAGCTCTGCTTTGCCAGAGAGCTCACCTGCCATCCACCAGCTTCTCCTGCCCACAAGGGTAATCAYCAGCTTCACCTGGAGCCAGGCACCTGCCTGTGTCCAGCTCACCCCCCTCCTCCAGCCTCAGGGTTCAGCCCAACAGCTGCTCTGGCCTTTTTTATGGGAAACTGGGGTGGGAAGAAGATACAGTACATCGCATGCCCGGGAAGATGATATGCATGTTTCATATGGTAATAATCCCCAAGTAGCTTAGCCCTTATCTTGTACAAGGGTACAAGATAAACTGAATTCYTATTCAACCATGAAAAGAAAGTACCATTAGATTTTTTTCTATGTTTTCCTAGAAACATGATTAAACACAAACTTGATTTTGACATTACTTAAATTTTGCCAGCATGTTACAAATGAACTGTATAGAGTTTTACACACAAATCAACACAAAACCAGCACGTGTTTCACAGACTAGTGCCCTTTTTAGCTAAAATCACTAGAGGTACATACAGTTCAAGATTGCTGCGGAACAGACTGGAAGCTGGAGGTAGTGGTGCACACTGAAACACAACACACAGAACTAACAGCACTTGCAAACACATTACCTGCTTTGCTTCCCAGGTGTGTGTTATTCCCCACTTACCAGTCTTAGAAACACTTCCCACTGCAAGCTCCTCRGAGTCATTAAGCCCTTGCATCAAGGTCTGGAACTGTCTCTAAGCCCTACCTAGTGTCTGCATTTCTTAACATACTGCAATATGTTTGGGGGAGTGGGGACCTGGGCACGTTGATTCCTAAGAATAGCATCTCCACTACAAAGGTGTAAAAGGAATTCTCAGAGTTAAGATCTGACGCGGAGAGAAAATATACACTAGACTGGTTACRGGGATAAGTTAGAATAGGACAAAAATTGTTGGGGATTACCTCTTTTTAACTGTAAAGCAAGAACATGCAATCCTTAGAGCGATAACTTCCGCTTTCCTGTTTTACTACAGACTCTAAAATTGTGCCCAATAACCTAAAGAAAACAGYTGTGTGGAACTCAAGTCTTTCTGACTGCTTCACTAAAAGGAGGAAATACAGCTCATCATGCGGGCAGCATGCTTCATGGCCTTAAAGAAAATGGCACTTATTTATCATGAAAGAATTAAGCCAATCAAGCATATTATAAAGAATATCATAAAAATTTTAAATACTTCTAGGAGGGAATCAAAACTTTTTTTCTGAAAATGAAGCAAGAATGAGAGAGTAATGAGGAAAAAGTTCACCTAATTTATGTATTTTCATAACTAATTAACAGCAGTTCTGTTTTATTTGTTTGCAAATAAGAGCAAACAAATTGCAGGGCATGCTGCCTCAAATACAACATGACCGATCAAGGACTTTTCACTGTTATTTAGCTTCAAGTACTGCTATATTTCTAAAAGTTCCTTCATTTTATTATTGGAGTAAGCAAAAAAAAAATAGTAAAACAGTACAAATAACATATTATTTGTGACCTGCTCTCCATAATAACAATGTCTGGATGTGTGGTAAATAGTTCAAAATAAGTGAATTATTATAATGTTAAGGTGTTTAAGAGCTAAGTGCCACTCAAGAAAAGCTGGTTAAGGGAATGAGTTGGGAATAGTGAAGAACAATTAGCAATTAGCTCTGTGTTGGTTTTGATTAGAAAAGAGCAGAACACCGCAGCAGACACTGCAGAAAGCCTCACTGTATGGCAATTAAAGCAATAGAAGAAGTAATGACTGGAAATGACCCTCAGCTACTACAGGAGCCTTGTTCATTTGAAAACAAAAATTAATCTTTGTTTTATAGCTATATGCAATGGAACAGAGATTCTGGGAGACAGAATTTTAGCTGTCTAAAATTAAACTAAGCGTTGAGATACTGTCACCAAAGAGCTATGGCAACACTGCAAGYCCCTCTTCCAGCCCAGGGAGTGCCTTAACTTGAAACACCCACTTTCCTTTCCCACTCCTTAGCCAGATATTTCTTCTGCCTGTGAACATTATTTTATCTGCAGCTAAYATGCTACATCTAGGATGGGAACCCTGCTTGCAGGTAAATAGAAAAATTCAAAGGATTATAATTCTGCTCCTGTTTTGCTTTAYGCCTTATCTCCATCTTTTATCAGCTTTTCTTCTTGCAGCACTCATCTGTGCACTTATCTACTATTGCCCTTCTGTTTTCCGGGAAATCAACTTTCTAAAAATCCCATTATTTCCATTACGTTTTAAACCATCCTGCGGTTCCTAAAACTAAATAAATTCTGGCATAGGCTTTTCTCATAGGTTTTTGTTCACTGCATACATCTCATTTAGGAATTAAATATAAACTATTGGAACTTACAGACAGAAGCATAAGTGTTTCTTTTCTATTTTTAAGAGCCAATCAACAGATGCAAATATAAAGTAAAAAGGAAATTRCTTCTCTAAATTTTAAGAAGGAAAACATGTAAAAATGAAAGTAGTGACTGTAATTCAAATTCAAAGCTTCAAAAGCAAATCAAAGCTTCAAAAAGCTGATTTTTTTCTCTAGAAGAGTTTTACAACAAAGATTAATTCTCATAGCAAGTAAATAGCATCATGAAGATTCCAGTCCTTCTTCATTTTGATTTCTTAAATTTGAACAGCAAAGGATTGCAGCCCAAAATCTAGACGTGAGATAGATGTCTAAAACATAAGATACCGACTTTTTAGTTCACTTTGCAGTTGATAAAGTAGCTAATCTCACTGTCTTTCATTTAACCACATGTAGGCAGGCTTGTACCAATTTTAATTTAAAGCTTTACAGCAATCTGGGATTATTYTTGTGTTTAGGTACTTTCTAATGGAAAACTTGTAAAATGCAGGTGTTCATGAAATCTATTCCTTTCTCTTCCCTCTTGCAGATATATTGTGGCGAAAGAATGACTGGAGGCATTGAATAATTTTTTTTTCAAAGAAGTATGCCTTGTTTTCCCCTGCCAAAACCTTTCAAGCRGTGTCTGTTGCTCTCAGTGTTGCTGGTATCTGACTGGACTGTTTTGGTAGTCCAGTTCTGTTTTGACTATGCGTGTCTTTCGTAAAGGATGTGAACATTTCCAGCACATACTGAAACACCACTAGTTTCATCTAAAGGAAYCTTGGATTATAATGTGGTAACAAAGACTTCTACTACAGTGTTCCATCTCCTTGGTATGTTATTAGAAACAAATCAATTCAACAGGGTAGTATTTTTGTTAACCCATTACTTGAGTACTTACAGGAGTATGTAATCCAACATTTTAACTACTCAGCTGAAAGGTGATGTTATAGCTTCTAACAGTTCCTTGTTACTCTTCCAAAAATTCGTGGAGTAATATAAAGAATGTTTTGATAAATGAAATATAGATACCTTATATTTAAAACACTAATATGATGCACAGGATATTAAATGGAATTCCTTTTACTCTTTTCAGGAGGGTAGCCAAAAAATTGATTTTCTCTCTGCATAATGTTAAACTAGTGCTTGGTATGTGTATAATGTACCTAAAACTAGGAGCGAAAGATTCTACGGCTTCATGGATTCATATGGCCACATGAAGACCCTAGTTTCCAACTCTTCCAAATTCAAGCTGCCTTTAGGATGTAGCTACGCTCAGTTATTCAAAATTCCATCCGTTTTGTGAGTACACAAGCAGAAACATTTACTCAGGTTTGTCTTTTCCTAATAACCCATCTGTAGCTCTAAAAACATCGATACTGGTGTGATATTCCCTTGGTAGCTCAAGGAGCACAGCTTGGGATATTGGCTGCCTGAGTCAGCACAGCCCAGGCGTGACTCCTTTCAGTGGGGGCATAACCTCTAAGGCCATGGGCACGGAAAAGGTGTTGTGGCTGTGGGATGGGTCCTTTTCTACCCCTTCCTGCAGGTAGAAAACTGACAGTGGCAGATACCTATGAYGAAACATGTTTGGAGAAGGAAACAGCCACCAAACGTAGGGAAGGGTTGGGATGCGACGCCCCCAGTAGAATAACTTCTCCCTGCAACCTGGTCAAGACTGAGGCTTGCCACCTAGAGCTGACCCAGCCCACGAAATGGGTTGTCAAGARGACGGACATGTCTGGCCGAAGAAATCAGCCTCGAAAGCCTTCCCTGAAAACCAGCCTGGCCACCCATCCAGAAGGCAGGGCAGACTCCGGAGCTTCCCTCTGGAGCTGGCAGGGCAGGACTCCACTCACAGGGCGCTCCATGCAGAGCAAGAGCCGCAACTGGCACGTCCTGTAATAACTGCTTGAGGTTTTTAATGAACCAAAATAACGGGCTTTTCTGCCGCTTCTGCTAGAACCAGTTACTGTCATCAAGCAGTGTGCTATCAAAGTAGTTTTCTTGCCATCAGCCATTTGCTGATCTCTTAGCAAGATGGAAAAAACAAACGCTTCCCATGCTCTTGTTGYAGGCAGGCATGGATGCAGAAAGCAGTGACATACTTTAAAACTTGAAATCCTGGCCAAAAAGGAGGACTATGGATTCATCTACCAGCCACTCCTACTTAGGCCCCATTTTCTTCATCGCTTGCAGCACAGCCATTACCAGCAGCATACCCTCTGTCATCTTCCATAAATTAGCACAAAATTCGATCTCAAACAACTGGGGAGAGTTTCAAAAGAGTTTTCAGCCTCTACAGTCAAGCCTTTTATCTGAAGCATTAAAAATAACAGGGAGAGGGAAAAAAAAAAGATGAATGTTCACTTAATACAGAAAATTACATGAGAAAAAGATGATTTATTAACACTTTACAATATGCACAGCTCTAGGATTTGCCTTGATTTATGTGAACTATGTCAGCCATTTTAAGAAAATGGGTGTTCAAGATGTGTCAGGTTATAGAATTAAATGAAATATGGCACCTTATTTAATCCTAATGTACATATATATATTCAGAACAATTTTAACAGAAATAATAATATTTGTAAATAATATTTGGCTAGACACATCAGTCATCCCTGATTAGGGAAAAATCACTCAAAAATAAATGTAGGCTACAGATAAAAGCTAAAATCTAYAAAGATATTAATTGAAAGAATAGGATCAAATATATTTGATCATAAGTTTATAATATATTAAGAAGTGCCTCTAATCAAGAAAAAAGAACTACAGGTAAAGATGCTAATATCAAAATACATATTCTTGATGAAGTTTGAAAATGTTCCAAAATTTCGGAAGGTGAATAATAAAGATTTTGCCCACAAGGTTGAAAAAACATACTAGTATGTGCACTTATCACAAGAACAATAAGGAATCCAAAATGATTTAAGACAGAACAAAACAAATTGGACAACACACTTGAGGAAAATTCTAGCACATAAAAGGGGATAACCCAGACAATAAAGAGGAGACTCACTGGCAATCATCTTGTAATGAATGATCAATTAGTTAATAGGAAAATAAAGGTGTGCACAATCTACTGTGCGCTTTCAAGGAAAGATCCTGTAACTGTTGACTGCCATATTACTTGTTTTAATAAGGTATGTTCATTTTTTTCATAGGTCATAGTAAARCAAACAAAAAAAASKATTTYGTATTTCATTTACCATTTGAAATAACAAATCACTTGCTAATCTATTTTCACAGGCTTGTGTGAGTGATTAACTMTGTATAAGCAGTAGCCAGCTGACTGTGCTAGGTCTGYACTCAAGGAAGACGCTCAGTTGGTGCAACCACCACAGTGTTACTGCATGCTGCGGTGTTGCCCTGCCTCAAAGCCTGTTAAGAAAAGCCTGTTTACAAGTCTTTGCAGAAGAGTTTACAWTGCTGGAATAATAATTTCCTAATTATGTTCAAGGTTTTCCCATTTACAAAGAGGTGCCTTCACTGAGAATTGAAGGTTAAAAAGCTGCTCTTGCTGCTAGCTTATGATGGAATAGTTCCCTAGGACACATTCCTCCTCAAAGCTATATTGCACTCATTTCACACCGTAGCAGTCAAGATGTGACGGAAATGATCAATTAGTATCTTAAAATTTACTGTAGTCACTGCAGAGTGTGGCTATTGCTTTCTTGATTTTAAAGAGTTTTTGATATARCGCATTAAAGACATAAAAATTAAGTATTCTCTCTCTCTAGATTAYCTAACAGTGCTGCTCAAATTCTGCCACAGGCTATATATGGTCTAACRCTCTATATGGTCTTCCATTCTAAAAGTTGCTTTGTAAAGTCAGATGGACTGGGGATTTGAATRGAAAAAGTAAAGGCATCAATGGAAGTAAAAACAAGATGCTCTGATGACAGTTGCATTCTTCTTGAGAGACTATGAAGAGTTTGTAGTTTTTTAATCCTGTCTTGTTTCATGGGCACGTAGTTTTGGGATAATTTTGCCCTGCCAAAAACAGCTCTTGAGTTACCGCTGCTTCCCTATCCGCATTGTTGAATGAAGGTTCATCTACAACCTCTTTGGTCCTCTTCCAAACTTCCCTTTATCACTACTGAGAAAGCAGCCGCTTTGCTCAGCACAGCCCCAGTGAAGAAACTTGCTGTGGTTTGTTCCTTACATTTCCACCACTTGAGGCAAAAAAGCACAGCTGATCTGCAGCTTCRGCTGCAGGGAGTTGTCAGAACTGGGTGAGCACAACAAGCTGCTACATCAGCTGGTTTGCCAGCACTGAAAATCTAGTTCCTCAGGTTGAYGTTTCCTTCTACCCACGGCAGAGCATTTTAATTTCCTACTGTTTGATGGAGGGGAATACACCTTATGGAGAAATACGGTGTGTAGCATATTGCTAAGTCACAGGGCAGAACAGAGAATCCTTGCAGGTTATCGGCATGCTGAGTTTTATAATCTATTCGCATTTATTTTAACTCTCAGTTTGTACACAGGAAACCTATTTTGCAARAGAAAAGTCACTTGTCACCAGACAAACAGTTTTCAGAGCTAGGTGCCTCGATGCACAAACCACAGAAGTGACAAGAGTGGCAGAACAGAGGAATTTGGCAGGCAGCTGCGGACGCCAAAGCAGCAGGAACACTGGCTGCTGTTTGRCCTGCCAGCTTGAGCTCTGGGCACAAAGGTTCAGTAGCTGGACAACATTTCTCAAATARGCACGGATATATGTGAATAAACACAGCATTTTAAATGTAAATTCCATGTGTAGGACCCTGCTGGGGTTAGAAGATCTGGCAAAAATCCCTTGAGCTTGCTATCCATTTTCAACTGACTGGATTTGCTGCAATACCACACCACCTTTTTACAGTGATAACCCCACTTCTATGTGAGGTAATGATCTTATACTTTTTTTTTTTTCTTTTTGCCTATTTTACATCTCTGTGTCATCCTAATTCCAGCCATTGTCTCTGTCGCGAGTCAGAAGATACTCCCACAGGTACTTCCTTTTGTCCTCATATGTATGTTGTTTTCTTACTGCCTCCGTTTAGCCCCTCTACCTGCAGGGACGTTTTGTGTGTATCTGCTGCTGTCTATACCAAACAGCCTGAGCTGTCCCACACTCCTGTCATGAACACACAGATACTCATGTGGAAATCATCCTAGAAGTAGCATTTAGCAAAACTTACATTGCAGTGCTGGTGCTGAGGAGGTATTATCTTTTATTTCCCAACCCTGCTGTCCTGGTGAACCCTGCTTCCTCCCAGAGTTTTTCAGTGTCCAAATAATCTCCAGAAATACCTATTTTGGCAGTTCTCCCTAGAGAAATAACCACCCAGAACTGATCCTGACAAAACATGGAAAAGTAATAAAAAGATTTTGTTAATTTGGATCACTTATAAAAGGTGGGTAATTAAGGAAAGAAGCTGGATGAAAAGATCTTTTCTAATTTGGTCTTCTAGTGCTGGCTCTTACATAATTACACGTGATTAGGGAGTGCTCCTGCTGAYGATTAAGTGCTGGCTATCTATCACACCCGAAGGAGCAAATCGAGTAAACCGAGATGCCTGTGTGAAGCTCTGGGTCGATCTTTCAGAAGGAACAGAGCTGCAGCTTCAAAATCCAATTTTTACATATGCAAGAGGACCAGTATCTGGAAACTGGGCAAAGCATCATCTTTCCAAGCAACTTCAATGGCCCTTCTTTGCAAATGTAGCCCCTGGCTCCCAGGGAGGAGACTCCACAACCTCTCCTTACTGACACTTGCAAATTAAGAAAACTGGAAGGTTGGAAGGAGCGTTCTTTCAAGAAACCATCATAGAACATTGCACTTCCTTCCCAGAAAAATGTGGATCGAAGACTGTAAGTTCCTTAAGTAGAAATGCAAAGATTCACTGCCTCTGGTATGAATCAGCACTAACAACTGAGTCCGTGCTGAGCAACAGGCTTACTCCGCAGTGCAAACCCTCGAAGGCGGGTACTGGCTGTGCTCTATGTGCGTGTCAGGACAGCCGGGTGCTCTGTTTTCTTTTGGTGGAAGGAACCCATATACACAAGCATGTGCTCCATCATGTCCCCTAGTCTTGATTTGGGCTTTGCGATTTACAAACTCACCCTGTTAATTTCTGCTTCAGTTGGGATGCAATAGAGTGCACGAACAAGGCATTAAAAACTATGTATCTGTAATAAAGATATTTTTTTACTTCAGGAACTGAAGCCTATTTAATAGTTTGACATTGGATAGTCAATAACTAACAATAGTTAACATTGGATACGGAATGCAACAATTACTGCCCATAGCATCTGTCTAAAATTAGGTAAGTAAAAAGAAACAGGCACGGGAGCTATAGTATTCCTGTAAAATCTGTCACTGTATTTTCAAGTTGCTAGAGAGCCAGGCGAAAAGCAATGCTGAGTGTTCAAGCACGGATGTGCTGAGAAAGGCCAGCGTCGACAGCGGGCCGTGCCTGCTCCAGAGCAGCAGTGACACTAGAGGTCAGCACGAATGCATCTACACTCGCCTTGCCGTCGAGGCCACGAGTCCGGGCTTTGCAAGTCCTGCAAGAACTGCTACAGCCAACCTGGCCGAGCAGCCTCAGTCAGTTTGTTTTTTCCACTTCTTCRTAGAGGAAATTAAATGGAACGATGCTGTTATGCTCCCCTGTTGCTAGTGATTGCTCAGCCCTMGGCTCGTGGTATCGATGCTGGGTCTCAGCATCAATCGTCTCTGTCTGTGGATTTGCTTCTATCCTGCTGCATTTACTAATYTACTATCCTGCATTCACTACGAGCAAGTAAAGTCACTCACTGCATGCAGAGTGTATAGAAAAGCATCGCGTAGTCGGCTGAGAAATTTCAGTCTAGTTTCCATTTTATACAATCATATGAGAAGACAGTGCAGTAAAGGTCAGCCTGACAAATCGGAAAACTACTTAGAGCCAAATGAGCAGAAATATTGTGGTCATAAAGACACAGATGATGGCCAGTAATCATCTGAGAACACTTGGACAGGTGTCTAAAACCACCAAAGAATAAGACTAAAAAGCTTAAAGTGCTAATAAAATTATGACAAACAAAGAGAAAATGCTCAACTTCATTTAAGTGAAATAGCTTAAAAATACAGAAAATGGATAGAAAACTGGGAAGCTGAGCACAAAACATAAATTAGAAACAAAGTTTTTTAGAAAATTAGTGTAAGAAGTAAAAGGGCATTTGGAGAAGCTTGTGTGATAAACTGAAAGGTAATTAAAAGATTTGGATTTGCAAAGGAAAATGTTGATGTAACAAGCAAACATGCTAAGAAAACAGCTGCAACATGAAGCATGAAGATTTGAAATGTCACATCTTCATTCTCTGAATCAGACGTGCTGTAAATACTGACACCATGCACACCCCCAAGGCTCAGGACAGAAAAATGCACGGAGGATCCGACCCAAGGAAAAATCACCCTGAGGCGGGTATTAAAAATGAGCACMGACCTCAAGGAAGAGCATGCTGAGAAGGGCAATGCTTGAAGAAAAGGGGTGATTACAAAAAGATGGCTTTGCCTTCATTTTAGTACCTTTTGCTCTAAATGGTACTAAGCRGTGCTACATCTAGGAGCTCTTCGACATGTAAACATGGAAACAACAAGGGAGGATGAATAATATGGGGTAAAGGCAGAAAGTAATTAAAGATATCTTGTGGCTTGGAAACTAAAGGAATCGTTCACCTCAGTTCTTGGAAGCCAGGTAATAAATATGCAAATCTCTCTGAGCTCTGAACGACATGGTATATAAAAATCACAAATCCAATAGATTTTTTTTCTCCCTCTCCCTCCTATTTTTTCGGCTGAAAATCTCTCAAGTTAGAGTAACATCCCATGATAAAGGAAAAAAAAAAAAAGAAACTGAAGCATCTGTATTTAAGTATGTTGAAAAAAATTATATTGTCCATTGCTGAGAGTTGATTTTATGGATAATGGATTTTTCTGTACTTCATTTCCCAATGGAACATATTACATATGAGTTTTTACTATTTTCAGGACAATAAATTTTGATGAGGAGAATAAAATGCTGAAAGCAAAAMCCTTGCACTTTTATAAGCAGAAAAATTTATCAAAGCCCAGAGTATATTTCAGCAGACGCAAACTCTGGCTGCCAAATACTCATGATGACCTGTGATTCTCTGAGCAACATCAATAGCACTTACCGAACAAATCCTGTTAAGACGTCTATTAACTGTAGTGCCCCACATTTGCATAGCACTCTGTTGCCTTCAGTTTTATATCTATCCAGCTTGTCTTGTCAGAATACTCTTTTACCTAGTCTATTTCATCATGAAAACACAGTATTTTCACACATTTAGTAATAAAAATAATCTTAATAAGACATTAGTTTGTCAGTGAATAAAACAGGAAAACTGCCACTGCAAAAARAAGCTATAATATTTATATCCATATATATATCCATATATATACATATTTACACACAAGCTTTGTTTGGCGGGGGGGGAAACCAAGACGGTGTATTAAGCTCCTCTGAAGAAATATTTTCCGTGTAATAAATTAGGAGGTTGTAAAAAGCTGACCACTATCTTTTAAAATGAGATATTACAACGCATTTGTATAGCCTTTTTAAAAAGCAGGCAAAGGAGCCTAGCAGAGCTTTGCTAATGACTTTATCATTGTTCTTTTTTCATTAGATCTTAGACTGCGGAGGAAACCCAGATAGAAAGACTGAAAGGAAGCAGGTACTGTGCCAGTACTGTTAAAAGCTAAATGAGACAACCTGCATAATTAAGAGCCTGTAAGCCTGGCATCAATCCTAGCAAAATAATGGAACTGTTCCTCCAAGACTCAATTAATGAAGTATTAAAGAAGGAATACAGAATTAATGTCAGTCAACCTTTTCTTTTTTTTTTTTTTTGGAAAGCAGGACTTAGCATGGCATCTTTGAGAAGATCACAGGAACCAGGTGCCTTTCTGTACTGCCTTCTCCTACAKGATAATCTGTGTGGCAATGAAGTTTCCAGAAATTCAGCTTCGCTTTAAGAGATGAGATTATGCATCAGCACGACACGAAACACCTGCCYGCCAGTTTTACTGGGCATGTAGTGTAATTGTGGTTTGTTTTTTCCAAGATCTATTTCTTTCATTCATGCCATGCAAATGACAAGCTACTATTAAACACAATTATTCAAACTTAATAGTGAAGGGAAGCTGCCTGAAGAAATGCTCCTAAATCTCATTTATAAGAAGGAATTGATGCTGCCCTTCTGGTATGAAAAAGGCTCAGTTAGAGATTCACTTCCTACAYGTTGAGATGATCTACTTTCTAAATCATTATCATAAGAAGTTCTGCTGTTTTGCAAGGTCTGATGCAAATTCCTGCAACTTGCACAAGTTTGTGATGTTTCTCCACTGACATCCTTTCAACAGTCCCCATAGACCTAATTTATTTTCTAATCATTTAACCATGCTTAACACATTTTTTTCTAAATTACTTTTGCGTTTGCACTTAGAGGGAGTACTGACTGATTTTTTGCTTAGAAAGTTCTCACCTTCCACTTCCAGCACAAAAAAGAAAGAACTCTTAACTCTGTAGAGCAGTTCAGTGACGAGGGGCTCCCAGTCCATGCCATAYTTCAATACTAATATAGCATTAATTGTGGATTTCATATACTTCATATTCACAGTTCCATATTCATATCGCATTACACACAAAAGGACTGTACCTCATTTCTGCCTTCTGGATGCAGGACCAAATGGCAGATTGTGCATGACAATCCACAAAACAMGCACGTGAATGAACAAGTTCACAGGTATTATAGAAGGTGTTCCCATTTTGTGCTTATATAATTATATTTTCTTCTGCTTTGCAGTGGAAAAATGGAATATTTAACRGCTTTAGTCTAATGTTAACAGAATTATCCACAATGTATGTACAGAAAAAGAGCCTTTAAAAGATTTAGGCCTAAAAGAGCCTAAAATACAATAGGCAAAGTAAAGTAAAAGCTCTGCTCTTTTGCCAAACACATGGCACAAGTTTTGATAGTTTCACCTCACGCAGTCTGCAAGATGTTTCACTTGATATTCTTTTAACACCTCCAGCTACAGTAATCTTTTTGCTATCCTTGCAACATTTTTTTTTAATTTCATTTTCCTTAGAATGATCAAAGAATAAAGAAGAACTTTTTTGCTTGAGAACATTCTTGTCGTACTAAAACAGTCTTGTCATATACTGAATTTCCTTATGATAGTATTTCATGAAAAATATCTTTAAGGACTCATGACAAACAGATTTGATTACCTTCTTTTTTCAAAACCATTGTATTTATTTAATGGTGAGACAAAACTCCTTTTGTGTTTTAGAACTTCACTTAATGTCTCTCCCTGGTATTTYCTTCCTACTTGGACACAAATACCCAGCGCAGCTTTAATGCACTGTTGACTCCTTGACTCAAGAGAGTCCTAGGCCTACCTAGGCCTACGTCCTAGGGGCAAGATTTTACTGAAGGATGTTCTAAACATTTCAYATGCAGCTCTGCAGCAGCTCACGTTTCATTCTTTCCAACCAAATTATCATTCATCTTCTGTAATGCTGTCAACAAATGAAATCACACGAGAACTCCAACTCATTATTCTCTTCATTAAGTCTAGTTTTGAATAGCTGCTRGGTTCGTCACTCCTCCTATGTTTGCCACTTCCAAGTTCAGGATGAAACTACYCCAAACTTTTAGATTCTGCTTTGTTTAAAAGTCTTTTGAAGAGTTACACAATTACTATCTCCGTACATTAAAGCCTAAATCCATTTCCTCCRAATATTAGACTTGTTTTTGTCCCCCTCTGTCTCAAAAGGCAAGAGAAAGATGAAGTAAAACATTTTCGGTGTTCAGTTATCCAGAATAGTGTCCCTGATGTCTCATGCACTTTTTCTTTCATTAAGTTTTCATATCATAAAAGCTATCTTTTTGCCTCCTCTTTTGCTTGTCCCTCAAATTTTATTCCAGTTCCAAACAACTCCCTTTGTAGCCAASAAAATCAAAATAATTATCATGTCTTTTAACTATCTCTAGTTTCTTACTACTCTGGAGCTATTATCCTGTTTCTTGCCTTCTGTTCCATTTTACCTTCTATTTTACCCTGTTTATACAACATAAATACCAAAAAAAAAAAAAACCCCAATACATAGATATATACATAAATACATATATATATACACACACACACACATATATACCTATGAAGTTTATAATGACATATATACCTATGAAGTTTATATTGCCATGAACAAGTACTGTTCATTAATGAATGATCCAATGCACAACGTGATGCCCGTGCAGCCCCAGGAAGTTCTGAATCGATACCTTAGAATCCCAAACATATCAGCAGTAATTTTAGCACTGCACACATTTTTGGAGAACATTAATTATACTCTTGGAGCTCATTTATAATGAGCTTTTAATTACAGAGGATGTCCTCACATCTTAAYTCTTAAATGCAGAGAAAATACAAGATGTTAGATAATGCTTAAACTAACACACTGAGATAATTCTTAAAATAACACACTTCAATTTATGTATTTTTTTTCTTTTTCAATACCAGAACCGTAAAGACTTACTTGCTTTATGTAGGTCTTGCTTTACTTACTTACAGCAGTACAAAWGTACAGCAAAGGAGAAGTGTTTCCTTTGTCATCGTTAATGATAGCAAAGGCTCCTGCTCTACTCGTGTAAAGCGTCTAAAATGCAGTAGAGGGAACGGAGGAAACGCAATTGCCACGAACAACCTTTCAGTACAGTCCAACCCTTTAATATGGTCTGGGAGATCGCTGACCAGATTTTCTTCCACCATTTAATCGTTTAATGAGTGATGCTCCTCTGCTGTAAGGGAACAAGCTGCAGGCCTGTGCCTTACACAACATCTGCATACGTTTGTCTGTAAGGGCCTTAGCTTTACTCCACAGCACAGTCCCTCATGAAAAAAAGACTGTTTGCTTGGAGAGCATCCAATAAAACCTGGTCAATAAACCCATCTTTATTTTTTGAGTTAGCAGCTCAGCTTTATTTAATTCTTCAATTTCTAGCGTTGCACGAAAGCACTGCTGGTTAATGCACCACTAAAGGCTGCCATTTAGCTTATCCAGATCCATTGCATTTATCACTGTTAGGAACTCAAAAAGAACTCAGTCCAATTACCTGGTTTGATTTCATTCGGTTTACACTGAACTTCTTCGACACAGTCTGCAGGAAACCATCCTATATGTCCCCGGGTAGTGCCTTCCCAGAAGCCACCTTCACCGATGCTTAAAACTGAACACAGAGAGACACAGGCAGCATTAGGGTTTCTTCTCTTTTCATGGAAATAATGAGATTATTTACAGAGTAGGTTAAATTAACATGTTGAAAAAAAAAAATTGTACAATATCCCAAGTTTTAGTTTCCCAAATATGGGCACAGAATATCCTGTAAATGTGACCCTTTCTGATTAGTCCTCATTAGAATTCTCTTCCAAAAATCTTTCTGGCCAGAAGTTTCCTTAGCCATCACATGATTCTTTCTGTTTTCGGTGTTCTTACTCCTGCTTTTATCAAGGATAAACACAYGGTCATATTAAGACCAAACGTTTGTCTTGACCATTCGATTCAAGTTGTACTGCTGAGCTCACAYGAAACCAAACCCCCTTTGAAACCATTTTAAATATCTAAACATATATATATACACATTCAAGATTGTATCATATATGTGTGTGTATATGTACATATATACGTACACAAAACAATCTTGAATGCTACGCATTTCCTAAGGAAACACGCTATTTTATTTAATGTCTAGCTCCAGAGATATGAAATGTAGGTCAGATAACATGAATTTAATGGTGTGAGCACACAGCAAACACTGGAATGTCCCAATAGGTATGTTAYACAACGCAGATGCCTTCTGAAATATTCCAGCAATTTTTCACAGTAGAAGACAATGACAAGGGCAATCAAAAAGATATACCAACAGAAAAAATGTGCATATTACAGTTCTCATTGTCTTGATAATAACCTCATTACCTAACAGAGAATATGAAAAGTATTTGAAGAATAATGACATATGATTTTACTATTAAGTAACTAGAGATTAATTGTATAATGAAAGCTCCCCAAACATCTTCTAAGTACTGTGTTAAGTTCCTACAAATCACAGTATGTTCAATATGTATTAAAGAACATAAATATACTGTTCTACACAGGCTATACAAAATATAGTTATCATTTAAAAATACAGTTATCATTTCCAAACAGGCCGATGGGGAACGCAGTTCAGCCCTACACAGGTCCTCAGAGGACATTTGTACCAAACACAGTGTTCAGTGCAGGGTCCCTGAGCTACCCACGGCACGCCAGAGCGTGCTGGAGCAGCACAGCCCCATCAGCTGTGCTCTAGCCGAGCCGGCCAAGCCGAGGGGCCCTGCTGAAAATCAAGGCTAATTAGGCCAGGCACATCTCTCTGCTAGCGTATGCATCTGCCCTTCCAGGCCTGGGATAATCTCTCTGCAGGGTATTGCAATATGTGGGCATAATCACTCGCTCAGAGCTACCTTGGCGAGCTCCAAAGCAAGCACTCTTTGCACTCTCAAAACATACCTTAGCAGGCTTTAAAATCACAGCCCGCCGCCTGCCTGTGCTCGAAGGCTGGAGCTGAGGCACAGCTGTGTCTCACAGGCAGCTTTGAGCTTGAACCTTATTTGCACTGTGGTAGAGCAAGAGCAATGTAAAATCTGCAGCAGGCCAGAAAACACCCGCTGCTAATACGACAGGAGTAGTAAGAAATCTGCCTCGACTCAGCAGGCCCTGTGAAACTGCATTGGTAATTCAATGATTGCCTACTCTGTCAACAACACAATACTATTTGTAATATTCTTTCCTAAGCTTGTAACATCATTGTCATCACCTATGATTTTACTATTACACACTAATGGATGTCATGTTTAAAAGAACTTTATTTATTTAAAGTCCTTTATTATAGTAAATTTACATGTGCAGATTCTCTGAATTGCTTGGTAATTGGTAAGTCACTTTGAGTAAGAAGCACATGTTAAGCCTTGGCACAAAAATACATTATGGCAAAATCCTACACCCAGATGGGTCTCACCTGTTTGTTCATGTATGTGAACAAACTCATCCCTGCCGAGGTGATTACAGGATAGTGGTGGAGGGCACTGAGCTTGGAAGATACCAGCTTCACGCTTACAGTTAAGCTTTGCAAAATTTTCTTGGCATGTCATTTCTTTTAGTCACCCAATACCCATTGATACTGTTTAGCTAAGCAGAAGCTATTGCAGCTGTACTTCCAAATAAGAGCAAAAATATATATATTTTATATATATATAAAAAAATATTTGGAGCATAATTAATGAAAAACATGTTGATAAACTCCATTTTTTTATTGCAAATATTCAGAGCTTGTGCACAGTCAATCTAACTACTTAATGCTACATAAAAGAGAGGGCAATCACCAGCACCCAGGATATGCCTAAGAACACACCTTCCATTCACATAACAATAGAAYGCATTTCTTCATATATCAGGAAGTAATAAAGCTTAGTTAATAATGCATATAGTTATTACAGCTATTGTAGGACCCTTTTGTACATTGACTTAGCTTAAAATAATAAAAGCAAGGCTGGGATCCCATTCAGCCAAAGGAAAYTGTGAAATGTGAGGCAGTTGGAGACTCCCGTTTTAAGCAGCTAGTTTTCTTAAGGAGTTTTGAGTACTGAATCTCAGTCCTGATTTGGTTCCTCCATCTGACAAGATAGAGAGAATACAGACTATTATGCAACAGAAAACAACTTCTCTAATTTAGTATTTTATTAATCTGTCAGATCTGCTATTTTGATGCTGTGAATTACATAGGTATTTCACTGTCTAAAAAGCATCTGCACTGTAATAAAGTATTTGGGGTTTTCACACCCACAGAATAATTTGATGTGTTTACAGTAGCTGAAGCTGCGAAAACATCCCAATCATAATAGGAAATGTGCTTTGTAAGCATATATCTGAGTTCCAGGCGAAAAGTGATTACTTCCCAGGAAAAACACTCCCACTTCAGATCATTTTTACATCAATTATTAAAATGTTTCCAATTATTAATAGCTGGAGCAAAGCAGACTTACACTTACACCTGCCTGAAGACATAATTCCTACAGAAAAAAGGTAGGAGGGGAGGTGAGCTCTCACCCGAATGTCAGGTGTCCTCACAGTTCTGCTTCGGGCCTGTGTACATGCCACATGTACAAATAATCATGGGACTTTTGGACTGACTGTCACGGAAATTATGGGTGTTGCAGCTCCCAAGAAAGGTGGGAAAAAGACAGAATTGCAGGAGGCACATGGATAACACAGAAAATAAATGTGGGAGGCCAGGAAAAAAAGCTGATGTACTGAGACAGAGATTGCTGACGAGATGGAGAAAAAGCACATATGGCATCGGATCTAGAATGTAAAGGCTGAGAGGAAGAWGGAGGTTCTGAACCAAAAAGAAATCTCATAAAATCTTTTTCAAGCATCTCAGGTGGTATWATTAATAAGAAACTCTGCAGCAGGAGGCCAAACCATATTACATCTACATATCTACAAAAACAGGGCACATTTCATGTATTCCAATGTGGGTAACCGACAGCTTACAAGATAAATCAAAAATATAATTTATCTTTCCTACCCATGGATGCTTTTCAGGATGAGGCCTTAATTTCTGTCTTTTCCCTCTCACAACAGTGCTTAAGAGACATGCTACAATGGATAATTTGGTACCAGCAAGAGATTTTCTAATCAACATTTTCCCTTCTGAAGGGAATAACAATGGTAAATCAAAGGATAACTTTCCCAAAATTAATAATTAGGCTTTATCATTTGAAGTAGKTTTTTTTTCCTTTTGCTTTTATTGAAAAGAATAGATGTGGTTGCTATGGCAAGAGCAGGCCAGAGTCTCTTTACACACAATATGAATTACAATAAGGAATTTGATGTAAGAGTAAAAATAAGGCTTTAATAACATCCTGAAACCTGATGTGTCTTTTCATAACATAAGTATAGCTTAAAACAAGAATTATATTTAATTATATGAACAAAACTGCAAATCAAAATTGGACAATTACCAAACAATTCAATAAAATGAAAACATGTATAAGCAGACAGCTAGCAGGACTTTATTTCTTCTATGTCTTAAAAGTATTATATTTAACACCCGCCGGATTCTGCTTTGCCAGAAATCCCCYCAAAAATTATGTGTAGTACCAATTTAGTACACAATATTTTGTCCTTTGACGTTCTTGTAATTTTTTTTGCAATGTATATAACTAATTTAATATAACATATTTATCTCAAACTGCTTAATTACTTAATATATTTTCAAAAATTCACTTGAATCAAAGAAAACAAAAAAAGCAGCTTTATTTCCAACTTTCTTCATTATACAATAATCTAGAAACAAGGTGTAAGAATGTATTTCCTTCAGCTGATGAAGTTGATACTATTTCTAAATTTCTTGTAATAGTTTTTCATTATTAGCTGAAATTTCAATAAGTAATTTTTCCAGGTGTCTTCATTCACAAAAATTTCAGTGACAATGAAAATAAGGACATTGTTTTTATGCTTTTATGTAAAGACATTATCTGAAACTTCATCATGTAAACTGCACTTTGAGAAAGGGGAAGGTCCTCTGAGAAAGGGGAAAAGAAGCTACCCAAATTGTGAAAGACATCATCATCTAAAACAAACATACAAAAAAACTCCTAAAATCAAAAACATGTTCAAAAATCAAGCAACTGAAATAGCCTACCCTGATGTAAAAACTGTAAAACTAAAAGCAAAAGTTACATCTGCTAATCAAAAAAGCTGACAATTTCAATACTTTTCATGAGAAGCAGGGTTATGTAAACTAAAAGCCCTGTAAAATTCACAGTATAAAGTAGAAAAGCTCAGAATCCCATTCTTAAGTCAGAAGGGAGGGTGATACAGTATCTCTTCCATCAGAACTGCAATCACAATATGTTCCTGTTCTGTTATTGAAAACACATGTCATTTCCTTAATGACAGAGAAAAAGCTTTCATCTCTATTTTAGCTGTCAGGTTTGAGTGCAAATACAAACCAGTTTTCTAACAATCGATCTTCTGAGTTTCCCTTTTGTAATCTAATCATATTTCTAATCTAACCATATTTTAAATTTTCCAAAGGACAGAGACCTAATCTCTCTGTTTCAGGTCTATCTGGTATTATAATTTACACGTTTTCTTGTATAAAAATCTACTGTACAGTCTGATGCAAATTTCAAAATTAGTAGGGCTTTGGAGACCTTCGTCCATTGAAAGACAGTATTCAAACGATTAATAAACCATATAAAAGCATCTACTTCAATGAGGAAAACAATTTTGCCTAAAACCCTCCCTAAAAATGGTACAACTTAAAAATGYGTGTCCTTAACCTTGAGCTGAATTGACAACATCTTTTCCTAAGCATATATTTCAATGCTTTAAAAAYGTCAGTGTTTAATCTACTTTCGTATATAATCAAGCAAATAGAAGATATTACCAGGCAGGTAGTGTGCAGACTAGACAGCTCAGCTCAAMTTCTACACAGGTTACAATTTAATCTTGCTCTGCCTTAGTTTTAGTTTTACACCACAGCTTCTTCTATCTCTATTTTCTTCTAAGAGATAACCACTCCTCCCTGCCATTAATGATGAACAGGATCTGTCTGTTCTGCCTTATGGGCAAATCCTTTTTGGCTTTAAAGTACATAATTGAGAGAGACAGTGATACAACTTGAGATCAATGCAACTGCAAGGCTGGAAAGGAAGTAACCATCCAAAGCCCTGACGACAACCACATTAAGCCACCAGCACGTAAACAAGCGACTGCGCCCCAGCTGCCATGTAGAAAATGTTCCTGTGTGGTCCACGTACAATCTGGAGGGATGCTTGTGTATCTGCACGTTCTGTATGATTGACCTGAGCTGTCCGATTGAACTGTGGCTCTAAAGGCACTTCTTTTAGTGGAGAAGCAAATTCAGCAATTCTTTCCTATTTCCGTCATTTTTTTATCTTTGCATTTGGAACAACTTTCTATGRAATGAGCCTTTTTCCTCTTCTTTTGGAAATCAAGCATGGAGGAAGCAAAGGAGGGAAAAAACACCTTAAGAAACAAATCTGAACTGACTGAAATTTCARACACAAAAATTCAAACCTTTCATTTTATAACTCTTAGCATGGTCCAAACACTGTCTCCGAGCATTTTGCTCTTCTCCGCACTCCTGCCCAGACTGCAGGTCAAKGGAAGGTAAAGCAGAATGAAGCTGCAACCAGGCCCCAAAGCAGCTCAGCCCTGGATGCTGCCCCGCTATGCTGGACTATGCCAGTGTGCAGCTCTGCAGCCCAGRGCTCCTACCGCTCCTCCACTACCCAGCTTCAAGTAGCCAACAGTTAAGACCATGCCTTGTATACAGGAATCTGTAGATGGTCTTGTATCCTGATCACCTCCTTGCAGCCTCAGAAAGGGGGAGGAAGCCTGTTGGGAAGGGAAACAAGATGTTGTGCGCGCTACAACACTYTGAAATAGCAGTTAGGAGCCCCGTTCTCTCTCCTGTTCTACAAACGCRAGCGAGTTGAAGAAATGAATTAGATTGTTATCTGCGATGAGTCATAATTATTTATGTTAGGAATTTAAATCAAATTGATAAGTCAGCGGGCAACAAGCAGGCTAAATAGACTGCTGGATCTGAGAGAGATTAATATTCCATTTCACATTGTTTTTATCTGTAGATTAAAAGAGTAGCAACAACAACAAAATGCTTCTGCAAATTTCTTATATCAAATTCTGCTTCCAAACGTACTCGCATACAATGTATAAAATGCTGTTGAAAAAACAGCACAGCATTTCTGTAGCTCTTCCCTTTCCAATATTTTATTTACTAATTCAAGAAGTGCAAAAGCCTGGGAGACCAACTTGCTTCTGCCCACAAGCTCTGTCTGCTGGCAATATCTTCAGGCACAGCAGGGGTTTAATAGTCTTTCTTTTTCAAAATGACTTACAAGTAGATTTCATAAGGAATGAAAATGTTAGCAATATATTTGGATTGCCCTACTGGCTCAGATCACGCGGAAATAAAAGCAGTTTTGTAAGGGTCAGTATTTCTAACACTGAAAACTACTGACTTTCTGTCTGGAACACATGCTTGGATATCTACGGCTTCACGAGCACCAGTCCCCAGAGAATTTAGCTGAGAACAGACCCAGGTCGTGGTGAATTCTTTTCAGAGGTGCAGACTGTGCTGGAACAGGGTGTCCCTGAGAAGAATCGCCAAACGTCCACATTGGAGCATATTTTTCTCAATATTTTGTTATGCCAGACACTAGAAAATTTCTTTACTTATGGTAGAAATCCTAGAAACTTAGTATTTTCCAGTGAAATTGAGAGATAACAATATCATGACAGGCAATGAAAATGAGAGAAACATAAAAACTAATTTTGAAGGCCACCTATTAGGGTAAACTACAGTATGTTCTGAGACCTGAAGATCAAAAGAAAGTATGTTGCAAAACAACACAGTAATAGAAAGACTAGAGCAGGAAGAGCAAAGCTGTGAGCCATGAGACTTCAAATATTCTTTGGTATTTGCATTAGGCAAGTAAGCACATTTTTTCCCCTAGGTCATCAATAAGGGATGATTCATGTCCCTTTCAGATACGCTTGAATCTAATGGCTTTTCTGAAAATAGCCTTTCATTATTTTGCTTCTAAGTGACAAAAGATTGTCTCCATCACGTTGAGTGGTACCAGTAACTAACATCTTTTACTACGTGTATCGTAGGCATGCTAGGCTGCATTTGAATCTTAGGTAATTTTCCCAAGGATACACACCTACTTCTGTATTGCTTTATCTTCGTGATATTCACAAAGCACTTTGAAGCATTATGTTCTCTTGATAGCTCTGAGTTTTGTCATAAAGAGGCTGTTTGATTTCATATTTGAGAATTAAATCTGGCAATGCAGAAGATAAAATACATTTCACAGATACCTTACAGTACATATATAAATATTTGGACAGTGCCAGATTTACGGCTCTGGACTTCTAGATGTAAAAAGAACAAAGACAAAAAAATGTTAAAAATATTTCTGAGGAAGGCAGCTAGTTCTTTTTCGGTTCTTGTTTTCAGTAAAATTAGGTAGGTTTATTTAGATTAAATAAAAATAACAGGATTATTTGGCCCTTCTCTGACGAGTGGCAGACAAAAATGATGTCAGTGTATATGACTAATTGGCAAAAATAAGGTTGATATTTTTGTATAGGTTAAGTAATATACTATTAATACAAGACTGTGTTCTTTTATTTTACACTTTCTTTGAACCTGGTCCATTCACAGCTTTCTCCAATTCACAGCTCCTTTCTCTAAAAGAGCAATTTCCTTGTATCGTATACTTTGATCTACTGTCACTCATATCATCTGCTTACAGAATGACACATCTACTTAGCCACTGTTGTGCTGTAACAATAAGAAAGGGTCCTAAAAAATGTGTTTTGTAATTACAAAGTGTAGGTAGAGGACCTCTTGTGCTTTTGCTTTTGCCTGGAGTCTACTGGGCTCACACTAAAAGAACACAAATCATCCTAATTTGTTTTGTTGCCACATCAGATAAGTGTCTCTAAACTACTCCTGTCTCCAAAGTGTCCGCCTGAGGGACAGGAAAGTTAAGTAATTTGTTCATGATCAGACTGTAGTATGGGGGACAGAATCCCCTTCTTCCAGTCATCTTTTCCTGTGCAGCTTCATGTTTCCTCCTCCATCAAGATATTCAGAACCATTTAGTGGAACCAATATGTGGGTAGGTAGGTACATTGGATGCGTGGATGGGTGGATGGATGGATGGATGGATGGATGGATGGATGGATGGATGGATCTAACAGACTCTGCCTTATCTAATGAAAGCTCTTTTATGAAGAGCTTAGGAATTAATCTCTGTGCCCCATCTTACTCTATAGAATTTAATCAATAAATAAATAAACTTTCATAAAAACAATCCCCAATTAATCCCTTTCTCTAATATGTTGTTCTGTGATGAATGTCTTGCTACATCTTTACTGTGATTATTCTCCCATGATATCAAGAGATGAGACTCCTCCCAGGGACAAACTGAACACAAGCCATAATCCCATCGTGAATTCTAGTGTATGTTTGGGTCCTCCAGAAGAATTCAGGAATCTGTTTTATAGAGAACAGCAGCAATTAAGATGGCAGATGAATGGGGCTAAGATGGAGGTTTTTTTCATTTTGTAAATGTGAGGCTGGGGTGTTTCCAAAGGGAGGAAAAAAATAACTCCATAAGGCCGATTCAGTGCTGTTTCACTTCTTCCAAACACTGCATACAGTGAGTCCCTAAACCATAAACAGGCTGGTGTAGCCCCAGTGTTGCCTGGATCAAGGTCTTGCTAAGTCTCAAGAGATCCTCCTTGTACTGTCAGTGCCAGGGGTTCTGTCACTCACAAGATGCACTGAGGTTTACAAGAGCTACAACACCCATGCTTGTACATGAAGGACAGTGAATCTATCCATCTCTCCCATTGAGGCTGTTTTTCATTCTGCATAAATATCTATATTCCTACTGAAACAATGAACCCAGATTCAACCACTCATTTCAATGAATAAAATACTAGGAGAATATCTAAGAGGTCTGGGTACAGCATCTGGACTGGTATTCTCTTTATGTCAGTAAGAATACATCTTACGCTTTAGAGATAAAACATTTATTATTTGAGGGTAGTTTGTTTGTTTGTTTGCTTGGGGTTTTTTTAACATAAACTTGGATTTTTTAGGCAAACGTAATTTTGTTCAATATTGTTATATTGAACAAATTTTATTATTATATATTATATTAAATATTGTTTTATATATATAGAAGGTTTTAAAGCATCACTGGCATTTACCTAGCTACTTCAATTTCTAAATGACCATAATATGTTCCTTTTGGCAGATTTTTTGAGATACCAGAGGAGGAAATGACACACTAACATAAAATAAGATTTGATCTTCTGAAAGATTTTGCTTTGATTACCAATGAAAGGCCCACAACCTTCCTGTGTAAACAGCCTTAATTTACTCTCTGGAAGATTTCTCCGCAAGATTTCATCCTAAGTAGCAATCTATATATGGATTTTTCCTTTATTCAAATTAGTTTTGTTGCTGTTGTTGTTTCTTAAATAAGTCCAACAAGCATAAAAATAAAAAAACCCCTATACTTTACTACACCAAATTTCTAGCAAGTGCTCTAAAAGAAGTTTATCTGCAAATAGTAGATCTGTGCCACATTTTAATTAGGTACATAAATTATATGTGAAAAAGTCATACCTGTAGGAATGGCCTGATTTTGGATGAGTACATCCCGGTTGCTAACAAAAGTAATATATATCCTGTTTCAGTAAATACAGGTTTTCCCACAAATAAAGATGCAGAATTCACAGAGCAGACAAGTTCTTATTTTCTGTTTCAGCTTTTTGACATTCATTTGTTAGTGTGCCCTGAACAAATAACTTGTCTCAAGTTCTAATCACACTGATTTAAGGATATTTTAAAAGTGGACTAATCAATTCTCCTTCCAGTTCCCATCACAGTAGCTAAGAACCTGAACCAATTCTTTTGTCTCCTGAACTATTTATTTTTTGATATCTTACACTCCATTGAAATGTAAATGCATTTTTCTTTTGATGTTTTAGAATAAAATAGTGTCAAATTCTATTCAGACATGCAGGCCAGTAATGAATTTCCCTAAAAACCTCTGCATCCCAAGCAATCTGTTATACCATTTCCTTGTTTTTTCAGGGGAAGCATTTTCTGCCTCTATCTTCCTCCAGAACCTGGTGACAAGTTTACACTGACCTTACATTCTCTAAATAAATACAATGCTTCATCTTCAAATCCAACAGCTCGGTTGAACACAATTGTCTAGGGATACAATGTCCCCCATCAATTTGATGGTAGTACTCAACTATACTATTTCTTTATCTATCTTTAGGCATCTACAGGAACTCTTAACTCACCCAACGTAGAAAGTTATTTAGCACTACCCAAATCTCCCAAATTTCACCATTTGTAGGTACTGGCAATTCTTCCTGGTGCTGTTAAATTCTTTGGAGTGTGGTGGTGCATTTGGTGCTGTACTTATATTCACTGTTTCTATTACCATTCCACTACACCTAATACTTCTTTCTCTTTTTCTTTTAATACACTGACATTCACCTTCCTCCATTGTTTTCACCTTCCACTCTTTCAGTGAGGAAAACCTCCATACAAGACCCCGAACCTTCACACTTTAATCCAAAGATCAGTATTCCTCTGAAAAAAAGCTATAAAAAGTTAACATTTGCTTTCAATCTGCTTTACATTGCATGACAACTTCTCACAGTGTAACTTCACCTTTCCTTATGTCATACCCATTCTTCTGACACTCGAAGGCTTTTGTGAAGCGGTATTTGTTACTTCTCTTGCAGTTTCACTGGATCCTTGATTCTCAAACCATGTAAAGCTCTACATTGTCAGAACTTGTAGCTGACTTCCGTTTTTTTTTTTTTAAATGATTTTCATGTAAGTTCATATCTGACATTCCTCCAAAATTCTATAACCTGAGAATCTTGCTTGCCTGCTATTAATTTTAGTCTAGTCCAGCTTAAATTTCAACTAGTCTCATTTCCATTACTTGTTTTTTTTTTTTTCAATCAAGTGGTCATATTGACTCTTCCCACAATTTTTGAGCATGATTTTCTTTAGATGATTATCACTGCTTACTATCTGATCAGGGCTCAGCCGCCCAGAACTACCAGCCCTAAAGCAAACACTGCTTCTGCTAAGCTAAAGTTACCTCCCTCATTCAWCCTGTGTTCGAAATGAATCTTGGATATGTTTCAACTTTTGTGCAGCATTCCACAGTTTCCTGTACTATGGCTTCAGAAAGCTTGAGTTAAAAAAAGCTATTAAAACCCAAAAAWGCTTCAGAATCAGCCACGGCAAAAATATAGCTCCCTTTTAATGGTTCCCAATTGTTCCCACCTATTGTTTGCAGGCTCGGAAAGAAGGAGTATTTGAACTTTTCCATTTTTAAGACAGGTAATTTCAGCTTCAGGTAAGTTTTCAYGTGTTTAACACTTTTATTTAGCAGCATTGAATTTACTGTTTTTCATTCCTTTTCATTCTTTTCTTTCATTTTTCACCCTTTATACACTACACATGCACCACTATATTTTCTCCCAGAAATATTTATAGTAAACTCCTCTTACTCACTCCCCATACTTGTCCGAAATTTCAGAAGAGGGTCGTCTTCTGTTTGACCAAAAARTTGTTCCTTAAGGCAAGAACTTGCAGCAGATTTTACCACAGCAATCTTTTCCTCCTGAGCTCCTTAGTTAGCTGACATGTCTACAAGCTTTTAAAACTCYTTCTATGTTGTCCTTCTGTGACTGCAGAAGGAAATTACATGTTCTGTGTAGAAGACAATGCTACTCTTAGTGCTTGTATTTTAAAATTTTAATGCTATTTTGAAACCAGGTAAAATAGGACCTGAATATGCTTTGGTTACAAAATAGAATCAGGAGCCAAGTAACATGTAATGGAACAAATATGTAAAAGAAGTTCTACTGAACATGTAAAACAGACCTTATTTTTCCTAAAACAAACAAAAAAATAAAATGAAATTTCCCTCTTGCTGGAAAAAAATGAATATTCAAAACTAATTATGTACTCACCTTTCACCCTGTCTCCTTTGTGCAGATGAATTTCCCCTTCTCCTTGAGGTTGATATGGCTTTACGACAATAAAAAGTCTTCCAGGTACAGCACTGTAAAGTTTGCGTTTTGGACCCTGGTAATCCAAGACAGAGAGTGTATCCTTGTTGGCACTGGGACTGTAACCGGCACTGGAAATTGAAATGAAGAAATATTAATTTGTTACAGAAAATACACAAACTTCTTGTTTCATCATCACTTTAGTAGAATTAAATTCATCAGTGAAAGGRTCTTCCACTATGACACTTAACACTGAAGAATAAATAACTATTTTTCATTTTACACAAGCTCTTTTAATTGTTAAAAATCTTTCCGTATGAAATATGATCAATATTAATTTGATAATAGAATGGAAAGACTAAAGTTCTTGGTTCTACAAGTTAAACTGGCACTTTCACAGACCCAAGCGAATTTTAAGTTTATGTATATGCACCATAATTAGAAGCACTGCAATTTGGCAGAAAGACGTTAAAGCTACAGTATTTAAAACTATTATTGTGAGTGGGTAACTTTGTAGTACTGTAGAATTAACTGAACAATCAAGTTAACTGAATTATTAATTTAATGGACAGAACAATCAAGTTAGTTCATTACTCTGAGACCTGGAGCTAAATTTTAGGTTGGAATGTGCACAAAGCATGGCTTTTACAAGTTCAAAAAGTTCATTTTTTATTGATGACAATCAGTAGCTCTCCTAATGACCTGAGAGTAGTGTACCCGCATATGTTGTWGGTCATCAAAGAGCACAGAATCTACTTTGGGTGAATACAGAATAAGTTACTGGAAACTGGTGAATAATATATGAAACATGAATGAAATGTTAAAAACACAGTGTGAAGAAAAGGCAAATAGGAAAGATGGTGGAAAAAAATTAGGAGATACCGTAATAAACATGAAATGCACTGCTATTTAGACATTAAGATAAATGGAAAATTTCAGGTCTTACACTGAAAGTCTAGAAACAAAGTATCTCTGAGAGAGAAGAATGTACATCAAGATTTTAGGAAGAAGATAAAGTACCAAAATAAAAAAGTTTAATGATGGTTTAGTATCGCAACACTCTACCTACTRTCTAGGTACTGCACAAGAATGCAATACTATTACAAATGAAGAAATGCTAAAGAGTTGACTTCACTATTTGTCCTTTTCTAACCAATCTCCTACCAAAACAGAAGTCGATGAAGCTCTCAGCAGAGACTAAGAGGAGGTTGTTAGGTAATAAACCGAAACAAAAGGCATCTTTCTTACTCTTTCTTACAAGGAACGCTTCCATTTTGCTGCAGTATCTTCTTTATCATTTGAAATTGTGTCTGCCTTTCATCTTGTTCCACTCTCTTATTGTGTGAGCAAAGGTTAATAAACAGAAGCAGCCCTCGAAGTTCGAAAACAAACACTGGTTGCAGGCCTGTGATGGCACTTGAAGAAGGAACCCCAGGAAGCAGCGACTGTAACTTCTCCATTCTTTCTGTCCCTTCCTTTTCCTTGCATGTGAAGAAGCCACCATCACTGCACWCACGTCAGACCCATACACTCTTACTGCACATCCAATTTCTACCTGTATCAAGCTGCACTTACTGCCTAATCTGTTAGCAACCAGGCAGCAGCAGTACATGATGTTACATCCCAGCATCCTATTTARCTCTCATCACAGCAGACTTAGTCATTTCCTCTCTTACTGAAAAGGAAGGAGGAATGCCACATTTAACTTGTACACTGAACAGATCATTTCTCAGTAGACAGACTCGCATGTTGAAATCAGCTGCAACATGGCATCAATAACTCCTTAAAAAATAYCTTTCCTCTCCCAGCACATCCCCCATTGTGAGGGAGGCAGAAGAAGAGGATTTCAGGAGATATGGGGCAAATTTTCTGTTATGCTGATAACAAAATAAGAAATCCATTATCCACCGCCCAGAAAGGACAGAGGAAAGTCATTTGAATACAGCAAAGGCAAATAAGTATTGGCTTTTTGAAAAAGTTTCAGAGCTCAACGAACTCCTTATACTTTAAATTGCACAGTGCATTATCCCTGGAAAGTTAACAAAAAGCTACTTTTTATCACCTCAAGCTAAACAAGTCTTTGAAAAGAAGGAAAACTTTGGCAGTGCCAGCAGTAGCCAGTAGAATATGAGGGCTCTCCCTGTGTGAAAAGCATCATGGAGCTGGACCTCCTCACCTATGGGGATCCTCATTAAAGAGAAGACAATTTTATGCTGATATGGTTCTTTTCTCAGGAAGTGTGATCTGAAGTAACTAATTTTTCGTTATTATTGTAACATATTCCAATGTAACAGTAGTTTGCCAGTAGTTGCTCTACAGCATAAAATCAAGAGCATAAGAAATTCAGAGTCCAGTTTCTTGCAGTAACTCTTATCGTCCAGACAACTTTTTTTTTTTTTTTAAAACAATTCCGTATGCATCCAGCATTATTCCTACTATATCATATAATGACTGTCAGTTTGGGTATCTGCAGTCAAAGAGGGAAAAAGAGCAAGAAAAGTAATAGCAGAGAGCCTCATCTAACTGGAAAGCTCAAATAAAGCCCCGGCACACCTACAAATGACAGAAGAGAAAGGCCACRGCTGTATTTTTGAACAACAGCACAAGTTGTTTCTTAACAACTCTTTTCTTTTCCTACAGTGAACAAAAGATATTCTTTTGATATTAGGAAACAGGATAGACAAGGCCTGGTGGTTTAGGTGATCAACAAAGGAAATGTGTTTGATCAGAACACGTAAGCTTCAGTTCCTTCCACCAACATTCAACTCTGCCTCCCTCCTTTTCGGCGGTCCTGCACTTCAACCCAACAGTTTATCACCGTGCTGCAGTTGCATTGCTTGCATGCTCGACAGAAGTCATTCCTAAGTCCTCCTTAAAGCGAAGCTATAGTTATCCATTCACAGGACAGAGGTTTTATAAAGCTGGAGCCTCCTTTTGTGATCAAAATACAGACACAATCATCTGTTTTCTTACGTTACCTACAATACCTACATCCCACTAATTAGTCAGGATTCGTTATTCCRTGAGACATAGCTGCAGGATATTTGCAGAGAGCTCCTGCTAAATCACACTTGTAAGTCAAGAGGGAAAAAAAAAAAGAGCGGCCAATTCCTAAGGAAAGCAAAACCCTGCAAGGGTGATGAGAGAAGGAGCCCACTGCATCCATCATCACCTTCTCCAGAAGCCCCCTGTGCCCTCAGCCAGCCTCCTACCCCAGGCGACACACCRTTTTGTCGTCATTCCTCACGTTTCAGCAGTGGTTCGGAACTCATCTGCACAAGAGGGAAATGCAACAGTCTCTGCTTCACCTCCCATATGCAGCTCCAGCACAGACTGCCAGCCTGGCAGATGCAGTCACTAAGTAGGGGATTGGAAGTGGATTCCTYTTCTGTTACACATAGCAGTTGTTTTAACTATTAAAGACTTCCAAGAACTCTCTTCTTCAGAGRGGCACATGCAATGATAAGGGACAAAAAATACTCAACTTTGGATGTATTCCACCGTGTTGAGATTTTATTACCTTTATATTAGATGGAGTGCCAAACGGGCACGTAGGTAACACTAAGGAACAGAGCAGTTCCTTTCCACGGGGACATTAGGAGTAAACATGCAAAGAGTCACCTGAGGTGCCTGTGCTGCTGCCTCTTCCCATCTTCTCCCAGCCTGTTCAGGGACGGCGAGCGGCTCCGTGAGGACGGCGTGTAAGTCCCAACAGTTTTCACGGTGCCATTAGGATTATTCTGCATCTGTTGAAGCAGATGAGGCGAGAGGCTGCGGTGGGAAGAGGCGGAGGAGGAGGCCGACCACTCGGGGAGGTTGTTGATGTTGAGGTTGTTATCGCTGTTGGACCGCAGCAGGACCCGAGGGGCRGCCAAGGTGCTGGGCGGCCTCCGCCTCCGGTTTGAATAGGTAGGAGCCTCTCTGAAGGGCACTGCAGAAGGGAAAACATGCCGGGTAATCACAGATGATTTTGCCATTTATATGTCTTTTTCACTCCATAAAAAGAGTTAGCAACATATGGCATTACTTTTCCCGCAGAGAGAAACAGAAACTCTGCCTTGCCTGCACAGCCAGTCAATTACCTTGTCTTTAAAAGCATCGCTAAAGCTGGCAACAACAGGACAACACTGAACTTTTTCCCAACTTTAATGAATATCTTGGCAACATCAAAAGCGTGTATTTCTTGCTAAATGTGGGTTTCACGGCTTGACTTCTGCTAAGATTTCCTCACGTTGGCCCAGAAAGCTACGGGACAGGGCAGAGAGGCAGCGCAGACAGAACYCTCTCCCACCGCAGCTCCAGGCCCRGTGTRAAACCTTCAGCATTAACAGTCACCTTGCCCACTTCTCCCAGGTTAAAAATTGAGGACATGCATTTTCCTCCTGGCAGGATGATATTACCCTGCCAGAATCCCTCGGTACTTCTCTCTTTCTAATCTAGGCGCCTCCGCCGCAGCGATCACTGTTGTATATAGAACATATTCTCTCGGGGCAACGCGCTCRCTCCGGCCCGTGCCGGGCCCCGCAGGGACCACGACTGCATCCGCAGGCTGTCAGCTAATSAAACGGACACCACGGAAAACAAACGCGAGGGCAATAGACGCCTGGTATCAACCAGAGGGCTCGTCCTTCCACCAGCGTTATTGGCACAGTGCCGCGCTCACTGGAGGGCCTGTAGAGCAGGCACTACGTTTCCCCAACCTCCAGTTCTCACTGTAGAAGGTCACTTAGTTCCAACAACAACTTAACGAGGAAATTTCCTAAYGGGAGGCAGCCGGCTCGCACTGCCTGTCATGGTGCTTGCAACTCATTTTTCTAAGGAAAGAAAGGCTCCAACCCTGAAAACTCCTGTTCACCTCAGTTCCTGCAAGCACTTCCCCTGACTTCAGGGGAGCTCACGGCCTTTCAGCCTTTGATCCAAACTGCACACATAGACATTTGCAAAGTGATCGTATTTACYACCAACCGGAGGCAACCAGGCATGTTGCTGAGGACTTCAGTGAGCTGTTGTAATTTTCTAAAGTTATATTTCAGCAGGGAAATAAGCCCCACAAAGTATTATCCTACCTATCTGATTCACCATTAGCAGGCATTTATAAAGTGACATAAAAGTCTACATATTCAATACCAACAATAAAATTAAAACCTYCCCCTCATACTGTGCAAACGTGTAAATTCATACAAATACAAATACACATAGGAGTTTTCTGTTCTGCCTTGAAATACCACCTTTGTCTGCTGAATACAGCAAAATTTCAGAACCCAGTGTGAAACTGGAAAAAAAACTATGCACAAATAAGGTGCAGCTGTAAGGAAAATAATGGTTTACAGCACTTTCATCARAATCACTTTCTGATTAATTGTGATCCTGAGTGTCTTAAAATGGCATGCTCATATTCCCAAAGACCAAAAACTTTCTCTGAAGGTACCTTTTCTCTGGTAAATAGCTCAACAACATCAGAACAAACAGAGGACAATGTGCATGGAGAGGAAGAACTTTAAGTTCAGGTCCATAACTCCCTCGAAACAAGGCTGAAACAAAGGAAGTAGTCCTTAAAGTTGTTAAAGGGGATACAACTTCGGAGTACAACATTTATGTCAGAAACTGCCAGAAACGCTGTACAATCTTCGGGATAGTCCACTTTTTCACATTTCATATTCTTTGCAGGTTTCTGAAGAGGAAAGTATACCATGAAAGTGCCAAAWGTCATGGTGAAAGCCACAGTTAGCTCCAACTTAAAGGAAACTCACAGTGCCTATTTCCCAAACTAACCTAGCCGGCTCCTCTCAGTGTATGGACGTGACACAGATGTGCTGCTCGTGTGTTCCTCTAGTKCTGCCAGCGAGGCCACGGCTCTAGAAACGACTCGCTCAAAGCAGGGACGTCTCCCAGGTGCCCTAAAGCAGAGCAGTTACTGCAGTCACTGAACTAAGGAAGGGGACACACAAAAGAGGGCTGCGGTCCCACACTTGCTGCCCGAAATGCCAGTCTCGCTCTCCAGGGTCACCAGAGCTCGCCTCAGACCTCAGTAAAGATCGGACCTGATCTTTCCGCTTTAATTTTTCATGAGCTTAAAATTGTGACCATTCAACGCTGGACTCTCAAGACTTCARCCCACAGATGCACAAAAAACTAAACCCTGTCTATATTTTGCAGCAAGTTTAGAGGGGCTGTGGGACCTCTTTGGAGAGGAGGGGCGCATTGCCCAGATGTGCCCACATGATGGACACAGAGCTGCCGAGCACATCTATACCAGGAGATTTCAGGGAACACRAAACTGCCTGTTCGCTCCTGATGAAAGCCACTGCACCCACATGTGTGCATGCACGCTCTCCCCRTACCAGCTTCAGCTCACTCTTTTTCCATTACAGAGCTGAAAAGGTTTTTTAAAGATCTTTTAGGAGTTAGATCTGGATTGTGATTAATGTGCTACCCTTAGGGAGAGAACTACAGGCAAAATTAGCCTTTCCTACGCAAAAATAAGTAATAAAGGGGGGCAGCTAATTGCACAAATTGATAGGTGTCTAACACAAATCTCTTATGGAAAGAGTTAAAAATAAGCATTTCCATACCCCAAATGATTAATATTCCACCCAACTGTTTCTTTTCCCCAGCAATCTGCAACTCTAAGTGGGTGGATATTTTTTTAGCTGCTTCTTAGGTATATATATATGTTATTTTCATAATAAAAAAACTACAACACAAAACAACAAAATGCAAATGCACATGCTTTAAACTCTGTTGGACACTGATTTTCCCTAATACTTCACTATGTTCAAAATTGTAAGAATGGCTGTTGCAAAACAAGTTTGGGAAAAAAAACAGACGATACAAGTGACATGAAAAACACTTGAACTGATTTCACACTTCTGAAGTTTAAAATCATCCCCCCTCCTAAAAAGCACACCTGAAAGCATTAGTTCCTCTTGCAGCTCTCAGAATTTCTATCCCCAGTATCTCCCCCATCTAAACCTAAATTCCCTGGCAWTCACTTAAATCCACTAGCAAAGCCCGCCATGGGTCTTCACATGCATTTCCCAAGGAATAAAATATTTTTAAAACCACCCCGCCTTTCCAAGAAAGCTTAAAAGGAATAAAATAAGTCACAACCAGCCTCCATAAACAGTTGCCTAACTGGACCATAAAACCACGCCGCAAAAGAAACTGCAGGACCCCATTAATCCCTTAAACCCCTCGGATCAACTGCGCGCAAGAAAACAGCAGCGGGCACGGCCAAAGTGGCCGGCTTGCCACCGCTTACCTTCTTTCTTTGTGAAGGCATTTAACAAAGACTTCATTTTTCCCGTGTTACTTTAGCAGCGATCCCCTCATGGCACCACCTTTGCCGGGAAGGAAGAGAGGAGGGGGAAAAGAAAAAAAAGAAGAGGGGGAAAGAGAAGGGGGGAAAAAAGGGGCAGGGGCAGGCGCGGCGCGCGCGGAGGCGGTGGCCGCGCACCCGGCGGCGGCGCAGCCCCCGCGGCCGCTCAGCCCGCCCCGGCGCGCAGCATCACGCGCGGAGCCGCCGCATCCCGCCGCGCTGCTGCCGGCAAGCGGGGTGTCCTAGCGTGGCCTATATTCCAGCGCGGAGCGACGGGGGCACGAGCGCGCGCCCCTGCTCCGCTCTATGCAGGGAGTGCGCCCAAACAAAACCCAAAATTCTGCCCGTACGGGGAAAAATATGAAAATTCAGCCAAGCTGCTCCACCAAATTCAGTGCAAGTGGCAGAAAACAAATGCTGCCGTTGCAGCTTTTCAAAGTCCTAATTCTGAAAGATTTCTACAGATAGCTATGCCAGCCAGCGCTAGCATGTTCCCAGAAGAAGAGCACACAACTGAAGCAGGCAGATATCTGTGTTTTAAAATACTGCAAAGAGGAAGCAGCAGGGAGGGAGGAGGGGAGGAGATGTGCTAACACTCACAGAAATCTAAACCCTTGGTTACATGCACAATGTAAGGCTATAAGGACTCTAACAAGAGAACTCACAGTCTTAAAAAGGACAAACCTTAATACAAAATTTGAACAGAAATAGTATAAACTACACAACAATTATTCCATTGAGAAATCTCTGCTGATTGCTAATGCATCTGTCATTGAATATTAGGTCTTCTCCTTACTGAGAAAATTGCTTCAAGAAAGATTGAAAATAACTGTATTTAACCTCCATATGCATAAATAGAATATATAGCAAAACAGTGAAAGGAATTAGTATAGATAAATAGGCTAATTCAGTGGTTKCAATATCATTTAACTTTCCAATGACTATATATAGACTTTAACTTTTAGTGAATATTTCTCTAAATTGAYATAACTTTTAGGCTTTGGCCCAGATTATTAAATAAAAATAAACTTTTCTGATCAAGTGGAAATGTCACCAGAGGAAATTTTTGATACAGCACAGGTACTAAATCAAACAATGCTAAGCCACAAGATTGTTTTTTCCTTATCTTTCATGTGATGCAAAGCTTTCCAAAAGAACAACATCCCACTGTTCTTCACAAACTTATAAACACGTGTATTTATTAGCTCCTTGGGAGGAGAATCAATATTGCTTCCAGAACATGAGACTGCAACACCAGAGCAACCGTGCCACTAATTTGACTCAAAGCTTCTGTGCTTTCTCATATCTTTCTAGCACTTTCATTCTACCCCTCTGATTATCTCTGGAGCTGCAGATGATAAATGATTAAAAACATTTTACATTTCCACAGTGCTTTCAGACTCCACTTAGCCAAAAGTGATGCAAGTGCTCCCGAATCCTCCATCAAACCCCAAGTATCTTGTAGCACTCCTCTTTGGACAGCCACAGGCAGGGAYGTTACATAGTGGTAGTTCCCAAAATGCTTCTGTTCAGGGTCAGGGCTGGCGTAGTCCCGTGATGAAGTCAAGGCAGGACTTGGTGATGACCCTGCAACAGCCCCATCTCTAAGAGCTGCACCACGGCAGCTCTGCGCGTGGTCTTAGTGCCCCTGTTTCCATGGGAGAACCACTTTCTGGACCTGGAAACCACCCTGTTTCCATCTTCAACCACTTGTATGCAGGTCAGGGGAGTCTGCTTTATTGACACTAACAGAAGATGAGCACAGGTTGGTCCCCATGGGCCTGAAGAGGAGAATTGCCTGACATGCCCACAGGGAAGGAAAAAAATCCCTGCCTCCATTTGCTGGGCTCTGTGCTTTAATAACCGGAGCATCAATCACAGAGAGCAATGCACGGACTAAACATGAAGTGCATCCACACCGTGACAGGATCTCAGCATTGCTCACGCTTCCCTAGGGAGGGGGGCCTGGGCCGTTCACTGGGAAGGGCACAGAGATGTCCATATCCAAGAGCCTAACCCTCAAACAGCGTTTCCCCCAGGCCCCGTTTCAGCCCTCCAAACTGAAGGCACGCTCAGCACCTCATCGTACCAGCTCGCCCAGGAAAGCGTTAACTCCACGGCATGCATCCSTGTCTGCTCACACACAGTAAAATAAAAACAGACAGGCAACCGTAGTCAATCAAAATYGGTCCCAGGGGGAATCTTTATTAGATTCTTGCTGGAGCCGGAGCATTTCAGCATCTAGGGGGTTCTAATCAGTGTAAAAACATTTAAAAAATTAAAGTCACTTAAAATTGAGTTTCGTGGAAACTGTGGGAACGTTTTCCTGTCTACACCATCAGATACATCACCTGACGAGTGATCATTTTATTCCATTTAACTGTCTTTCTTCTCCCATCAGAGAAAATATAATTTCTTCCTACATGGCAGAGCCGACTGCAATAAAGGCTATTGTACAACTGGAAAATATGACAATCAAGGAAGTCAGTGAACTATTTGCAGCTGCAGTTTTTCTTGTTTTCTAATGTTCACTAATAGCTTATTAAAATCTTTGTTTTAACTGACGTCCTAAAATCTGTAGTGTTCGGAAGTGGAGAAAAAGAATCTCTACCAGTAACTTCTACCTTTTCCAGAAAGATTTCACTGCCTTACGTTAGTCCCTTGATATTATCAGTTCAACAGAAAAACCTAGCAATCTGGCTATATTCACACACCAAAGGTAGATAACCAACAAGCCACTGGCATCCATGATCAAAAAAAATCAGGAAGAACCTTAAAAACGCAAACGAGTAGGCCCTAATTACCTAACTTTCCTTGCTTCTGCTAGCGGTGTGCAAGGAAGCATCTGCAGTAGTTCTGCATGGGAATGGATAGTTCTGCGTGGAGCAGAAAGAGCCACCCCTGCAGAAACCCAAGCTTGGGCTCCTCTGACACACTCGGCTGGCAATTTTTTGTACGCTTGTAACATCACGTTGCCAAGCTTCTTCGGGTACTCACTCCTGGCTGCCATTAGAAGTCTGTGGGAAGTAGTAAATTCTGCATTTTTGAGGATCTAGTTTTAGGCACTTAAATGCCTCTAAGAAAAACAAAAAAAAAATGAACCATCTTACCAAATCTGTACTGTTTCTTAATTTTCCCATCGACACACCTGTAAAAGTAGGAGCTTCTCAGATCATAGTAGAATAAATTTATAATTACAGAGACATCTTTTTATCAATTTGAAGTTATTGCCATAAAAAACTTTTTAGCCTATTTACACATTTAAGTTTTTGTTAGAAAAAGCAGTCCTTTGCATGTATTAAATATGTTTCTCTTTGCTATGAAACAGGCTTCCATATGCTAAACCACAAAAGGGAGAGTTAAACGAGAAAAGACAGATTCAAAGACAGATTCAAAGATTCCTGAAAACATCCTAGAAAGGYAGGGGATTTCTAGTGCCTACTTATCCCACAAAGCCACAAGGTGGTTAGAAGCAGGAGCAGTAGTGACAGATTCAGGGGGAATCCATCACAGGGATGGATATAAACCTGTTTTATAGAACAAAAAAGCCTTTTTATTCCTGAAAAAAGAAAACAAATCTGGGGCATTAGTTCAAGGAACTGCACTCAGAACAGCAATGAGATAAAAGCACATGAGCCCATTTAGCTGATGCATGAAGACCCCAACCTTTAGCTAGCGGACAACCCTGGTGGCACTTCCTGGCGCTCAGATACTACTTGGCTTCAACGAGTGCCTGTCGCTTGCCTTCGAGCAGTCAGTCCAAGCCTGAAGAGTGGAATGGGGGCAGGAGACTGTGTGTGGGATAGGACAGCAGAGAGATGGATCAGGAACAGATGGCAAGAGTTATCAATTAGAAGGAGAAAGAAAAAACAAAAAATAGCAGTGCAAGATACATAGCCATGTGCTAGACTTCCCTTCCGTCACCTGTCACTTATTTTATACTGATGCCCCCAAACTTTGCTCTATCTGACAAGGGCCAGGCTCACCCTACGCACGTGAGGAACCTAGCACCTTTGCAGAACTGGACTGAAAACAACATCAGATTAATTGGAAAGGTTCTCAAATACCCAGCAAAATCCACAGCTATGGGGAAGGTTTGCCTGCAGAGACAATTCCTGGTGCTATGACAGAGAGAACTGGCCGTGACCAATCTGTCCACTTGTGCAGAAAACATTTTATTCAGTTCCTGATACTGGAAGAATTTTAATAACGAGGCATGCAAAGTGCATGTGTTTGTGGGCACATTTCAAAGCAATTTAGAAGTTGATGAATATATAGTTGCCACACTTAGATGAGCTTAAAATCATGGGAAATGAGAATCAATCACTTTCTTACCATATTCATCTCATACATGATTATAAATACGGCTTCACTAAGATCCTGTGAGACTACATCAGTAATGCAGTGATAAGATCCAGAGAGCTCGCTTCCTCTGCACAAAGGAAGCARGCTCATCCTAAGCATTTGCTTTCAGATGCTTGCACAACATGGAAAAGATGCTGAGAATTTTCTATTTACATCACATGCAAAGTGCTAAGTATGGCTTAAAACTTGCTATGTTGACACAGAATGAATGCCTGAAATCTCTTTTATAGTTTAGAAGATAATGGGTTTAGAAATTATGATCCAAAAGAGCCTGAAAATCATGGGTTTTCACTTTTTTTTTCCTCAAATCACCAAGCTCAAGACTTGCAAATATCTGAATTTCTGACTACAGTGATATAAGTACACACATCAGAATTTACCTTAAACCAGAAATAAAATCTCTGTCCCAAAGGCTAAGAGATCGCTTTGCATCCTGGCATTGTATGAAGAATTTAGGTCAGGGGTGCTAAAAAAAAATAATAATAGGAACAACGTGAAAGGTGTGAAAATTAAATGCTGTTTTTTCACGGGAGCTACTGAAAGGAAGAAGGAAACAATGGTCTGTAAGGAGGGAGGATGCTTTAGAGGTAGCAACTTGAAGAGAAAAAACAAGTGCGTGCAGTAAGAAGAGAAAGCCACAAGAGCTGGAGCAGAATGATTGACATCTATCAGCAATGTCAAAGAAAACACTTGAAAGTACTTGAGATACGTATGGTCTGCCTTCGTCTTAGTAAGTAAACTGGTACAAAGAACAGGCATTTATCTAAAGACCTGCATATCAGTTAACTCCATTTCTCAGAATATTCCCTTTAAATTCCCTTTAAATAAATTAAATAAACCTATTCCCCAGGTTTTAACCTGATGGAGCAGTCCTAGCTGTAACAGTAATTGAGCTTCTCCTCTCAACACATGCTGGGGTTAAAAAAAGAAAGAGTGCTTTTATTACTCTGAACAACACAAATACTTATTCTGAATAATACAAATAACTATAATCAATATTTGCAGCAGTTTTCTATACATTTGCACACCCAGCTAACACCCACCACTGAGTACACTTAGTGAGCTCCCTTTGCTGGTTGCCTTTCCACTATAACACAATCAAGGAAAAAGATTGCTTCAAAAGTTTAAAAAAAAAAAAAAAAAGAAGAGTAAAAAAAAATTAGAAAAACAACAATAACAAAACCACAGATATTTCAGAATAGATAGCAAGATAATTATAGGAAACTGCTTATTTTAATTGAATTGATTCCTTTTTGATAGTATTGCTTTATAGCAGTACTTGCAGTCATAACTTCAAAGGACGTTTCCAAAGCCTCAACCTCATCTAGCGTTGCCTGGAAGGGGACTGCACGCCACCGTGGGTAGCTCCTGCAAGCAGACTGAGTCTGCTTTTAATGGCTGGGCTGATGGGCCTCGGGTTCACTACACAAATTGGTGGGTAGCAGTCTCATGTTGTAGGAAAGAACAAAGACAAATGAAACTGCACAAGATGCTTAGAAAAGCAAACACGCCAATATTGGATTGCACACTGCTTCTATCTTCTGGTATTGAACAGAAAACAATCTAATTTTGCCTTTGTGCAACTTTCCTCCTACCAAAAGCCCTTAAGTTCCTTAAATCATTATGTTGTTCCAGGTTTTATTCAGTGATTTGATTTCACTGCTTTAATCTAAGTGTGAACCTCTTTAGTAAATAGTGGGACAAAGCATCTGTGCTTCCAAAAGTGTTGGTGGATCATGTCAGTTTTATTTAGAATAACACCATCTTCATAACAGAAAGCGTGTATCGCACTCAATGGAGAGAAAAAAAAATCCCTCAGAGAAGCTCCAGAGCATATAACTAGCCAAAATGGTCAAGTGGCCTGACACATTATGCTAATGCAATTTATAGAGACAATGGTAACTATGTTGGGTGAGTACAGTTTTAGTGGTGGTCAAGGAGGTACGATCCTCCAGGCTTGCTATACCCCCACTGCAGAGATTCATTGTGCCTCCCAAGCACTTAACAACAACAACAAAATAAAGCACGCTGCCTGCATAGAGAGAGGTTTAACTGTGAAACAGTGGAGGGAAATATCCAGTAGTTAATACGGTATTTCTATGTCTTCTTGATACCTCATTGCACAGGTTTTGATGATAGTATCTTAATTGAAAAAAAAAAAAATACCTGTTTTACTCAAGCTGTGCTTGACCTGACRATGAAGAGACTATAAAATCTGGAAAACTCTTCACCCTGTCGGTTKGCTTCTTGCAGGTGCATGTTACTTATTAGTGACTTTAATGACAAAACCCTGCCTTCATGCTTTCATTCTCATTTTGCAGCAGAGAGGCAAAGAGGACCACATCTGTTCCAACATGGGTGCTACCAACACAACCATAAACCAAAGGCGAGGAGAAGCACTGCAGCAGTGCAGACTCTGCAGCCCTGCAACGCCAATAAGACCGCASGCAGTGAAGGCAGAGGGTGAGGAGACCATAGCGCTGGGGACACGCACGCTGAGGCCAACAGGACCCCCACATCCCACAGACCTGCACTCACAGATCTAGAAACCCAAGGAAGCTTTAGGTCATCGTTGAGGTATCTTCTCAAACGCGGAGATAGAGGGGACCATCATTATGGCATCCCACAATGTCATCTACACACCCTGGTGTTTGTTTTTACTTTCCAATTTAAGGAATCTCTAATTTCTCATTTACACTTATTCTCATCATTTCAGTTCTAAAGTGGACCTAGCACTGTGATCACCAAGGAAATTGTATTTATTCTTTTAACAAGACAGACATTTGCAGTAAAGAGCCTCTCACTGCAAATTTCCTACGCCCTTTTAGCTGCAGTGGATATGCTATACAACCACCCAATCTAAAAATTAYCTTCTCTTCTTAATAGACAAAACAAGTTAAAATAATTTTTATCAAGTAGGATCTTTAAAAAATAAAACTCAATCATTTAAGCCAATAATTGCCTCACTATCCTTTACTTTCATTCAGATATATCATGTTAGAAGGAAGCTAAAACATTGGTGACTTATTCATTTAAATAACAGCATTTTAAATTATATTAGTCTACATTTCTACATCTCAAAAATAACTGTTAATGAATCATGCTGGTAAAATAAGGAAGGATAAAAAAAGAATATATCCGCTGTAACAGAGGGTTATCTTTGTACAAACATGTAGGTGTCTGGAGCATTTGTAATGTTCTCAGCGGTTAGCTAATCCCATTGAGAAAGGAAGGCCTGCACACTGCAGAGTTGTTAGCTGGATTAATAATTAAAGTAATATTAGCAATACTATGCCTCCTCCTCATTCAGGACACTATCATTTGTATTTTACAGTTTGAAAATGTGGAGGGAATATTTTTTTTTTTAACGTAGATTTGGTCTTCAGATCAAGGTTTGAGATGGTGAAATTACAGCAAAATTGGGAGATTATTTCCTGTGACAAGAAGAGTCTATTKTTTGCATAGGTGAATCAGGGTAGGTATGAGCAGTTAATAGAGTAAAGAAGGCATAAGTTTAAAACTCCTTATCGAAAACTGCTCTTGTGTACATACTATTTCAGAAATATTACCATTTATTCTGGCATGTTTCTGGCAGCAGTGGTAGATTTAGCCACATGACATTCATTAATTCAGCGGAAACTGTGTGGCTGACATCCAAGGCATTACTATGAAAATAGAAGTGTTCTGGATATTATCTGGCAGTCACACCCCCGGACACCACGCGTACTACAATATGATTTGACTTCCGTGTTCAAGTTGCAAAATAACTCTGTTGTCTTCTAGACTAGAAATCTGATGCAACTAAAGCTTTTAAGAAAAGCCATTGTATGTTCAGAAAAAAAAAAAGAAAATTGGAGAAAGGAGGGCAGTGATTGCATAAATGATTGAATAATATATAACGTTCTCTTCAAAATGATAACATCTCAGGYGTACATTTTTTAATGCTTTAGAATAATTTCAGACTGTGTGTTTAGGAGAGAAGTCATTTTTCACGCTGGTATTATTTCTTAATCTATGGAACTACTTATGTATCCACAAGTATCTTCTTTAGAGGAAGGATCAGGCACTTGACATCTAGGATCCAGCCTCTCCTCATCTACATAAATACATCCAAATTAAGTCAATGAGGATTGTATTCGTATATGTAAGGGCACAATTTCAGATATGAGCACCGTGATTAATAAATAGCTTGTCCTTATAAACACTGGATGCCGAACACCAGCGTGGAAGAGTAAGATGATGAGCAATTCTCATCCACTCTTTACAATCCTTATCTGGAATATCAGATTCTGAATACTAGACATAGGTTTTAAACAAAGAATTATCAAGCCATACAGTAGTCAAGAGTGAAATAGTAAATAATTAAGATGCAGTAGTGACTAACTAGTGATTTGAATTTATGTAGGAAAGATTATAAAAAAAAATTGCTCTGAATAAAATTATAGGCCATTCAAAGAATCACAGTTTTGACACTGACATATCTTGGAAAACACACAGGTCTTATTCTCCTGTTTTGTTAAGGAATGAATAAATGAGAAGGACACAGCTGACTAAATTCCTSTCCCAGTAAAGGTGGTATCTTCTTCTACAGATTTTAAGGGGTCTGGAATTTACCTCAAGAAGGAAAAGAACATTTAAATGATGCAAGACAGAGGACTGTAACTGAACAATTAGAAAGGATAACTGAAAGAATAGAAAAGCATAAAAGCACAAAAAGTGYTCAAAAGTAAGAAAGAGGATATAAATAACTTTCTGCTCTTCCTCTACCAATCCCTTGAATAATCGGAGTCCCCAGATTTTCCTAAGCATAATACTGGAAGGAGCCAATAGAAGACAGTCCTAATTCACAGCAGCCAGCAGCCAGGTAAGCTGAGAGGGAGCTTTCCACAGYCCCTCATGTTCACCAGTCACCTTTTAACAGGAAACGAGCATGGTGCAGTGCAGTTCATCCATACCTCTAAGGCTGCCTGGTACTCTTGTGCAACCTAGACTTAACAAATGAATGGAGAAAACTTTTTTCTTTTTCTTTTGTTTTCCCTATCTCTGAAGGAAATGGAATAACCAGGGGAACAAAAGCGATGAGCGTCTTCACAAGCGGYGCTGCAGAGATCTCGGAGACACGCGCTCTCCAGAGACGCACCACAGCAGCAGAACCGCCCAGGGCGTCTGCCAGTGTTCAAACACCATCCAACATCTCCATCCAACAAACACCATCTCCAACAGGTGAGATAAAAACCGTAACTTTTAACTAATGCTCCAGTGCCCCATTATCTGAAAAGATAAGCAGGGTTTACATTTGCATTTTCTGCTTGTGCCATTGACATACTCAGCATTTAAGAATTCAGGGTTTTTTTCAAGCCACTAGATGAAAGTTTCTATTCATTAACTKACAGGAATAGACAGCCTTTTCTTGCAATATGTACTGGTAGTGGTAAATAATATTATAGATGAAATACAGATTATTGCTTCTTATCATGGTCTTTCCTCTGTCTCAGTGCATATTTTATTATATGATCTTACTAATTAAGCCTTATTACTTGATTTTAACCTTCATCTGTATTCTTTATAGGGTTAAACTGTCAAGCTGTGGGTATGTGCACCATTAAGGCTGTAATAAAGTTTGGGTGTGAATGCAAACGATTTTTCTTATTTATTCCGTCACTCTTCTTTACAGAAAAGGAAAGGAAGCTATCACCTTGCTAAAGTTACGTGGCTGGTTTTTTGGGTATTTTTTTTTTCTTTTACAACCTTCACATCTATCAATATTCCGCATATTCCATACCCACCTACTTAGAGTGGTAAACAATCAGTGACAGAAGAAACAGTAAAAAAAAAAAAAATCTCTAGCAGRCCACAGTTAATCCCAGATAAGAAACAAATCTTCACTGACAGGAAGCTCTGTAAAGAAGAAAACACATCCAAACACACAGAGGAAACACACACAGAGAATATAAGGTCTAGAGAGTGGATTTGCAGCGAGGAACAGGTTCTAGAGAACAAAAGGTAAGTTAGAGTGGGCAGCTGCAGACACCGGCGGGCACAGAACTTCATCACAGCTTTTAGAGACGCCTGCTCATGAATGAAGCACAGCRAGGAGGCTGTGAAACATGACTGAAGTGATTAAACGGGAATCTAAAAGATTAAACCTAGGTAACAGTTCCAGAGTATACCAAAGCATCTGAAGAAGGAGACAGGAAAAGAGAAACAAAGCAAAAGCAAAGGCAGCATTCTTGAGCTCTCACAAGGCCAAGCAGTGTGGACTCTAGTAGCTTTTCAAATTACAGCACATTCATAAAAAGCTATTAAACAGCATAGCTAAAACTTAGTTGAGACTGATGGCTATCAGCACTCAGAGAGCTTAGGAGGACACAAGATTGCTAACTACCTTGCAAGACATTATTTCAGAGCCTATTCACGCCAAGAACGGGGCAACCTGGCACCGCAGTTTTTACATGTATCCATGCAGGCCACACGCAGCTATCAGGAATTTCAAGCAAAAGCATGGCAGGAATTTCTCTGCAGAACTAGGATCTCTCATCTCCTCAGGGAACCAAGGTTCACCTGAGCATCTGATAGCGCCAAGAGCATCTGGCTGGGCAAGCACTGAGCAAAAGGCAGCAAGSCAAAGACACAGCGGATGCAAACTCAAACCAAATACCCCATGCACAACTACCTGAGAAGCCTCTGCATGGTTGTGGGTACATCCTGTTGCTACTCCAGACAGTGAGAAGGGGCAGGATGCAGGTGGACTGCTGCTAAGTGAGGCTGGCTTTACCACCAAACATATTTGCTAGGTCCATCAAAATATATATACTAATGAGACACAGGCATACAACCAGTTCAAAATATATCCTAAGTATCACCTTTCAACACCATTAGGCATTGAATATCTGTAAAGATCTGCCTTTTTAACGACCTTAGTCACATGGTATTTGACTCATCTACAATAAGAAGTGCTACCAGTCCCCACATAGATACACTTGGTCCATCCGGAGGCTCAGGGACTGCTTCAAAGCTGCTATTCACAGAAAATGAGCGTGGCTCGCAGGGAAGGAGGAAAGAAAGGGCAGCACCGCCGCTCTCACACATGCAACACGAGGTACAATTGCTTATTGAAAGGAGCCTAAGGGGTCACAGGGTATTTCACACCGCAAACCAGCTCCCAGACAGCTCAAATGGATTCCAGTGAACAATTCTATTCAGTTAGTAAAAAAATGTATTTTTTTGTAATACACTAGGTGTCTCACTAAGTGTCTCAAGCAACAATATTTTCCTTCATTTAAAAATCCCATTTAACAAGGTTATTATTATTAAACTATTTGAATAACTGACTAATGGATTAGCTTTGTTGCTGTATTGCTATTTAAACTACCACTGCATTGTTCTTACAYATTAAAAATCATCATTCAATATTTAAAATGCTTCACTTTTCTTCACAGGTACTTAGAAGGTTGCTTGTCTAAACAACTCTGCTTCATGTTCAAGGACTGGGCAGAAAATGCTTGGTTAAATTGTAACACAGAAAAACCCTGCTTCTTTCTTTTTCCTGAGAGTATCCTGATCTACACTAAAAACAGAATCAAGTATAAATCCTAGAAAAATAACATTTTTGCCCTTCTAATTGAATCTACTCATTTATATTTGAAAAGCTAAGATCAGATAATTTTCTGTGCCATAGCAATCACTTTGTTTTCTTATGGATATAAAGTAACTACTAAAGTAACTACTTGATACCCTGAAGCAATACCTTTCTCTGTGTGGGTTCCTAAAGAAGGCTTTTTTTCTTTTTAATATAATCTTATGTCACAATTTATGTTGGGCCTCCTAGTACAGCTATGCATATGGAAAACAAAATAATAGCCACAGGCTTTTTTTTCCTAATTGTTTATATGTGCACATGCGTGTGTACACAGACAGGGCATCTCATATAGAAGCCTGAGAGAGGTAATGCTTTAACGGTCTGAACCTGCAGTGCTTAGGGCGGAGCTTGCAAGGCTGGAAGAAAGCAATTAAGGCCATTGGGTTTGCATCTGCCCAAGCTGGAGGATCACAGCAGACAGCTGGCAAATCAGCATACCTGCAATATATTATTTGTTTTTGGGCATCTCAGTCCCAGAAATGTAGCCCCATATGACTTTATTTTCTTTTTTAAATCACCGCTTTAAAAAGCGAGACAGATTTCTGAAGTTTACCTAAACCAAGGGTCACTACACTCTGYTCCACAAGCCAGAATGCAGGTTCATATTAAACATTTAATATAGATCCTGCCATTCAAGGAGCCAACACCCAGCTCAAGACAATTTTCTACTGTCACAGCTTTTGAACCACTGGTCAAAGCTGCTGGATCTCAAAAGGCTGCTCTCAATATTGTAACTAAGGTCTCTGAGGAGTCGCTTTTCTCTTAAAACGGGTTTTTAATTATTCAATCACGCCAAAGTGACGGTGCCTATCCCAAATAATTTACTGAAGTTGTCTGACTGTGTAAGTCACTGCCAAAATCCCCTCCAGACACCACAACAGCAAATGCAGAGAGCAAATTACGCAACGTAGTAGGGTGCCATGAAAACAATGGCAAAAAAAGCCATATAGGTAGACCTCGTGCTAAAAATCTCACTTAACCATGGTCATGCGCGAGCTTTGGTGCTGATCTGAATGTTGTTTCCATTGAAATTTAAGCGAACATTCACAACAGAAGGTTTCTGAACTCTTTTAATTTAGCTAACATAGTATATCTCTTCATGACATCAAAATATTAGTAATGCAGGAAAAAAAGCTCAAGGGGAAACAACGGCAATGTCTGAAATAAAGGGAAGCTGAACAGGATGCACGCATTCKCAAGAAACGCCACAGCAAGACAGTGCACTTGAAAGATAATATTCACCAGCTSTTGTACTACACCAGATCTTCACCAAAGCTAATTTCTGCAGCTAAATATTTTAAAAATAAAAAATCTGGGAAGTCACAAAGGGAAAAATTTTGAACCTTATCAAATGCTTATTAGAATTGCTGATTTCAGCAAAGACAATTTTTTTTCCCCTATCTCAGTTTAGCCTGGTTTTTGAAATTGAATCYAGAAAGACAACTGGTAGGAATGCATTTGTTCTCAAGCACAATTTCAATTTTTTGTTGTTACTCTTTTACGGAAGGAAAAGAAATGATCGGAACAGCGTTTATTTTAATGATGATACAATGTGATGGGTGCACTGTATAATGTCAGATGATATCAAAAGATGTGTCCTGGTGTAACCTTCCTACTCATAATGAGAAGCCTCTGAAAACACAGAAGGCAGCTAGCAGCTTTGAAGCGGTTACTGGTAACTTGTCGCTTGCCTTCAATAATTCAGCAGGATTTGCGATTAGCTCATTTTAGTGCTYCAAATTGCGCAGATTATTAGCTATAAAACTACGTCCTCCCTAACTCCTGAGAGGCTCATCTTATTTAATTTATTACAATTTTTGTCCTCGGAGTTACACCGAAAATAACTGAAAAAATTCACTGTAGGCAAGTTCTGTGCTCTGTTATTCTGTTGCAGCCTCACAACTGCTCTAATTTATTAGATTGCCCCAACRGGACTTTGTATTCCATCAGTCAAGGGGCACTGGGGCTAGTCTCACTTCTGCTCTGGCTGAACCTCCTAAAACAGGCAGGATTGACACTGCTAGCCAGAGAGCTCACCGGGCCTGAGGAACTGTTGAACAGTCAAGTAACCTGAGTCTGCCTCAGTTCAAAGCTGCTAACGAGACGGAAATTACAAGCAGCAGGACTGGTAGCATTTCCACATATCGGGGTATTTTCTCTTCAAAAGTATACACCCCAAAAATACTCAGGAAAAAACTTCTCTTTGGTTGCATTTGTACTCTTAAAAATGAAATCAGGCCTTGATTTTTTTTTTCTTCAAGAGATGCAAGATGCATTGTGTGTTTATGAGCATTTTATCAGATAAAGATGAAAAAGACTTAGGAACTCGACAGGTTTCAAAATCCCTTGTTAAGCAATTGTCATGGCAGATTCTGACAAGAACAGAAAATGTCATAAAATTAAGCAGTTCTCAAGGCAATTTCCAACTTCTAATGAAAACAGAACACGTTACATCTATACATTTCATTACAAAGCTGTAACCATGGTAGAAAAYGCAGCACAATTTAGATTCTGACAACCTGTAATCCTAGTTATACACCACAGCTTGACTGAAAAAAAATCTCTGAAACCACAACAGCGTAACTTTAGATGAATTAAAACTAGAAGTTGTGACGCTGTATTGAAAAGTTCTTATCTTTTAACTTAGGGGAAACTAAATAGGAAGTTGAAAACATTCATATTATGGCAAAATACATCACCACTTTAGCTAAAGCAACATAAAAAGCATTTGGACAGGCAGCCAATTGCCGGAAAATGTAGTAAGTGCAAATAYGAGCAAAGAATGAAAGGAAATTAACTATCAAGTTCCCAGGCATAGGTAAGAACTTAGCATACTGGGCACAGAACAGAAAGCCCCTGCAGAGTATTTCAGAAGTTCCTCAATACTGTGAATTTTTTTCATTAAAATTTTGCTTTCATTGAAATGTAAGTCTCTTCCTAAACAGATATTTATTGGAAGTTTCTAACTGGGGTACCACCACTTRGCCAAACTTAAAAACTGCCCATGCTACCACTGTTGTAGCTACCAAGCATTGTTCCTTGTGCCAATCTACCAGAAACTACTCAGGACTTTGTCTTACGGTTTATTCAGGTTTTCAATAAACCACAACTATTGCTATTGGTGCTGGAAAGCGCATTTACATTCTGAATATGTTTTGTTTGATCAAGCACCACACTATTAGTCACACCTATTTCTGAAACACAGATCCACAAAGTAGAGTTAAAGAACAGAAAAGTACAGCCAAAACACAAGCAAGGTAACACTAGGGTGTGAAGTGCATGCTCTACTTCTCCTTTATACTCCTGCCCATACGAATGACAGCAAAATCTCAGATAATATGGCTTCACTTTATTTGTTATTATTTATTTACTATCATMTGAAACATTTAATTTTAAATTTTTGAGACTTTAATTACACTGATTTKGCTTTCTTTCACCCACCGCACCACAGAAAGTGGATATGGATGTACCCATGCACATATACATGTCCACAGACAAGTGGGGCTGCTGTAGGTGTGCATACTGCAAGAGCACCTCATGCTTAGACAGCCTCCCCGGTCTAACTCTTCTCTGATAAACGTTTCACACTAACAAACACTGTAAGACTGAGTTCACATATTCTACAGGCGTGCTCCTGCTGTGCCGAGTCACTAGCGCTCTGCAAGGCTCTGTGCCTCCCAGATCCCCAAACAGCAACGCGGCCACTGTCCCAATTAAATTCCAAAGCCGGGATGTTCAAAAGAACCTTTAAGCCAAAATCCTGTTTGTTCTCACTGAAAGATAAGCAGCTGCTTCTTTYAGGCTTTGGGAAAAAAAAAACCAAAAACCACTAGCTTAGATTGCTAGATGAAATTTGTAATTAATCGTAAACTACTTGAAAAATCAATCTATTAACAAAGAGCAATATATTGGTGCATGATTATATATAAAAAATAACTTATCATCATGGTAGACGATATCTTCTCTGTAGAGAMATATACATGTTCAGCAAAATATTAATATATCTTCTAATTACTACACATCTAAAATAGTAAAATCAAATAATGTGTTTTAATGTCCTCATGAAAAATAAATTTTATCAAAATTAAATGGGAGACACTCAATAGTAGTTGGAAGAGATATACTGAGTTCTTCAAGGGAGACTGTCCCATTTCTTGCAATGTACATCTTAATCTGCTGTTAGAGGTTTAAGACATCTTAATATGTATTAGTCTTTATATCTACTGTTCTGACATCTTACATTAAAAAAATGCTAATTCAGTGCATACCAYCAGCCATTTATTTTTTATGTTGTTTTTCTAATCAAAAGCTCTCCTTTTGCTGCTGCACCCTTACTGACTTTGCAAAGAAAAAGGTAGGCAGGACCACATGGTCTGAGCTATCCACATGCAGAATCTGTGCCGAAATGTCATACGTAAAACTCTGAGACCAGGTGCAGAACGGCATTATTTTCCCTTAACAATATAAATATCACAGCATTCCTTGCAGCAGCAGCATTCTGAAATTAAATTTGTTAGTCTAAACACCCTTGCACAATTATTTGGATTTGTTGCAGAACMATTCGCTGCTCTTCACGTACCAGGTTGCTTGTAATTAAGCAAAGTTGTTCACACCAGGACCTGAAWGAGTACGGCTTTGTCCACCAAGTACAACCTTTCTATGACCTAGAAATGTAAGTAATGTAACAATTACTGTAAAAAGCACTTCCACCTAAAGGCTCTGTGTTGTTTATCTTGCTATTAATCATGGGCTGCCTTCAGTTACGACATTGTCTTTCCTGGAACCAAAGCACGAGTGAATTAAGCTCTTCCCGGCCTCYTGACAGTGTCTGCATTGGCCCGTTACTTCACTCACTCGCCATGGGAGTACACCAAGCTCTCGAAAGACGAAACCTCGCTCCAGGTTCTGCACAGCTCATCCCAAAGTCCTGAGCCCCACGCAGCTCGGGGCGGGATGCTCACCTCAGGCTGGGGCCTGAGCACACTGCAGTTCCTTCCCGGTCTGTGCAGCCAAGCTTTCTAGCCATGGAAATCTGAGCAGAAGGACGAAGGAGAGAACAGGGGCTGCTACTTCTCTGCGCCCCCGGGACAGCGTTGAGAGGAGCCAAGGAGCACATCTAGGCAGTTTAAACGGAGACTTTTTCTGTGGCAGATCAAGCATTCTAACTAAATAACCCTCCCCAGCTTTGTGCTTTGAGATATGGAGATAATACAGTATTTARCATGCAATGTAATTTACATATATAATTCCATGTGCCTTAATGCAATGTAAAACATAGGACAGATTACWGTAGTCACAATGAATAGCATCTTACAGTAAAAATACTCTTTTTTTTTTTTTTTCTCTCATCCCTCCAGTGTGCCAAAGCCCAAATCACAGTATTTATACACCAATGTGAACTTCAACGTAGTTCTGATTCAACATGCTGGATAGAGATCCTCTTTATTATGGACAATTTAAAGTCTTAGGACAACAGCATATGGGTTCATCAGGTTTTCTCCAGGAGGTGCTAGGCTCCTAAAATACTTCTGTATGCTGTTGATTTTGCTTCACCAGGAATACCAGGAGTACCAAAATCAGGCCTTGAGCTGTAGTTTTCTACCACTACCCCCAAACAGAAAATTACCATCATTTATCCCTTACCTGACAGCAAGAGATTCCTGGGACTTCTACTTGGATATGGGAAGCAGGATCCTTTAAGGGCAAGGAATGAAGGCAACATTGAAAAGTTAGATGTCAGAATTTGATTTTAAGGGGAAATTTGAAAGCAGAAGTTCAAATGAAGTAGAAATGAAGCTCTTGCCATGATATGACTTCAAAGATGGAGAAATGGGCAAAATAAACATTTAAAAGATGAGGGAGCAAAGTATGCTTGCTCTAGTCTGCTGTTCCAGTCACTTTACAGATAAAATTAGGTAAGGAAAATGAATTAATGAGAAAGGCAATAAAAATGGTAACAAGTAGTGCTCAGAGCGATTAAGGATTAGAGAGGAAGATGATACAGGGTTTCACAGGTTGCAGTAACTTAGTAGTACCACTGGAACGAGGAGACTGCTTTAACTGCCATGTTTTGAACTACCCATGAGCTACCCATAGTCAGGACCCACTTTCTGTAGTGGTGAACAAGATTCGAATAAATCCCACCTGGAATCAGATTTTGTCTTAATTGCAGTCACAAAGAGATAATTTATCTTGCTGGAAAATTGCTTTCATAGTGTTTTGTGATTATTTCAAACTGAAGTCTCATCTCCTCAGAATATTTTTTCTCTTAACAGTGKTTTTTTCTAATCTCTCCAATAACCTTTTACTATATTTTGAGAACCCATATCTGAACCCCACTCTGATAACTACAAAAATATTAGTACTCCTAATACAAATCTTCTCACTGCAATTCTCAAAATCCTTACCTCAAACACCATACAATATTCAYAAGATACTCACAGGAATATTTATGGAATTCTGTTATTCTGTTAGCATACTTATATATACACACAATATATATACAATACACATATATATTTAAAACATTTGTACAACTGTATGCTATATTTACCATGCAACCTCAACAACTTGCAGTGTTCCTGTCTCCTACCAAGTTTAGTTTAAACATATTATTTTAGAATACACTCCTCTACAGTTCATCTCTGGATGCCAGGTGATTGTCACATTTGGGGAGTTTGCAAGACCTGTTTTGTTTAGTAGAAATGATTCCATACTTTATGCAGTTCTTTCKGTCTACATTCCTTCAGGACTTGTATATCAAACACTTCAAAATATTTGAGACTACTATGCAATTTATGTCAGCTCACAGACAAATCCCTGGAAGTTTTAACAGTTCACGTTTGACCATTCCAAACATATTTTTTGGAATGGTCTATGACCTAAGTTTAACAGTTTTGATATAATTTGGCATAGATGCCACACAGACAAAAGGTTAATCTCAAGCAAACAAGTGTACTGACTGTTACGCTTTAATTTTCTACCATTCTGGAATAGAAAGGGATGTTGTCTAATTAGATTTTGGACACGACCCAGATCCTAATGTTTTCTGCTTACTTTAGGGAGAGACACGAGTGTGTGTTAAGACACTCAAATGCCTCTTAGTAAATTAACATGCTAAAAATTCTGAGAAGTTTTTCTGCTAAGTGAACCACAAGTGTTTTTTAAGTGTTACTTCAATTATTGAAGCATCTATCATGTTTAGCTCTACCTATAGTGCGTATTGAACATACTATAAATAAAAATGGCATATTTCAGTGCTCAGCAATGTGGCTCAGAAGGAAATGCACACCCCAAATAACTCTTTGAGACATACTAAAAAACAAGAGGAGATGTAAGAAGGAATCTAGGAGAAGTACTTTGTTTAAGTAGGCAATAATAATTAAATAATTAATCTTAGTGGCAGAAAAATACAGACATCCCTGCTGCTGTCAGTTTTCAAGAAGCTTAAGAAGCAGGAACAGCAGTGCAACGCTGAAAGCTTGAAGAGGAGTCCTAAGGCAAACAAACTCCTAATTGAAAATCTGCGACAGACACCTTTCACTGTAATAACAGGTATTCAAATAGAAAAGAAGAGAAAAAGCAAACGTTGCTAATATTTTGGCATTTGTAGGAGTTATCCAAAAAAAGCCTATCTACGTTCTCTACAGCTTTAGCCTGAGAAAAAAATACACATTAATGCTGCAAAGGAGCTGACACTTTTCATCTGCAGCCCACTCAGGCGAGGAACATCCACTTATATCCCCTCATACATTATTCAGCAGTGCTTAAGTAGCTCAGAAGCGCATGCAAATCAGCCAAGAGTAATTAAGAGCGCAGCGGCTCATTCACAAGCTGCTCCCAACTCCTGCCACTCCCCCAMGTCCCCAAGCAGGAGCAGGCAAGTCATGCCAAGTCCATTCATGGCCACGCACCTTTCAGGCAACTTAATCAGCAAACTGGCCCATTTCTGCAACGACGCCAAAGCACTGGCCTGTGCCCACCTTCCAAAAAGGCACCTGCTCCCAGAGCCACCTCTATTCAAGCAGGTCCTCCCGCCCCAGGTCGTCAGTAAATGTGGGTCCTTGGGCACRTGCATGAGGAAATTTGACCCTGTGYCCTTCCAARASTCTCTGTTCGCTGCAGTCCTGAYTATCACCTGCAGTTTATTCGCCTTCTCAGTCTGACTACCRAACCCTGTACGTCTAATAGCTGAGCACAAAAACAAACCCGAAGTTATGAAACTCCAGTGAGGGCAGAGGGTATGGCTGTTGCCATCTTTAAGAGGAAGATTCTCCAGGATTACYGTAAATCACAATTTATCAAAGTTATTTCGTTATATCTCTGCAAGCATATGTAAGGCTAAACATTACATTCAGAAACAATAAATTAATGTTTAAATTACAATGAAAAAAMTAATGGCTTGTTTTTAAAGGTATACAACATTACTTTGGGAATGAGCCAATGTAAATAGTAGAGCAACACACAAGATTTGCAAGTTTACACAAATTATTCTGGACAAACTTTCCATGAAATATACATAAACTGAATAATATGAAATATTTCCATGCATCTGAATTTATTAACTTATATGCATACTCAAGAGKTTGCAAACTCCATGCCTTAATGTTCCTTATCATAATCTGATAGCTTTAAGCCTTCTGTTTTTAAGGACAGTTGTTAAACTGCTTGTATTTATGCAGTGCTCTTTTCCCCCACAGACTGAACACAGCAATAGAGCTGTTCAATGGGAATTGATGCTTCTATTTCAGACAGGATGTTCTCAGAAAGAAAAAAAAGCTAATTTTAATCAACTAGTTACTTATTTTGACAACTGGTTGAAGTCAAAAGTTCTATCAGCATCGCTAGACCTGATCTCATTATATTATAGAATGMCAAATGACAATAGAAAACACTCTTGTCATAACTGTAAAGTGAAGAAATGTAAAACAATGAACACAAATACAGCTGTGCCTCACCCTGGGTGGCAAAAAACTCTATTAAGGCCATACATTCTTGTATTCCTTCCAGGCACGCATATTAATGTTAGAAAGCCCAAGGAAAAAAAAAAAAAAACTAAATAGATGTTCCAAGTATGATGAGAAAGAATACGCAGTTGACAAGAAAGAAGATCAGATCCATAACAAACACCACCTGTAACTTAAGATAAAATACGAGTTCAGTAAGAACGTAGCTAGTATTGTAGGGTACGCTTCACACGCTTTTTACTTGTTTGGAAGCACTACTTACACAAAAGAACACACTAAGAGCCCATTTTCCTCCATCTGAATTGTGTTTCCCTTCCCTGTCTTTCAGTTATAGCCACTATTTGAGATGCACTGGAGTATAGTTTGGTGTGCAATATCTATTCAGTATTGAGGACCACTAAYGCTCACTTTAATATCACTAGCACGCTGTACACACTCAGGAGTCTTAATAGAACTGATTATTCATTTAGATTAAATGAGACCTCTTATACTTTTATTGCTGATCCAAGATACAAAAAAAGGAGATTAAATACATATCCAAGTATTTTGCCAAATACTTCAGAGGTGGTATTTATTTTCATATATAAACTACAAATCTTATCCCAAATCTATACAGTGTGTTAACAGAGAAAAATCTTAAGTATTATTAAACATACAGACCTGATTTTGATTTCAAGATGGTTTTGGTTCAGTGCTAATTCCACTGAATGCATTGGAATTACTTATTTACTTGTCTGTAGCAAAAAATATGACAGGTCCTAATGGCTTTATTTTATTCATGTATAACTCTTGAATATGTATGTTCAGTTTTGTGCAATTAACAGATATTCAGCTGCACAGAAAATACCCTTTGTCTAATGATAAAGAAGTTTAACTAACCGGTCTAGAATTTTTTGTCCTGAAGACATCTATTCACATCCTGTGAGCGCAGAAGAGAGCAACCCATAAAACACCATGTCACACATGACTATGAAAGCCGTTTGAAAAGGACACCCTATAGCGTTTGTGAGATGCAGATAAATTCAACAGTCCTACCACAAAACAAAAACGATGAAAGAGTATCTGTTTGAAGTGTTTACATCTAAAGAACTTTATCAGTAAGGAAAGTCACAAAGTGGTATTTATTTGATAATGATTTCTCAATGACCAGTTCTAACCTCCCATGAAACAAATTCTGCAACTGAACATTTAGCCCCTTTAAATATCTGCTCTCACAGGGGGCTGGTAAAACACTCAYCTCCAGTGACAAGGACTTACACATGACTTAAGAAACATGCCTTATTTCAGCACTGATGCTCAAATGACTTGAAACCACACCATTGCCACCTGCTATCACTGTGTCCTGTTCATCTGGCCTCCAGCATAGCAGAGGCAACTTGGGCATCCCCAATGCCAAATTTTAGGTGTATTTATCAGGAGAAAAGGGAGGAATGATGCCAGAAATCTGAGATGCAACACATGCTGGGCTGACTTCTCCTTGTCACCTGGAAGCAATTCAAGCAGAATAGAGAATCTAACCCCCTGCAACATGTACTCTAATGGCTCGCTGTTTTCCTGTTTCTTGCTGGTTTRCACAAAGCTTAGCGGACTCAAGCATAATTATTAAAACAGGGCAAATTAAAAAAAAAATCCTTTTTTTTTTTAAGGGTATTATGAAAGAATTCAGCTGGAACCAAGTAAGGACATACTAAAATTAGAGCCTGCTGTGTTAGAGATGGTAAGAAAGTGTCTCAACCATATGCTGGTGTCATTTATAAGAGCTAGATTCAAAGTTAACATCATTGTAATTTACTGTTTCAGAAACCAGTATATCTGCTATTGCACATACACTCAATATTATCAAATAATTTTAGATTTTAAATTGCACATAGCACTGGATTGATGCAAACATTGGTATTTCAGATCTACTTTAGTTTCATCTTCATATGTTAAAAATTTCTCTTTATTAAACAGCCAATAAAACTGAGGAATCTAATGTTTTAATGGCTCTACTGCCTATTTATTCCCTTTTTTTTTTTCCACCTAAAAGGAAGAAGCAAGTCAAAAGATAAGCAGATTTTCACTGACCACACTTCTGAACACAAATATTTATAAGATTGCATAAGACACAGCCCTTCAGCTGTTAGAAATGGACTTAATAAATTTTGCCCTTTTTTTCTGCTTTTCAAGTGAAAACTGAAACACACCCTAAGATAAGACACTAGCCTAAACCCTAAGTAAAATCTGTGGATCTTGCACAGATTTACACTTCTGTAATACAGGACACAATTTGTCACTTCCATACCAGAATTTAGACACCACAAAATTCAGCTAAACTATCTTATTCATCATAAACAGTTAAACTATCCTTATTCATCAGCTGACATAGAATAACCTGCAACTGATGATTATTTAGACACAGCCACTGGTGGAAAACAGAAACAGGAAAACAAGGTCTTTTTGCAAAAGGGAAAGCACAAGAGGCCCATGAGTTCTGGGTTACCTACAATACGAACACTGGTCACTTGCAGCCTACAGGATGCTATTTTACAGTGTTCAAAACAAAGAGCTGCTGCCATAGCAACTGGTTCATCCCATAACACATAGATACTGTTCTTAAAAATACTATCCGACATTATAGATTTTAAAAATAAAATGTGCTTTTTTTTTCTTTTAAGTTCCATTTCTTTTCACGACCAAGGAAACATATTTCAAAAGATACATAAATTGTCTTTTGGACAATTCCTTTTTTTTTAATCTCAAAAWAARAAAAWAAATTTAAAAAAAAAAAAAAAAAGGAAAGCTCTTATTCTATACTGGTCTCTTCAAATCCCTGGGTAACATATGCCAAATATATCAATTTGGCTTAACCGCATGAAATTCCTGCCAATAAATCTCTTTTGAAAGGTGCTTGTAAGGTCAATATGAACCTCCCAGCTAGCCAGGCTGCTAGTCCATGTTCCATAAGAGCATGGGAAGCAGCAGCACTCCCCTGGAATTTCGACCCAGGCGGCTCTCCTTTCCCAGTGGAAGGAGTTCTTCRAGGCAGACACAGGGACAGAAGCCTCCACCCACATTGGAGACAGACTGGCTCCAGGCTTCGGCTTTTAGCAATAAAGAAGCTAAAGGGAGATACTTCTGCAGCCTTCCAGAGCACCGAAACACACGTTCGCCCCTTTACACACAAGTGAGCTAACCCAAAACAAACAAACAAACAAACAAACAAAAAAACCCCACTGATTTCAAAGGATTTTAGACTTAACACACACACAGAGCTCAAGCAAAATTAGGAACCAGCTTGGTAAATATTACACTGGTGAAGTTTTTGGAACGGATTTTGATGTGAATGAATCCTACTTTTTTCTGTGATTTTTTCTTTTCTTTTTTTTCCTGTTTTGAGGTTCTTAAGAAAAGATTTTTTCTTTCTTATACTCTATTTTGACTCATAAATTATAGACATCTTCAGAATAACACTGCCCTCATTCTGTAATATTTACATATAAGTACATAATTTAAAGTCCAAAGATACATCTTTAGAAGCTTATATTACGTTGTCATTTTTTTCAGAAAAGAAAGATTACTGCATTATTTACTGTAAGGAGAAAACCACAGTCCTGTTTTAGAAAGTCCAAAGCATTTTCTGTATTAGGAATTCAGCATGTTTCCTTTCATTTAGTTGAAATAGTGTTAGATCAGTTCTTGCATTTTTTGTCCCTTCTGAATGATTTCACACCAGTAACACTGCGCCTCTGTTGATCTACTTAAACTTCTAAATAAACATTGCTAACATTGATCAATGGGTCAAAAAGAAAAATAAATCTGTCCTAAGCACAGATCAGAAAGCAAGAATATCAACAGACTCTCAGGATTTCCTCTGGCTATTTTTAGTTCTTAAACTCCAAAACAAATGTTGCAGAACTTCTAAAACATAGAAGTACATGGATCCAATCAACATATATTACAACCGCTTGTACTGTGTTATTTGACCTAATGTAATCTTTCCTTGGACTCAGGTTAAACTATTAATCTATCTCTAGCAGCCCAATGCTATTATAAAACAGGGCCATAACATCTGCCAGCCGCTGCAACACAGCCGCACGCAGGACAAGACGCCACAGGACTCGCCGGGCTTGGAACCCGCGTGTCGCTCTGAGAACTTACTGCATCCAACACGACTGCTGCACGACCACCATCGCCGGGGCTTCGTTCGGCACCAAGCCAAGCTAACGCCGCCTGCTTGCCTAGGGGCTTCCAAGACTTAAATGCAATTCAGCACCAGCCATAACTCGCTGCCTTTCAGTTTAAATGGTTTCCCACTTAAACCACTTAACTGGTTTCCCAGTTTTGCAGGCTCTGGCACACACGGAATACATCTGGGTTTGCTTTTTAAGACACAAGTATACCCAGAGCCACACTGCTATGAAAGAAAAAAAAAGAAGGCAGCACCAAGCTYAGATGCATATAGAGCACTGCCTTAGGTACCCAATCACATTATTGGACATGGATCAACACGAGAGCATCTAGGGCTGCAAAAGAGTGTCTAGAGATCTTAGGAGGACCCATATGGAATTAGAAATGTGTTTTGCTTAGTTGTAGACACTTATCCTTGCTCAGGGACCAGTGTTTGTGATACTGCAAAGGCCTGCACATTCATCCTAAGTGATTCTCAGTTAGCACCAGGGTAGCAGAGTCCCTTCATTTGTTGGTGGGTCCTTCCCTCCCTCCCAGCTTCCTCTAGACTATGGATCTGAGCACTGTTAGGGCCTGGGAGCACTGGGTTTGCTTTCTGAGTCAATTCAGATAAYTGCTGAACATTGAATACTGAATAAACAACGTCCTGGAAAACTGGTGGACAAAGGAATAAATTTCCTAGCCTTTCTTCAAAGACCTAAAATACCTTTCAAAAAATTACCTGAAAACAGCCATTTGGCTGATGAAATGCAGTTAGCAAAATATATTATTCCACTTTTTCATGTTTTTTATATTGTTTCCTGCCTTTAGTTTTAATACCGCACACTCTCAAAAAATGGAGTCTCACAAATACATTCTTCCCTGTACTTTCCTGTAATAATATCATAGCAGTTTTTTCTCACTCTTCTCAGTCTCTTTGTTCTCTTCACAGCTTTTCCTAGTCACAGAATGAAGAAATGTGTAAAAATAGGCCACAAGAAACCAGACACACTTGATCTGCACAGCAAAAAATAGAGCTTTTCGCACCTGGCATTCTCAAGAGTGTTAATGAAGAAGGCAAGACAAGCCATGCTTTGACCCAAAATAAAAAGCAACCCCCTCCCTACCCAGAAGAACGGCAAGGATAGATTTGAACCAACACAAAAGAAAAAATCCCACAGAAATGCAGGCTCTTTTCATTTCTTGCGAGATCTGACCCAAGATGTGACCAAAGGCCACTCTGTCTCTGCGGCACAGGAGCTACCAGGGCTCTCATCTCTGTGGGACACGCAAAGCCAAGGCCAATCCAGAAAGATCACAGATGAAAGCATTGATTTTAGTGTGCTAAAATCCCTGACGTCAAGACACAGACTTATGCTGGTGTCTGCRCCTTCAGAAATGCCAGAAGTAATAGTGTTTGGATGATGCCAAAAGAGAAAAGAAGAATCAAAGCACATGTAAGCAAGCTGATGGCCTGCACTTAGAAGACTTTTGCAGAATCAACAAGTAATTTCTTCGTACACAAAAAATTTGTGACAAATTAAAGATTTTAAGAATGAAAACTCATCACAGAATTCACATCTAATTTTGCTATCTCAAATGCTACAAAGACATAAAAGAGGTAATCACCCAATTAGGAAATGTCATAAAACAAAAGACTATAGAAAAAGACATGCAGCATTCTCAAGCGGTTTTGGTTTGTCTTGTAAGASAGCAGTTTTGGAGTAGGAATAAGATCTGGGCAATTCTCTCTCATAATTTCTTTATTTCTAAAGATCAAACAGTTARGATAACAGTATTTGGTTAGCACCCCTGCTAAGTCACCAAAGTTTCTGTCTACTGAAGTAACTTACAGGAAGTCACAGACACCTTTACGCTTAAGACACCATATAATGCTGTCTTAATGCTGTCCTTTCTGCCTCTTCAGCTCAAAGTATCTTTTGGTSTTTCTTTCAGAGTGGGTTTACAGCCACTCTTAAAGGTTACTATGCACCTCTCATTTCTCAAAGAACACCAAGCCAGATAGCACCAAMACAATTCTTCCATAACATCCTTAAGAAACATTACTATAATGAACGAAATGCACAYCCGTTAGGATCGCTATTTGAGTTTGGAGAGAACCATGGAAATCAGTACACATGACATCCTACTGATTCAGCAGTGCTTTGTGAAATAAAGGAAAATCATGTAAAACAGTTCTTGTCAATGAAATGAACATCTGGCAATGAAACAAAACAGAAAAGAAACGCATCCAAACATCAGCTCATTAAAATGGGTGTAAATGGAGGAGATGAAAAGGTTCAAGTAGTTTTGACTACTTTATTCCCTGGAAACTCTGCCCAAGATCCTAAAGAGGTCTGATTTAAGCATTCAGAAAGTGTTTACTCTGAAGGTTATCTTCCACAACGTGACAAAACCTTGACTGCCTCAGATACGGCTTATCCAGAACTCCATGTGAAAGGCTGTCAACCCAGACACAGAAAAAGCAGCCTATGAGACTGATGAGCTATGGGACCGAACAACAGCGAGGGCGTGAAATAGCTCACTCATTTCAAAGCAGTACGCACACGGCTATTTCTTTATCAAGTTTCCTCTGTAATTTGACAACAAAAGGGCTTTTATGATAATACTATTTCCTTTTAAAGACATCACAAATTAAAAGATTAATATTCTCTACAATTTTAACAGTAATGCCCAAGGGTTGCTATTAAAATCATATATTCATAAAGTACTAAAACTCATTTCTTCAATGAGCTAAGTGACAAGTTAATTGTCAAATCATTGTATATTCAATGGAAAACTACCTGATCTATCTAATTTTGATAAATAATCTAGTGTGTTTGGCTGCTAAAATTGTGGGTAAAAATCAAGMAAGATTGACATATTATAAAGAGGAGATTCAAGTAAAGGAGTTCACTGAAAGACTGTAATAAAATGTGACCAAAATGCAGTATATTAGCCCAACTTAAAAAGATTATTTGAACTTACTTAAAAGAAAAATATTATACATGCCAATCATTAATCTGTTACAAATGACTTCTGTGATGTTTTGCATGACTGGCAATGTAACAATGCTGCTTCTGTATTTAAAAGGCTAATCTCATTCAAATCTCATTAGACAACTGACTATGTTCCTTTGCCCGGGTGGCAGTATTATTGACTCTAGTTATTTTCAATAATGTAACCAGTAAGATAGAGGTTGGCACATGAAGATGTAGAATCACAGAATTATTGTGGTTGGAAAAGACATTCAAGAGTTACAAATGTACCTTTTTTCTCATAGTCTTAGTACCCAATATGTAGCCCTATTAGATAAAAGAAACTATGAGGTATGTAAAAATGCTTATGATCAAGTCTTCTGTATAAAGACATATACGATCCTGAGTTTTTATGTTTTCCCTTCAGTCCCCAAATTTTAGGTTTTTTAGTCCACCTCTGTATTTATTTCAGGATATAGYAATTTTCTTCAGTAGACATTCCTAACTATTCCTACCAGTCTCTATTTTTCTTCATTGTTTTATCTGGTGCTTATTTCATGTCCTTTCATCTCTTGTTTCTTAGTTCATTCCACTGTGAACGGGAGAAATGGAAAGCCATAGGGTTCYGCACACACTTACTTTTCCATTTGATCTGCATCTATTTTTGACCTGACTTCATTGCCTGGCAAAGATCTCCATGGTGTTTGAAAAATCGCTAGCGAGATCTTGAGGCTTGTGCAGAGAAATGACCTAACGAAAATCTAGGAAACTCTTCAGGAATTCTGGAACGCTCTGCGGGACACCTTCAGACAATTCTCCTTCCGCCCTTGTCAAGAAGCCTCACAGCTTACAGTTGTGCTGACTATTCCCTTATCTTCACAGGTCCACACCCTCTAGCAGAGGTAATGCAATCCGAACACACCTCTTTTGCCAGAGACCTATATAATAAYTGAAATGCTTCAATAGCATACCTTCAAGATTCATACCATCTTACGACAAGCAGAGTTATAAAAAAATCTGAGGATACAGTTTTAGATGTCACTCAGACAATATTTAGCACTACAGCAGTTARGATATTACTGACTAAACAGCAACTGAAAAGACACRAAGTGCATCCTAGGCTCTTGTGTTCAGTTAAGACTTCCATTCAAGTTTTACATCTTCTACTCATACAAAGTTTTTCTTGTGTCAGACTTCTCTATAAATTTAGATCCACTCCCTGAAGCTACGGGAAGAGTGGCTTCCTAACAGTCTCTTTWAAAAACTCCAGGAGTCCAGAAATTTGGACAAAGAACACAATAGCAGCTAGAAGGTTAAGCTATAATYAAGATCCACTTGCTCCCGCTATACAAATTTATATTAGAAACAAGATACATCTGCCTAATAAAGGGGTTAGCAACTCCAAAATGATTTCCCAATGGATCTAGAAAGTTCAGATCACAAGACTCTGACACTTTAATTCTGAATCCCACTTATCCATTATTGCAGACTTCAAATGTGACACAATGCTTTTCCCAGTTATCTTCCTGTCCAAGCAGGAAAGAAAAGGAATGCCATTTTCTCTTTAGATGCCCTCAGTTGAACCTATTTGAAGGCTGGGCCTGAAAGGTGACCTCCCATGGGACAGGCTTCCTGGTTTTCTCTTCCAGCAACTCCAGTGGCAGCTACGGATATTCTGCAGATCACACCATCCGCCTGGACAACCTTTGTGCCCTCAAAGCTGCTTCAGTGAAGACAAAACTGCAATAGTCCCTTATACAGGGGGTGAAGTTCACTCACAGAGAGTAACCTAAAACCTTTAGGTTTCAGTTTCAGAAGTTCCAGTTTGGCCACCACATTCCGAAACTGCAGCTTTCAAGGGTTCTGGAGTATTGACATTGCTGCCTGCTAACAGCCTGACCTTTGATTTKCCTGTTTAGTTCAATGGCATTATCCTTTTCCTTATTTCACTGGAATTTTTGAGAATTGTATAAACCAGTCTATTACTTTCTTTTTTGGAAAGCATAAAATTAATCTTACTCATTTAGCAGCCTGATATACAAAAAGTACATTTCAAACTTGTCTCTGGTCATAGAGTCAATCATTACTCCAACTGACCACACTTTAAGACTTTCTTTTTTTCCTAATGTAAGGTTAGAAACACTTTTTGTTTGCTTGTTTTTTAGTTCAGTGATCCATGTAAATTTTATGCACATGACCTCAGATTTTATTATTCAAATTTTATATTACTTTGGAGGTCTTAGAACAGCAAAGGCTACTAAAAACAAAACAAGAAACCTACCTCCCTAAAACCCCCAAACTGTTGTACTCAGTTTGGATGAAAGGACAGAAAAGAAGGAAAAGACAGAGACGCAGAGGGGAGGTGCATACCCCCCCCAGCAGGAACTAAGGAGGAACTAGGAAGATACACAAGGGAAGTGTCAGCTGAGGGGCAAGGAAAAACCACCAACTTGGGTATGACTGCGATGAACGGAGCAAGATCCAAACATGTACCGGCTTTACCCCTTGTTGCTTTCCACCCTTCCAACATGCAATCCAACTTATCCAGGACCAMGGAGGACCAGCGAAAATGGGGGCGTGCATGATGAACAGCCACTGCTCAGACCACAAAGCTCTCTCCAAGACTAGAGCAAGACTAATTCAAGGTCACTAAGACAGCTTAGGCTTATGGGTTAAGACAGGTTTGTGGGTAAGATGACCTACAGGATTTTCTTTTTCTTTTCTTTTTGTTTTCTGCTCAAATGGGAGGTGGTTCTTTCTCTATGTAAGATAAAACCTAACAGGAGTGGTCAAGGCACGCATTGCTCGCCTAGCAGGTAGCMAGGCACTGCAAACTGGTTTATAAGACCAGACCATATAATTCTTAAAATTACTCATCAACAATTACATACGTAATCATACTGCTCCTTACTTTCCTGCTCAGAGTTAAGCATAACCTTAAAACAATTCAGGTAATGACTACGCACTACATAAAACATGCTGCATCTAGCTTGACCTTAGGTACTCCAGAATCTACAATTTGCTGTCCCTATGATCTCCTGAAAATAAAGTTTGAACTTTGAGATAATACTCTATAGTTACAGCACAATTTTGGACTAATACAAAAACAGATGCAATTTACTTGTGATCAAAGGGAAAAACAAAGCTACCGTCCTACATTTCAGTCCAGTTATACTAACAGACAGCAACATCCAATTTTGCAGCTTGTATACTACTCAATACCAAGACTGCGCTTACAATGTTATTCCTCGGAACCTATGGACGGGAAGGGGAAAACAACAACAAATTCATTTCACACCAATAAATATTGGTTTGACTGCAACTCAGATTAAAAAGTCAATGATATGAAATTTTCTTATGGCAATGACAATACTAGTTTAGGGCAGGTAATGAGAACAAGCCAAATAAGATTATGAGACTCTATCAACAAGTGTATATGTAAAACGCTGACAATGAAGATGTCAGCGTCATTGCCCTCACCTTCACACTCATATTTATCATTCATCCATTTTTAAATGTCCTATAGCATACAGACGAGGTTAAATTTYCCAAATAACTCAAATGACAAGTACACAGGGTAATAATACACGCTTGTGTTTCTTTTGCCTCTAAGTAATTTGAGATAAAAATAGCACAAGTCAYTACAAGCTGCTGACAGTTTTGCGGATTTTAAAGTCTTTTGATTTACTGCCCTTTCTTGTTTCTGCTTCTACCATTCCAAATAAGATTTCTTATAACTTAAAAATATTTTGCAGGTATGAAAATCAAATTGCAAAATGGTTCTCAAGAATTAAAATAAATAAGTACACAAAATATTCATTGGGCAGGATAACTTTTAAGAAAAATACTTGCAGCTGAAAAAGCAAGAATGCTGACCTCAATCACTCTGATCTAATTAAAGAAAATAGGTTAGAAAAGCAAGTTTACCACAAACTCGCTAATATCCGTCTCTTTTAGAAGACTCATTTTGCTTATTCTCTAATAAAATGCAYGTTTAAACTGTTTACAGCCACAGTTTCAATAGAAATAAATACTTTTACTCATGCTTGAAATGTGTCCTTTATTCAAGAGCAATCACCCTGTACAGAATATACATATTTTAAAGGATAAGCCTACTATGTTAGCAGACTTTCAACATTAAAAAAAAAGAATCTGTGTAGAAGCACAGACAAATCATCACACACACATATCTCTGCATAATTATAGAGGAATACAGGAACTCTGACTTGAAGCCTAGCAACAGTATCCAAGTATTAGTTAGTCTGCTAATCAACTACYAAAAACTCACGCAGCACCTCAGTGAGTTTCATTTTTCAAAAGCAAAAAAACAAACAAAAATAAATCAAAAAATCTACTGCTTCTAGCTTCAGATCTGCCAAAGGACAAGATGTACAATATAAAACAAACCTTGTTCACTTGAAGAAGAACAACCCATGCCATTTAATCCATCTGAAAATTCATCTCACCACAGAAAACCAAGGCAAAAGAGATTTAAAAATAGGTTATCCAAGTCAAAGGATTACCAGCTTGCAGCATACTTAATGTCTGCATATCTGTATCTAATGAAAGCTTCAATATTCTTATATGTATAATTGTTTTTTGTACCTCCGTCCTATAGAAGCCATGGTAAATTCCGTATAGCAAATGCTTTCTAAATCTGCTGTGCTCATTTACTCACAGACAGCTGCAGGCTGGATGAAGACAACCAGGGATTAACTTTTCTATTCATCACATCTTTTAATCCATTACTTCCTCTTAGTTTGCAATAAATAAATGCATAAAGTTATATAAATGCTGTCACTAATAATAATAATACTACGTTGTCACTAGTTTAAAAAATGAAGTTTAAAAAGGGATATTAGGGTTTTTAAACAATATTTAACTACTGTGATGTGTGTTATGAGCATATATAATGTCTTCCTCAAAGTAGAAAAGAAGAAGGAACATTACAGTGACAAAGCTGCAAGATACTCTGGGTTCCAAGGACTCTCAAAAATAAGTAACAATTAAAATAAGCTGCTCTGACGTTGTTGTTATATCCTAAAAAACTAATTTGGGAGCATGATGAATTCAAATAATCTGAGGAGCTGCACTGAGGGTTTCGTACTCTTGTAGGACATGTTTCTGAGTATCTTACGATAATAGCTTTTCTTGCTTTACATGAAATATTATTTTGTTTCAAGATAGGATTAGTTTAAAAATTATAATAGTGATTTTCTTTCACCTTTTGAACATCTATCAAGGAAACAAAAGGGATTCTTGGATGTTTAAGACTTTAAAAAAAAAAAACTAAATACAATGAAATGTAGATCTTATTTTCATCCCTTACTGATATCCTTTTTACATCTCACACCTTATTTGGCCTTTCAAAATGGCACCATTCCTGTTAGAAAYATGCCTAATGCCTAAATTCTCTGCCAGTGACAGCAAGCTTTCCTTTACTGTACTAAGCCACAGAAGCCTTTTGTAAGGCTTTTACTTTTAATTTTATTTCAGAAAAATAATGGAAGCACCAAGCCCAAAAGCAGCACCATCCCCGAACAGTTCTCATGCCACAGGTTCAAAAACAGTTGTTCAGACACATACTGTATTACCAGAGATAGATTAATTGGCAATAGATGTGAGGAAAGCAGCAAGGTAAGAAGGAAGCAATTTCTGATGTAAGAAAGCGAAAACGTGGGCTAGAGAACCCACTCGATTTTGAACTATCAGAGGAAAAGGTCAAATTTTTAATAGGCTGGAATAGCTAAGAGGTTTTATGCTGCTATCATGGACAAGGAGGAGCAGGTTCTGCAAAACTCCCACTAYCCAGAAGAGACCTGGGCTTGCAGCCAGAGATGAAGACAAGTGCTTCAAGAGCAGCTCAGTCCAAACGTGGAAGCACTGGAAGTCATGAAAATACAAAAGAGACTTAGATTCATGGTCTCCCTCTCCATGCACTTCATCCTAAGCTTCCTCTGCCAAGTTTTCCAAGAAGGCAGAGGGTTTCCCAGAGCACAGAAATGAGACAGGTGGGATGATGTAGCACGTGCTTCACAGGTGCCTCCAGGCACATCTACCTGACCAGATCTCTGAGGATAGGTTTAACCCCCAGGGACATTGTCTTGGAACCCACTCAGCTTCACTGGCTGAGAGGTCTCTGCAGCCCAATCTTAGGTAGCTGAGGAATTTTACTGGCAAATTCYTCTGTTTTCCCCTGAGACTACATGGGGACTCCTTGTATTGCCCAGGTTGCCAGTGGCACCTACAACTTCCTTGTTAGGATCCCATCCTGATGGCCTCTTGCTGCTATTAAAGCGAAGCAGACAAAATCTGGCTCCCTGGCTGAGGAGACCTGTTCTCRTGGCCCTAGGAAGAGGCTCTAATGGGGCAAGATCCAAGTGAGAAAAGCAGATATCACATACTTCATGAGAACATCCCCCTTTTCTACACTCAGATGTCACAGTGCTCCAGCAAATGAAATGCACACCATCATTTGGGCCCATTTTGAATCCAAAATAAGTATTTTTACATCTCCTTCAATCTGCAGTATAGAGAGACTTATGATTGTTGCCAAGAATCTTTCTTTATATATGCCTAGCTATCAGTATTTCAGCAAATCTGMCTAATATAATAACTTCAGGAATAATAATTAGCAGCTTATTCCACAGTGTTTTATCTCTCAACATAGGAAAAAACCCTGTCCCTAGGAAAATTCTGTGCTGAGCACCAAGATAGAGCTTTCTGCAGTGCTGTGTGGAAGTGTATTTTCATAGGAGATCTGGCTAAGCCATGGTAAGCAACGCTGTAATTAAAAAGAATAAAGAGCAATCAGGGGGTTGGATCCATAGAGTTTTGTATTTTTAGAGGAACAAAGATTTAGTAGCTCTGCTGGAAATTAGCATTTTCGCCTGCTAGAGGACACCTTGGTCATTTTCCACTTGAGATGCTCCTCCTACATCTTTAACAACAGGGCTATTCTTAGCAATAATATTAAAAAAAGACTTACAAAAGCACAGAASTGGTTCTCTTACCAGTGTTAGACTTTGTGTACAGCTTAAAATGTTATCCTACTATAAAAGCCTACGAAATATAACTGGCAGGCAAAACTGGAATGGATAACAGGTGATGTAACCAGCACTGAAGGGTGCATGTATATTTATGCGGGGCTCTTGAGGACGACTGCACTGAGACGTACTGGTTTTGTCACTGGCACATTACAGGCTGATTCCATTACTGCCCGGGCAGCGACACCCTCCTTCTGCGAAAGGTCGAGCTGTAATTACAACCACSGAGCGAGGTGGTTCATTCATGGCAACGCGTGGCCCAGGCCCGTGACTCATAGGCATTACATGACGGCTGCTAGATCCTCATAATTGCAGTTTTGGCAACATTACTTGAAACAGCTTTGTGACTGCTGACAAACTGGAAGACACCCACATAATACCTTCTGCATTGAAAGTACAAGCGACTTCCTACTGCAAGAGTTTGGGACAACAACATTATCTAAGAATAATGTTAATTAGCACATGTCAAAGCAGATGGACTCTGATAGTGTAGTTCCTCACTATGTAAGATTAAAGATCTTAAGCAAATATTCATTTCCATATTTCACATACTTCAGCTTGAGAAAAGCAAAACCTAGTTTCTATTGCCAGATAAAAAACTGCCCTTGAAATTATTTAGTTGGGTACAGCCCCCTCTGCCATCACCAGTTAATATTTTCCCATTCTTGAGATGACACTCAGGAAAGGAAAAGTAGATTCTTTCTGAAAATAAATAAGTAGAAGTACTTAGTTGACTATTAGGTTTGCCTTTTTAAAGTSTCTGAAGCCAAAGACACTCAATTAAGATCATCACACATCACAAGATTAGGTCTGAAACCTTTCAAGAACAATGTGGATTTCTTTCCAGCACATATGTAACTGCTGGAGCATACTGCCAAACGCACACATATTTGACTTTTGATTTCCAACTCATCTAACATGGTTAATGAAACATATGTATATAAGTGAAAGCTCAGAAATACACAAAATCTAAATTCTAGATGGATAAACCCGAACCCATTCATCCTGTAAAAAGAATTTTCTCCCTGTGTTCTGTTGTAATTCGAAGAGAATCTGTGCATATCCTTCTCTTACTCTGTAAAATCAAATACCTCACAAAAAAATATAAACATCTTTTTCTTATCATGAAAACAGGAGTTGAAGATGTCTCTAACACCACCCCCTCTTGCCAGCAAGTGAAATAACTGTGAATAACTGTGAAAACCATGGCCAAATTTACTATTAAACCATTGGACAGCTTGTCATCTACCAAGGAAAGGGGGACTCTCCTCCCCACGAAAATTCCATATATTCCAAAGATCTTCTCAAAGTGGCCACTGTTGTCCTTATTAAACAGGTCTATAATAATTAGAAAATATAAAAAAATTACAAGTACTATATGAGCATAAATTAATAATAACAAAGCTTAAAAAAATCAATTCCTAATCAAACTCTTTATGTAGTCTGACAGAAAATAGTTTCTAATATTTTCTGATGAAATGTGAAATATTCCTCAAGAGACTTCCTAACCTGATCTATCTTTCTGATCTTCTTGAGGGTACTACTCTAGTTYTTCACTATTCCTTCCCACAATATTGCCTCGGGGCTCTGAGAAGGTGCATTACTGAAATGATGTATGCTGGAACACATCCAAAACTGCATGAATATAGCACATAACCAGGGAAGCATGATAAGTAAAAGCCAAGTTGTTAAACTGTAAATGCTGACATTGTTCTGCATGTTCATCACCACACTAGCTGTCAGGATTTCTGCTCAGAATACTGGTTTCCATTTATTTAATGAAAGACATCCCAGAAATAAGCATTTTGATGTCTTTAGGTAGTAAATGTTAAGGGACAAAAGCCATTATTAATTTAATTAACTGTAAAGACATTACATCAGGTAATGCTTACTCTTTAAAACCAAACTACCAATTTAATTAGTTATGTTTAATCCAACACCACAGCATAACAAATCTAGCAAAAACACCAGCACCAATATTCGCGTTTTTTWATGTGGAAAAGTGAAGGCATCAAGAAAATTTAGAGAATCTTTCCAGAGAAGTTATTTTCTCATCATTTTTCCCAGAAATCACTAAATCATGCAGAAACTTTGAATGATAGTGGTAGCCAGAAATACTATGCAAGTTCTGTATAATGCCTCAGACACCAGGCTCATTTCTTTCTGGGGTTGACTGTCATCCATTTACTTTTCAAMCCCAGTCCAGTTTCTGTCACACCTTAATATGACTTGGAAACAGCACTGGGGGAAGGAAGAAAAGGGCAGACCCAGTCAATCAGGAAAAAATAAATAAATAAAAAAGAAGGCATGCATAACGTGCATTGCTCTGCGTGCAATACCTGTTCTCGCTAAACGCAAGTCAAAATATCTAGCCTGGTAGATAAAAGGTGAACACTTCAATCTACCCAATCGTTTCCTTCCATTTCAACATCTTCATCCTTAGATGTAGGTGAATATAAGCAGCAGTAAGACTCATTGTATTACAAACAGCTGGTTCACTTTAGTTATTCTTTTACACCAGAATTGTTGATAGACACAGAAGGAAGACATATTGCATAGAAAGCATCTATTCCACCACGGTAAGTAAAAACTTCCAACACTCACTAGGAACCTTCATGCGGATTTATGAATTTTTATGTCAAATCTTCATGCAATGGCCTCGGGTTTGTCCACCATACTTGACACAGAAATTCACACCACTTTGTAGAGCTTTACTTACAATGCTGTAGACCATATACAAGTAAGAAGAGAAGGAGGAAGGAGACCTTATCTCAAACAGTTTTCTATTTGAAAATTGTTCTATGTGAGCTGGGACAGTTTTCCACAGAAATTAAGCATTATCAAATCACAGATGTGAAGTATTGAGTTAAATCAGTGTATGGGACTACACAGATCCACCTATTTCAGAAGGAATGTTCCTTAGTTCAACTTGGGTGTAAAACCTGCAGAGCTTTAGTTGTCYTAAATTAATTAGTTTTAAATAAATTGTTTAGTAATCACTTTGTCCATTTGTGGGGGGSKTGTTTGTGTGTGTTTTCTATTTGTGKTTTTTTTTGTTTGTTTGTTTTGGTTTGTTTTCTTTTCTTTTTCCTCCATAGCAGAATGTTCCATGTGAAAAGATCTTTATAAAAGTCTTAAAACTTTTTTCTCAAAGGCACTTTAATGTCTGTCACAAGAAACTGCTCTAAACTTCATCTCAGCTCGTCACACAAGCCTCAGGGAGAGGATATTGTTTTAAGGATATGGATGGACCATTTCTGCAATACATTAACTCCATTCCACACAAGCAACTTTCTTCATGGTCTTCTYCTGACCAATTATACTCACTTGAGAGCTGCTTTGGGCTGAAGCCACAGCGCAAAAGAGCCTGCAAGAAGAGCCAATCTAGTTCTTCTGGAGTGTGTGCATGATCTGTTACACATTGGCATATTCACTGTCATAAAACATCTGTAACTCTGCTGCATTACTTATCAAATTTTCTCCTTCAAAATATCTTTCCACACAATTCAGGGTTTTTTTACCTATCTTCAATTGTAAATAGCAATTACTTTAAAACAATTGTGCCATCAATCCCCTTGTCATATATTCCGTAAGATCAGATTTAACTTTTCTTTGTAAAGTCATTGTTTAAACATTTATTTTCAGTACTCATAAATATTTTGCTTACCAATATCAGCTTCCCTGTGATTCTTGATGTATTCAGCAAGCTCAAAATTTCCTGCTATTATAGCCACCTGAAAGATTGCAAAATAGTTACAATTAAAATATTACCATAATTTATTAATCAGGAAAATATATATGCTACCTCACTGACAAGGACCATTCAAATCTATTTCTATTAAGTAAAACAGAGCAGCAGGTTGTTTATTTTAGAATATTTTCATAAATATAATTCTAAAATTAAATATATACATATATATTTTRTTTGTTTCCTAACTGTTGAACACAGACATACAACCATCTATCCTGAATTCTAACCTAAATGCATTTGAAACAAGAAAATTCTCCACTGTCTCTGTGGAATGCCTCTTGATGTCTCTGCTCTTTTTCTCCTAATACTTCCATGAATATTCACCACTTCCCTTATCTAGATCTGTTTTGCAGGTTTATATTTCTGATAGCAGTTCTTCCTGTGGCTTTTCCACAGGGCGCYGTGGCTTTCCTAATATTGGGAAAAKGAAGGGGCCGGACTCACCTCCRACACTGGAAATTTTGCATATACTGGATGCAAGCAAAATCCRTRACTCAAATGAGGACCCCCACCCTTGGTATGGCGCTACTGCCAACTATGAGAAATTAATATATCAAGCATAACTCATGAAGACTTCCTGAAAGCATCTCTGAAAGCTTTGTAAGAGGCCCTAGATTTAAACAGGTGGTTTCAATCACAGTGAAGTAATCTCCATTTTATCTTTTTAGTCCTAAGGCAGCAGTAGTTGGTTTAAAGAGAGACATAGGCTGATTTTGTTTAGGCTGTAAAGTCTAGTGGCCCATAAAACATAAGCCTTCGAACACATTATTATGTTTTAAGCATAATACACTATCACAATGACCTTTTCAGATTACCTAGGAAAGCTTAAAGCAAAGAGTTGAACACACTATTTATCATGTTATGCCCTGAATACAATTTTTATCCAGATTTTTGTTTTCACTGTTTTTCAGGCTCTTTTTTTTTTTTTTTTTTTTGAAATTATTTCTAATGCCATTACAAAATTCCATCCAACATAAAGTATTCAGTAATCACTTGCTTCTTATTTCAAATGTATATAGAACATGAAGAAATTTTGTTCCTTGTTTTCACAGCACCTAAGAGTTATACTCAACACCCATATATTTGTGTTTTTAAATGATCTTCAGTAGACAGCCAGGGGCATGAGATGTGCAATATAAACATTTTTTGTTCTTAAAATAATTCAGGCAAGTTTAGTAGCACCATACTTACTGGTGATATTCATGTAACTCACCTTCTCATTACAACACTTACAGAAAGGAAACCCTTTGCTTTGGGCAATTCTCACTTATGTAAGGTTGAGGGGTTTAGGAGCAAAGGGCTATGAGTCRTAATACTGATTCAAATCAGGCAGAGTGATACAGGTGCTGCAACCTCATCACTGACAGAGCCAATAACTCATCCAACAGATACTACTTTAACCATCAGCCAGAAAACACCTACTCCAAGATACTCCAAGAACGCACAGAATTGCAGAACGGTTGAGGTTGGAAGGGACCTCTAGAGGTCATCTAGTCCAACCGCCCTGCTCCAGCAGCAGGGACACCCAGAGCAYGTGGCACAGGGTGGCATCCAGGCGGGTTTGGATGATCTCCAGGGAAGGAGAACTCCTCACAAATATGTGCCTCCTGAGCATGGACAGGAATTTGGCCCCTGGCTTTCAGGGTACAGCTGGAAAGCGTTCAAAGGGTCACAACTTCGACACCTATGCCTACATTAGGGATTTTCTTTASTAAAAACGCAGCAATAATACCCTTTTTCAGCATTRCCCTAATTAGCATGCATAATTCAGAGAACTCAGAAGCGATAAGCAACTTGCCAGAGAGCAGCCATGTTCCCAAATGAAATATTCTCTACAAAGAAGYGAATTTTAAAGCTGAAGTATAAACATGCTGTTCAACTGATAAAACTGTTTTATTACTTGAAAGAAGAAAAAAAAAAAGATACTACTAGTGAGAAGATCATGACAGAAAATTGCTTCTATATTTCCTTCTGAATCAAACACAAGATTCAACACATTAAAAGTATCTCTTTTTCAATTTAATTTAAGTCAATTGGAGGAAAACATTATGTAAAACTTTAACAGCAAACACGAAGAAAAAGTATGTCAAGATGTAAAGAAAGCAGTAAAAGGTAAAAACAAAGTATTCATTTTGCCTGGCATAACAACAGTGTATTTCACTTGAGTTTGATGGGTGAGGAGTGTGGGAGAAAGTGCCATCAGAGACAAATCTGAAAGACTCCAAGACCCAAAATGTATTCATTTATGTTTTAGAGTTGTAAAATGCTTAGCACAGTAACAGCACTCATCTTCCACCAAAATGCATCTTGATACAAAGTGACAAGGRGGTTCTCAAAAGACGAGAGGCTTTTGTAGGTAGCCTATGACCAGAGGCATYGAACATAAACCTGCCAGTGTGAAGGTGTGCGGGCCAAGTGAGGGGTCCTAACCAAGCCAGAGCAAAGGACTCGAGGCAGTTCCAGTTCAATGCAATCTGGTATAAAACCTCAGTTAAAATGGAAACTTGATTCTTGATCAAAAAGTAGCCACAATTCTTTAATTCCTGTTATTTGTACTGTAGAAAAGAAAAAAGACATATCATGCTTACAGGAAATAACAGAGTTCAATTATGCAGTTTATAATTTACATGTCTGCAAATTAACATATTTTGTTTTTAAGGATGTTCTGCAGTTAAAAAAGAAAAGTACTAGATTTCTATTTGTGAAGTTATGGTGGGTGGGAAAGAAGTTGTTTAGGGCTATCTTTTTGATACAAGACATCATTTCTCTACAGTGAAAAAGTAGCAAACCCAGCAAAACCCTATCATTAGAGGCAATCTTATATGAATAATAGTAAGCAAAGTGAATGATCTCTGAGCTCCAAGACTGGCTTTTCCCGCTAAGGGTGATTATATGGACACTTAGTTATTTTCAAACCACATTTGATGACTCACATGGCTAACCTGTTTGTAAATGTGAGATAAAGATTAATTTCGTATTTTTATCCCGTATGTTTTTTTAAAATAGCAATGAAAAGGTGTAATTTGCTTTTCTCCTCACCAATAGTAACAGACCCTCACTTTTGCACATGCCTTAATTTTGCAAAATTAAAGAAAAAAAATCCCCTTCCAATAGGGAAGTGAGCAGAAAGCAAAGCTAAGCGAGAGGAYGACTTTGCAAGAGGCAACCCACACCAACCAGAGAGAATGAATGGTGAATCCACACAACTGGAATGACGTTTCTTTGCCTTCTTCCACGCCACTGTCACCACCCTAACAAAGCGTTTTTGGGGCCAGGCAAAGGGCCCAGCCTGCAATACCACAGCTGGCACTGTGCACCACGTAGCCTGCATGGGGCCGTGGTCACTGCGAGGGCAKCTAAGTGCAGATATGGGCGCATTGCCACAGAACGTGCTCAGAGCCACGTGCAGATTTTTGCTRTGCCCTGGGGTTCCTCGGGGATAGCTGCCTTGCCTTGCTCGGAGCACAGACACCTCGTCGCCTCGTGCCCCGTCTCACAGGCGGATGTTTCCTCCACGTGCAGCTGGTCACGACGGCGCGTGCCGCCGCGTGCCGCGCGATCCCRGGGCACTGCCACCRAGGCAGCAAAGAAGGGAATGGCTCTAATGGACACGAGGCTAGCAGCCTTGCGGCGGCGCAGTGAAGTGGAAACGCGAGTGAATGAAGCAGYGATGACACAGACTGGGGAAGAGAGGACGGGGGGTCCTGGCACAGGGCACCACTCAAGGAAAGAACGACTCCAAATGGAGATGCACCTTCAGAAGGGKTTTTGTTTGTTTGTTTTTCTCCTGGCATAGCATTATTCTAGTGTTTTGGCTAAATCACATTATTGCTCTTTAGAACTAACTGCTCCACAGAGCAAGAAACACTCCCAACAAGGCAGATATTGAGGTCACTCCCTGCTAAATCCAGCCCACGAGCTCTGACAAACTTCCTGCATGGAAGCGAGGAAAGTATCGCTCAGTTCATTTATGTTCCACTCGCAGTYGAGGCAGATGCGTCAGTCCGAGACCAGGTGAAATTAAAGCTTTAAAACGCAYAGTCTAAATGGAAACGGAGGCTGGTTGGGCTGCAGCTGCAGCTCGCAGTAAGAGGAGGAGGATAAAACCACCAGCGCTAATAGAGCCGGCTAAAATTCCCACCTACTTTTTCATCTCTTCTCCTCTYCCTGCAATAATCTCGCTTTCTCTATGAAAGGAAAGCACATTAGCCTTTCCTTCTATGTCTCACCCATTGTCTCTGCTCTCCAGCTGCACTCACTAAATTTAYGGGCTTTCCAGAGAGCTTGAAACAGCAAAGACTTCAGGTCTACACATTATCTACACATTAAAAGAGATAGCTCTGCCCCAGGACAAAAATGCAACTTTCATCTTGACTTTGCCCCATCTAAGCCAAACAGCTGACAACAAAAGGAACATCCACAGCTCTCTGAGGTCTGTCTACSCTTTTTGTTTCTCTCCCCTCTCCAAGTGGAACTAGAAGCAAGAAACGCTGCAGCCCTGCAACCTGAGACCGTAGGACGATCAAGAAACTACCTTCGAGTCAAATCCTACACTTACTGTGCCCCTACAGAATATATCACACTTAATTACACAACGACAAAACATCATTCAGGCTGCCACAACGATGGCGCAATAGCTACAGGCTCATGAAAAAATAAATATCGCAAGTGATTTCCAAAGCAAAATTTAAGGTCACTTTCTTAAGGAATAGAACTTCTGGAAAACTTCTCCACGTGTCACAATTAAGACACAAATTTTCTTAATATTAAAAGATCAGAAGTATTATCATCTTTAATAGGCATAAATTAATTTACACAAAACACATTAATAATTCACCTAATAGTTGAAATAACAAGAACATAATCTACCAGTAAGGTCACCTATAAATCCCATCCCATTATAATTGTGCTTGGGCACACTAACTATAAAAAATTTGATACAGATACAAAATGGTGCTGAATGTGAGGAAATGACAAGGCAATGCAGTTCAATTTCAACATATTTCTATCACACCCTCCCACAATAAAAGCTCTCCCTAATCAAATTTCAAATTGATTTCAAGTCCTCCCCATCATTTGACTTATGTGATGAGCAGTCAGTTTTGCTTCTGAGATACCTCTTTCTTTCCAGRAAAAAAAATGGAGGGGAGGGCTTTCCAGGGTCCAAAACCACTTCAGAGTTTGTGTCCCATCAGGTACACAGTTTTGTAGTAACTCACACGGACATTAGAAGGTGCAGCACAAAATATAAAATGAATGTAGGTTGAGCTATCCAGAAACAATTCAGCATGCACGTGGCTGGAACTTAACTGCAGCATTCCTGAAMCTGGTGCACTTAAAGAGCCAGCATAGTCCAAGGAACAAAGTTATTACTATTCTGTACCAAAAAGGCATATTAATGTTGAATGATGGTGAATTCTGTACTTTACTTTCCACAACGAAAGAAAACGGCATCATCCCACATTTTGCAGTTGCACTGATTACAGTTTATACTTGACTYTGAAGCTGTAATGTTGCAAAAGAAAACAGTGGGAAGTTTTTTAGCCCATCTCATTACTGTAACGCAAATGGTAAAACCAACRGTAAAAAGCAAATGCTTTATTAACATCACTATTACTATCATAGTTTATTCTTATCTAACAACGCTCATGAATTCATGCGATATGTATGAAATTAGCAACATCCAACCTCAAAAAGATGCATACGTTTACACTATGAACACGTATACGTTTACATTTACATCTCAGAATTTTTAATATAAACGGCTGCTAAGACAAGATACACATCTAATTGTAAATCTGAAGTTATTATTTAGAGAAGCTTATAGTTTTGTAGTATATTGCATACATGGTAAAGTAATAATGTATTTCTTGAAAAGAGACAAATAGATTTAAAAGAATATTTAGGATGAGTTAATATTTAGCTTTATAGTATTCTTTACAAATTTTAGTAAAACTCAAAGTAAGCATTACACRGAATAAAGCCAAGCACCAAATCTGCATTTTTTCTTTTATACAGTAGTGAGTAGATATTTATACTAATAATTTAAGTATATTTATATTAAGAGATTCTATTAATCTCTAATCTCTGCCAGGAAAATAAAGTGCCAGCAATTTTTCTCAAATAGCTCAATATTAGTATTACTAAAGAATAGAACTAAAAATTGTTCTCAGCATTTTCACGTATACTTATTTACTGGACAGAAAATAATTCTTAACCATTCTAATTATATAATGTAAAATAAACCTAATAACATGCATTTTGAAAGGAATTGGCTTTGTACTATTGTCCAATAKATGGCAAAATGTCAGCAGTCACTTTTTTTTTTTTTAATTTTCTTATTTTAAACCCCAGAATATTTTTTCTTTTTCCCTCTACTCGCTGCTCTCTAGTTCATCGGATAGCAGGATTACCTTTACCTTTTGGATGTTTTCTGTATATTATCTGCTTGGAAGACAACTTCATCTTCATCAGCTCTTGAYACAACAAAGCACAATAATGTTACTTTCCCTTAAAGAGTCCTTTGAAGACAGTTTCCTTACCACYGATTTTTTTTTCTCCAAGAGCATGCTGCTGCTACTGCTCCCAAATTTACCAGCACATGTTCACATACTGTGTACAAAAATCTCTTAGCAACAATATCTTAGTGTCTAACATTTTCCTTCTTCCAACTATGATTCATGGAGCCATCTGTAGTCAGCTATTGACAGGCAGTATCTTAAAATAGACACCTTGCATTTGCTCAACAACTAGTTTTAGCATCTGAAAATATAAATTGTGGGAAAGGGCCAATATTTCTCTGAGGCTTTTCTTCATTCCCTTGATCATTTTAGCACTGTTTAAACAAAAGCTTGCCACAATCACTTTGCCTTATTATTAAGGTCAAAGTATTCTATGTTGCAGTGGTGTGAAAGATCTGTTGAGGTAGATGCCACCTATAAYGTTAGATTTGTAAGGATTACATATTTCCTCAGGGCTCTGTGGCAAGGGCCACACCCYGGTAGCCTATGCACTTTTTTCATAGCAACCTAGAGTTAGATTTTTAAATTTCAAGTATTTTTACATGCAGCATTGTAAAACAGCTTTACTCACTGCACCCTTGGGCCTCAAGGTGCAAGGAAAGCTCCCCATATGGGCTAGAAGAGCAAAGCAGGCTTTGCAGCCCTGGCTACTGGAGGGAATGCAAAGGTGCCTCTCATCCTCTTCAAGGAATGGGGGGAAAAAAGCATAAATTTAATAAAACTCCCAAGTAGTGTTTGCACCTCTTAAAAACTCTCATGACGTCTTTGTTCAGAAGAGAAGGAACATCTTGATTTCAGCCACAGCAAGTTACATGGATTATCTATTAATAGATGAAGATTTTGTAGAACATAGCAGTTATTTGTTGCAATGTAGGGTGGAAAATTATATAATCATTTGAAGACAACCATGGTGCAAAAAATAGATAATGCTAATAGAATTAAATGTACAAAAAGAGAACACATTGAAAGATGAAAATCAAGAAGGTAACATGGCTTTAAAAGAACCTGAGGTGAGGTCTGAGGAACACACTTCCACTCCACTGGAGTCACGCAGGAATTCATTAACCTCAAAGCAACTAGGATTTTACCTGAAATGTGTATCTGTAATATTTCAAAAAAACCCCAACCCTACATCCAAATATACTATATATTTTTAGGTGGATGTTATCGGAAAGTATGCTAGTATGCTGGAAGTGTAATACAAAGCTATCTACCTCATTTTGTTTGCTAAAACGTTTACTTGCAGTAATTTTTTCTGCCCCTTTTGGGTCTTCTGTAACACACTCAGGARCCATGAAGCTGTGCTAGGGCTGATGAGCGTAGTGAACATGAGAAGGCTTTTGTCCACATCAACCCAACCTCGTTTTAGTCCCTTCATGCTCTGCAGCACTGTCCTAGCAGTACTCTGCTGGAGACCTTAAAATGCCTTTTAGCAGATACCCTCATTTTCCAGCAATCTTGATACGATTAAAATGTAGAAATTGTACTTTATTTTACACYGTCCTTTCACAAAAGCATACAATTATGTCCTTAAAACTTAACTACTCTYGTTCATGAATAAGCCATGAGTGACCTTCAGATCAAACTAAGCCTGCATGGACACCAAGATGAAAACTCTTAAGTCCTTTCCTCACAACATGCAAGCAAATCACTTCTACACCATCTCACTCCCTCTGCTTTGAAATGCAAACGTAACTCCTGCCACAAAAGGCCCCCATGTTATGCAAGAGCCTGCTTGCTAGAAGCTCTTGAACTGAATAAATGGACAAGTTGATTAAAGTTACCCATGAAACACGCAGGAAGGCAAAAAGAAAAGGAGCAAGCAGATAAATTCTACCCTGACACAACTGCTTCACATCACTCTCTTACTTCCCTCTGTGTTTAATGACTTTCTAGGTTATTCTGCTTTATATAGGGTGTGTAAATAGATACAGATGGTGTATTAAGAATTCTCCTCAGTCACTTCAAGTATTAGGAATTCTAACATCTATTTCCACTCTGAAAAAAACACCTTTTTCTGCTTCTCACCTAGTTCAAAATGCCACATAGCAAGCCATTCTCAGGTGAGATGCTGTTTTCCACACTTGTGTTTTAATAACTAACTGAGGAAAAAAAAAAAAAACAAAAAACAAAAAACAACAAAAAAAGTGCCATACAGAAACTTCACATTACAGACTCATTCCATGGAAAAATACAGTTCAGACTGGAAAGACCTACCAGGAGTTAGTTATTACATAATCCTTATTACTGCTACATGGGTGAGCAGGAATTTCAAGAGAGTATTTGCTGAAAGCAGATAAAGTCAGGTTGCAGCATCAGATGAATCAGATAAGACAAAGCCAGTAATAAAATTGACTTAATTTTCTCTTCTTTTCCCCACAATAATATGCTAAACCATAAAGCCATGAAATGTAATCTTCTTCAGCAGAACTCTTTTATAAAAAGAATGATAAAGAGTTTGTGCTATATTTTGCTTTCCCTGAAATTATGGTAAACACTAGATTATACAGAAAATTCAGCTAAAGCATCTATGTGCTGCTGTAGGGCACAAAACTAGAGCCTCTCACTCCAGTCTTACCCCACAAAAAAACCCAAAGCCAGTAGAGCCTCATAGGCAGCTTTTTCCCCAAACACTATGGAAGAATGTCTTTCTGCTCACGGAAGGTCATAGCTACTGCCCACTATTTCACAGTAAAAGCTGTTTGTGGGGTCCAGTTCTGCAAGCACTTAATAACACAGTGCTGCTGAACTCCTACCCCAAGTAGCTTTAAAAGCTTTTGAAAGCCCTCAGCATGAAAAACATCTGTTTAATAAAATACTATGATTATTTTAAATATATTATATATAATATATAATATAATATATATAAAATATAATATATTTGGTGGATTTATTCCAAATTCTAGGGGTTATCCATAATAAAACTCACGGAGTGAGCAGCCTAGTAAAAGTCAATACCAATAAAACAGGATRCATAGTTTATGCTAGAGGCATAAATCTTCCATTTTTATGAGAAACAAGAACTCACTCGATTACTACCAAAAATTAACACCCAGTAGCCTGTAGAGTCAAGCAAGAGCAAGCCATCGTGGACCACATCACCTACCTACCACATCTGTAACGATTATCTGCAGGCCTCAAGTGCTCAGGACTCCCAGGCAAAGCTTGTGCTTACCACAGCACGCTACCACTGCTCAGAAATGAAAGTGGGATACAGGCAGACAGAGAGATGCAGGAGAACTAGAGGATAGAGTTCATCATCCTGATCAACACAAGAGACACAGCCTCTGCATAGAGGTGCTCTAACAYGCTGGACAAATTTCAGTTTACTACCAACTAATCCAATCAATGTTAAAAAAGCTCCTCCATAAACATTATGAAGGCAAGATGGAATATCACATTTCACAGTTTATAAACAGGGAAATCAAATAGTATTAACATCTGTAAATAACATCACATTGTAACAGTAAGTTCAAATGCATCGGATTACTGCAAGGATGCTTATTTACAATTTGTGAAATCCATTTTCCACGTGGTTTCACCTTCTTTGTGATATTTCCTTACTCACAGGCATCAAGAAACTGCACAAGAAACATCATCTCTCCAGCGGTGCAATTTGGAACAGAATCCAATATATTATACTATGAGAACACTGAGAAAAAAAATAACAGCTATCTGTTACTGGTCATTTATCCTGTGTCCATCACTACCTTTTCAATTCTTGTAAAATCCTGGCAACAATTTATTACAAATAAGTGGATGTTTTATATTAAAGTTGTCCATATATCTTCTGTCTTATACATTAATGGGGGYGGTGGGGTGTTTGATAGCTTGGAAACACAATATTGATTCACCCCAAATTTGTTATAAATCAATAAAACCATTAAAATTCCTTTGATAGACATAATTGTGAAACAAGATGTTTCTGATTTCAATTCAAATTCCATTTACWTTACACTCTTCCTTATAAGTGCCTGAAAAGACGTGCACAGTTATCACAGCTGACCTCTTCGCAGGGATAAACGGCACTACGCGTGACGGTCCAGTCACAGCCTGGCTCTTTCAGAACTTACCCYGTGTTGCCTTCTCTTCTAGGATACACAATAAGCAAAATAACAGGAGCAATGTTCAGTCTCACCACCCAATACCGTARCTAGGCTTGCGCAAATCTGCGCCGCCCCGCGCGGTTTCACCCCGCTGCCCAATCTCTCACGGCCAACTCGCGCACAAGCCTTGCTTGCTCCGAGGCAGCAACTCGGAGTGACCCTTACAATTCAGTTTGCTTAAGTTGTTTCCATTTATAATCTAGTTGCAGTTGCTTCTAAGCATTGTAAAGTTTATCCGTTTGGTGGAAAAACAAATGGATTGGCCCCTAGCTAGCTCTGAGACACCCTTGTTTGCCAGGGAAACGCTGCTGTGCGCGAGGCCACCCGGGGCACTTCTGCTGGRCTCTCCCATCGTCCCAGCTGAGGAGAAGCAGCCAAAGGAGGCATCAGAAAAGCTCTCAGATCATAAAACATAGAGCATAAAATATAACTCTCCCATGGACATACCTCCAAGAGTGCAAGCCCGAGTGCAAAGGACAGGTCCATGCACAAGAGTCTGGAGCCTGACAGGCCCAATGGAGTTTGCTAGATGCCATAGCAGCATCCACGGCCTCAATACGGTCAGGGGGATGGGGAGGATTCCCAAGAAGCCCCTTTCCCAAGCAAGAATATCCATCCCTTTGCACAGATAGATATTCCAGGTGACTGATTAGAAAAAGCCTCACAGCTACTCATTATTTGTATCTGGATATATCAGCATGAGACCATTTTTTAAAAATAAAAATCTATTTAGGAGAACAGTGGTGGTGTGTGGGGGGCTGTGTGTGTGCGTGTACACACACATATACTCACATGCATTTTTAAAGGAAAAAATACAGCACATGTTCTGCATCTCACCTCTAAGTCCCCCTCTTGCACATGGAGCCTCGTTTCGGGGGCCCTGCGTTGGAGCCGGGCTGCAGCCCACGCCACCGACACGCGGATCACCGACCGCACGCCAGGCGAGCAGAGCCAACGGCACCAAGCAAAACAACACAACACAACACAACACAACAGCGGAGGGGACGCCAGGAGAGGTGAGTCAACAGCACGAGCAAAACAGCACGTGTTTCCTCTCCGCTGTACTCCAAACAGCTGAATCATTTTGTTTTTTTCCAAACAATGCAGCCTGAGACACCAGGCATGGAAAATTTCATTGCGAATGATTCAAATCTGGCAAAAAACATGAACAAGTGTGAGCAAACGTACTGCCAACACAGTGAAGGGAACAAGCTCACCTGCAATGGAAGGGGAGCATCACTGCTTCTACTGCAYATGAGCCATATAAGCACACTGAGGACCTGTGGTGATCAGGGACAGCAGCGGTCCAAAGAAAGAGCATCCTTTAGCTAAAGCTTTCTCAGGTGCAGCTCTGCCTTTAAATGCTGTCACTAAATGTAACCTCGGGATAGTTCTTCTATATACTTGGACACTTATGCTTTAAGCACACTGATTAATTATTATCTCTATTAGCTTTAAGCCTCAAGATGCTCATAGCTCATATGGGAACGTATGAATTATTCATATAGAGCTTCTGTTCGTTTAAAAAAAGAAAAATAAGACAAATAAGGTGTATTTTTCATCTGAATTTGCACAAGAGAATTTCAATAACTTACATTTCAATAGCTTACTTACAATTCTAAGATTCCGGAATTACTGGATTAATATTTATCAGATAGAGAAGAAATTGTTTCATATTAATGCAGTAAAACACAAGGTATGAGGAAAACTAAGCAGTAAAGTCTGTTGGTAGGACATCATGGATTTTCCGAAAGGGCTTCCTAGGACACTTTTTTGTTCATTTCTTTGCTGACGCTACCAAGTCAAGAAACAAGCTGCCATCCATATTTTTAGTAATAAAATAGAAACTGTAACATTAAAAGAAAAGTCTAAARCATATCAGGAACTTAAAAGCTACAGCTGCATAGGCCAGTTTATGAGAGCTGTAATTCAGCCGCCGCGTGGTGGTAGCAAGCAAGCGTTCCAGCCAGCTCTGCAACAGCACCAGGCTAATCTGGCAGGCGTGGCACGAGCACGTGCAAGAAGTCCAGTGACATGAAGGAACGCACTGACCGGCTCTGATTACAGCTACTCCAGAAAAAAAAAACTGGCAGAGCACAACTTCTGTTACAAACACTGCATTATTAGCTAGCACCTCCAGCTCTGTAAGGCTGATGTTTTTCTTCCACCTGTCAGCACAGAATAATTAGCAGGCAAAATACTTTGATTACCTSGCCGCCTTGGGACGGAATGATTAATAAATAGTATTGGTAGAGTTGGTACAGGTTTTATCTTAACTGGTAGCCAGCTTACTACAGAGATGCACGTACACAGRGAAGGTTTCACGTTTATATCGAGGACATGCAGCAACTGCATCACAAATGCGACAAAATGTCACGATCCACCCCATGCCCATACAAGCATTAACACACATGAGGGAAAAAAGCATATGGAGAGCTGTTTGCTGAGCCATATTCTGTTTTGTAATTTCCATCAGCAAAATCTGTTATGGTCTCCAGTCCCAGGCAGACTTTAGGCTAGATATAGCATCACCTACATAAATAATGATTACTGACTTAATAGAGCCCGGTAATCAGTCAGGATGAAACATATCCCTTCMAAGGTAACCAAGCAAAAGCCTATGCACTTAATTGGGAAACCCATAGGTAGTGAGCATTATTCTTTAGGCTGGACTTGGCACAAAGTGCTTGCTTTCCTTTTGGTAAAATAACACGTCATTCACTGGACAATAAGCCTGGATGCAAAATGAAACTTTGGTCCCCATTTACATTAAAGTAAAATTTTAGCAGATCTTGAAACCCATACAACAATTTTTCCACATTTGGATACTTTTGACTTTATAGAAAAGTCTAGATTCTACATCGTGATTGTAAGCAGTAATTAAAAAAAAAAGAAAAAAAGATTCACTTAGATTTCTCAAAAAAAGAACATAATGGACTCAAATGGTTACTCAAAGGAATCGATGGCGCAGCTACAGCAGTCCTCATTATGTACATATGAGACGCTTGATGTTCCTTGCTGCTGATTACATGAGTAAACACTTTCAGTTTGCAAAATCCTATTAACTCAAGGGGATTTTGCATAATTTTATAACAGCTCCATTTGTGGTGTCTGATCGACTAGGTCAGCAAAATAAAGACAGATGGCAAAGAATTAATTCTAACGCTGCTTTCTGCAGTGCTGCCACGGGTTTTCTCTACCCGTTGCATCTGTAAAAACTAGAACTTTTCCTACATTTCCCATGCCTAAAAGACACCACRGAGTAAAAAGATCAAAAGGACTCTTTCTGTTTGACAATCTAGAAAGTCAAGACAACCTAATTGGCCAATACTAGGAGAAGGGGAACCGCAGCTGTAACTCCGAACATGTGCAGCGTTAAAACACAACAACGAACAGAAAGTCTTTATCCCATTCTGGCAGGACAGAGGCCATTGGCAAGTGCATTTCTAAATCTTTCTCTGGATATTATTTTTTTCTGCCTCCTGTGCTTACTTCCTACCCTGCTTTTATTGGTTTAGGTCAGCCATTCTTTACTTCAAGAAGCCTTAAAACCATCAGCAATACCTGCTACAAAGATTTTCTTTTCTGTCTTCTCTATACTCTCTTGTTCTACGAGCAACAGCAAGAATGCTGCYGCAGTCAATACAGAAAGAAAGATAAATAGAAATTACTCACTTTTTCACACAGCAATACCAAATCAAAAGCAAACCACCAAGAAAGAAAAGAATAAAATAAGGTATGCTGGAACCTATCCATCCAATTTATCCAATCTTTTTTTCACTTTTTATTCAATCAGTTTTCAGAGTAATTTAATATTAGTTTGTCTCAATTGCTATTTCATTCTCCACAAGGCGAAAGCACAGAACTAAATATTGCCTAGTACTTGGCAAAACTGTGCTTAGTGTATTTAGATGGCAAACTATTAGCAGACTGAAAATTATATCTAAAATCACACTATTAATGCACTGTTTCCTTAATTGTGGAAAAAAAGTCTCAAGAGAAAACAACRAATTTTGGCTGTAATTTGCAGACAGAACTCAACTCTTCAGAGTAATAGTTTACGCCCTGAAAACAAAATACAGAGTTAATGAAACTGATGTCGAATTATTTGGCTAGGTTTTTAAAGAGCCTGAAATGCAGAGATGTTATCTACCCATAAAGTTTGAGGAACAAACTCAGAGACCCCCCAGGGACATGACTCGTATTCTAATTCACTCACCAAAGCATGACAGAAAGGATAAGGTTTTTTGAACTACAGCATTATCCCAAATGGGGCAAGGATGTGAAGGCAAAGATACAACATGTAAAAGCAAAACAAGACTCCTTTTTGTTGAAAGAGCACTCGAGTTTGGGAAATAGTCTCTTCATGYTTCTCAACCAGGTATTTCCTTCATATGATACTGTGCCACCATATACACAATCACAAACACTATTTTTTGTACTTAGAGTAGAATTCTTTGTGCTCTTTTATCTTAAAATATTACAGCCATTCACCCTGGTTTCTCACAGGCCAGTATACATTATGAATAACAGAATAAGGGAGAATAAGGGAGGTTTGGCAACAATGCTTTATATTTCGACCTTAAAAATCAGCTCTGAGATGTTGGGTTCATGGCAAAGAAACGGATTCAGGTTACAAAGTTTGCACTGAACCTAAATGAATCTAAAAGGGGACAACATGTGGTTATTGCAGGCCATCTTCATTTGTATTAAATAGACGCCACGTTTTTCACAAGGACAGTTTTCTTACTCTGCAGTTATTGTCAACCTCAAGCAGTGCAACTTTTCCACAAAGAAATCAAGTCCAGATGTTAAGAAAAAGATATTTTCTTGTTGTTATTGGGAGGGAGGAGGGAAGAAGGGGAAATATTTTGGGTTTTGTTTTGTTTCTTTTACCTGAAAAGGAGACTGACTGTTGTAATTCTTAATCTCCTTGTTGGCTCCCCGGAACAGCAGCACTCTTGCACAGCTCTCCTGCAAATTGTAAATGAGTAAACCAGTTAATGACTTCAAGAACCTGTTTTATTTTATTCTATATTTAACAAATCAGAGTTTGTAGAAAATGTGTTAGTTCCAAACGGAACTTGATGCTCATGTGACACTCTGCAAAGAAATTAGTACTGCTTAAGGTGCAGTAAACAGTATCCACAGTGGATGAGCCTGAAAATGTATTGCTAAAAAGCAAAAAAACCAGTTGTACCACTTGTATGCACTTATTCTGACTTTTTTTCCCAACTGTCTTCAATGTTGAAGATTTAATGTATGAAACATTGCCTGTTTGTGTTATTTTCTGTTTGTTTTAAAGAAAAAATGCCTGAAAATAAATGGACTTGCTATACATATTGTACAGATCAGTCTTGACTTCTCTCTCATCCTTAAGAAATACTAAAACTTGCAGTACAAGTTCAATAGTTCTTTTTTCTTCTGGTGATGAGAAAAAAAGTATGAGTTCAAGTTCTGTGAATTGATAAAATCTGTAAATGAAATCCAATAAGATGAGTTGCTTTTTGGATTGATATACGATGTTGCCCAAGTCACTAGCGCGCTTGTAAAATACGTCTAAATATAATCTGCTGGAGATCCGCTCACAATCCATTTCCTGTGTGTCACCTTTAATGTTCACAACAGGATCTTAATCAGAACAGTTCAAAGTGTTTCTGTATTTCCTTTTTATAAAGTTTTATTAATTTTGTTGTGCTTTTCCAATTTCCAGTCAAGTTATAGAATTCCAGCAAATAAGACATTATGTTGTGCTACCTTTCATTTCTAATGGCAAATGCACAGCCAGGGAAAATAATCATATTATTTAACTGTTTTAGTGACATAAATGAAACATATTTACTAGACTCTGAGTAATAAGTGAAAATGAAGAGATTATCTTTAAAAAAATGTCCTTGTTGTGTTTTCCAGTTTACCAGGCCAGATTCTTAATCCCATCAAGTCTCCTCATCATAGGTTTTCCTAAATACATGTGGAAAGGAAGACAGGATTCAATTCTCCACAAAGACATCTCTCTGTCCACCCACTTCCTATTTTGCGTTACTGACTGAAGCAACAGAATAAGTCATATCTCAAGACAGTCTAATAAGAATCATCACAAACACAGTAATTTTTAATGACATACACTTAACTGATGTATAAAAGGTCATAAGGTTTTTCTAAATTTGTTGTTTTCTTTATTAGTAATCATTCAAAGGAGAAGTAAATAGGCTGCAATTGAAATGAAGTCCTCCAGGGGAAAGGAACTAAAATTCCTCCGACTCAGAAGAGGGCTACTTTTCCAAGAAGTCTTTTCTGACTGACTGTGGAAAGATTTGAGGTTTGCAAATTATATTATATTCCACAAGAATCACATTCCAGTAGGTGCTGCTTTGCAAACATATCGGAAATGTTAATAAAGCCTGTTAGTGCAGGCACAATGTTATTTCAGCCTAGGACTTGGAGATATAAACAGACATTAAAAAACACACTGTATTTCACTGCCCAATTATTCATTTGTTTATCAGAATAAATGATTCAGTATTGCTAAAAAGTTACACATTTACAAATGTAGTTTTAACAATTGTGTGCTGTGCAACAGACTGCAAAATCAGCGAGGATAATTAAAAGGCACCACCAAAAACATGTTTTAAATCACTTTGTTGTTGTTGTTGTTAATTTACTGGAATTAAGGATGTCCTCAACATTCAACACTTCAGAGCTCTTGCTGTTAAGGTGCTTCCAATCAAAGGTCTGCTCAGCGATAGGACAGCCCTGACTAGCCAGGAACTTCTGATTTTGAGAGCTCAGTATTGTGCATTCATCATGTCATGAATACTCTGAACAGGCAGTAGCTTTTTAACCTTCACAGGATTGAAAAGAATTTTATGAAGTAACATGGGCTTGTCAGGAGATACAATCCAGCTTCTTGCCATGAGCTAATTATTAGATTTATTAGTACAACAGCCCTTGTRCAGAATTCAGTCATTACGAAACACAGGATGCTTCAACCCAGCATCTTTACTTACAAAATATAGTCATAACATCTGTCTAGATTTCCTTGAGGGACTAGAGGATCACAAATAAAAAGAAAAAAAATTATTCRGACCAGCGTGCGGCTGACACATTCACAAGTGCAGAATTACTGACTTGAAAAGCATTTTGAGAAAATTCCCAGGGGAAGAAGAGAATGCAAAATCGAATGGGTAATGACTCCATCTACAGGAATCAAGAGGTAAAAAGGCTACTGCTGTCTTTCCCATTCTCTCMATCCAGAAAAGGTCAACCCAGTTCCCTCTGCGTTAGCTAACAGYACCCTTCCAGAAAAGGTATCAAGCTGAAAAAGTGAGAGATCGTAGTTCACAGTGCCCCAAGAAAAATTAGTAGCTTTTTATATTTACATTTCCCTGATTCTAGAAACTCGAATCATGATATTGTGATCAACAAGATTTTAAACATACAGTCACAAGGTCAAGCCCAGAGGCTACAAAATATCTGAAAAAAACTGTAGATGAAATTTCAACACAGGACTTATGTATCGTATAGAATATTTTTCTCCATTGAGATCAGAAGGAAAGCACATCTCTATCCAAAAAAAAAGATGTATTTCATTAAAATCAAGAGGATTATTTCAATTTCTATATCACGCTGAGGAAACCTGTCTAWAAGTTCATGCTGTAACCATGCACTATAACCACAAAAATATTGCAATAAAATGGTAAAACATAGAGATGAGCTCCAGTTTTTCAGTTCATATGTGTATTATAGTCCAGACCTGAAAATTCTTGCTCAGCAAAAGTCAAGTTAATGAAATTTAAGTGAATACTTATAAACATTTTCAGCAGAAATGACCATGGACACATACCTACAGCTACCCGTGTTAAGTTTCTCCTGTGAAGCCAAATTTTTGTTGTTGTTTTGTTGTCTCTGCAAACCTCTCCAGGTGTTTAGACAACTGCCAGCTTACTAAAGCTTGGTATACCTGCCATCCCAGAAACGGAATGAACATTAAGACCTGTGCCCACACGGGGCACAGGGGTCCCTCACAAATCATCAGGGAGCACAGGTACTTAACCCAACAYGTTGAAGTCAGCAGGTACCTGGTGAGCAGCAAGCAGCCCGTGCAGAAACTGCTCCCCCAAGGCTGCTCAGCACTGCAGTCAATAACCAGCACCGACGGGAATGACTGGCAGGACTGGAGTCTTATGAATTCATATCAATTATGACACACACATCAAAGCAACAATCTTGAAAGACATCGAATTACTCCCAAAATTGTCTTTTCAAAGAAGTTGAGGCTATTTTAGATATATTAAAGGAATCTGCTTTGACAAGGCTTTTTCATCTGAGATGGTAGTTAATTAAGAAGCAGATGCTATAACAGATGTTTCAGTAGTTACAATCATGTCTCATGACTTGCATTTTCCTAACATTGTATGTGCTGTGTTTTAATAAACTTATAAAATTCATTCTCTTCTTGTCCCATCCACGCAGAGCAAAAAATGCTGTCAGATCAAAACTGCTCTATTGTTTGCAAACGGCTACACAAGTTGAATACAGTGCAGAATCAGATACCTGAGTAATATTCACGTATACTTACATGTTATTTTCTAGGTACTTATTATTTAATTCTAATTTAAGCCTTGACAAAATAGCATGAAATTCTGAGTAGAAAGTATATAGATATGGTAATAAAAATAGTGTAATCCATTAATGCATTCTAGTACTTTATTTTCAAATGAAAAGTTTAATCTTGCTATTTGCAATAAGCAGCTTTATTTGTAATCAGTCACTAAAACACTACAAAAATAATTCTTAATTAGGTTCCTTTTTTTTTAATCATTGTTTAAAAGACAAAAGMTGTATTAATAACGAATCAAATTCTTCTCTAGCGTAACTGGCCTCTGTAGATTCATACCAGCAGGAAACCTAAATTAAAACATATTTAATAACAGCGAGGAAAACTGCAGCTCAGAAAAGCTAACACCTAACTGGGAAACCTCTTCAGGAGACACCAGAAAGCCATTGGTCACTTGGATTGATACTGAAGATTTCAGGTTGATCTGTACCTCTTTTAGGCCTTTTTCTTGGCCACATGTCATCTCAACACTGTTTTTCTGTCCCCACTGGACTGGACTCACCACTTTCCAGCTAACAGCACAGAAAGGACACGGAGCCTCTGACTCCAGACCCCATCCATGGTGAGGTCTGGCCCACRGCTGCCACCAGGAGCCTTTCTGCCCATGCTACGACGCTCCTGCTTGGGACTGGCAGTCGAGTGGGTGCAACACAGGCAGGGGTGCCCGTTGGCTCACCTGGTTGTACAGGGCACAGATATGCAGCGCTGTGTTTCCCGACGCGTTCTGTGCACCCATGTCGGCTCCATAGAAGAGCAGATGCTCCAGATGTTGGACGTGCCCATAGCGACAGGCCTGCAAAGAGAGACATTCAGGCCTTTGGTTATCATACAACGAAGCTGGAGCATGTAAGGTAACATGGAGCATAACAGGCAAGCATTTTTTAATAGAGAAGATTTTTACATTGCTTAGGAGCTATGTTTTTTTACAATCACCCAAAGATTGGATGGGAAGCCTAAAGTCAAAATCTGCAATAATTAATATTCTTCAGGTGCAGTGAGTCATATACATAAGTACAGCATATGCTTAAGTATTTGAGGAAGTTCAATGTAAAATACCAAGAAAATACAAAGTTAACAACTCTTCACCCATTAATACCTGTAACTGTTCAATGTGATAAGCAAATTTTTGAACACTGTTTTTTTGTTCCTGCAAATTTGTGGAAAGTTGTCCACTAGATGGCATTGAAGCTGATCAGATTTCTGAAGCCTGCTTTTTAAGATGCGAGAACAATTTGTGGAAATCTGGTCCAAATTGGTCAAATAGATTCCACAGTGTCACTAGAAGTACAGTATATACAGGCCATTTAAAGAGAAAACAATCATTAAGTTATACTGCCAGTCACTCATATAAAATGCTAGACCTTGAACAGTTGGAAATAAAACTTAATGGAATAAGTCTGCTGGAATGCAAAACTTTCCCAATTTGCAAATAGGTTTAGAGTAAATTTAGAAAATTCCATTCATCGATCTTACCTACTCATCACCCTTCTTGCTCACACTAAATGGGCATCTCCCAAAACGTAATGTTTTTACTTCTGGACACAGAGGGGGAAATATCTGCCCTAAGTACAGTAGCCAGTACCTTAGATGGACTGTCTAAGACATTTGCAAGGGTGCCCCTCAATAGTCCACGAGAAGGGCAGATATCTCTGTTTTATTCATGCCCAATGAACAACACAGAACACTCCCAGAATGTCCTTTCTTTTCCCATTTCCTATAAAGATAACCAAGAGCCCCAAGTCCTGCAGGGAAAGACTGCGCTGGCAGGATGAAAAATCTACTTACGACTGCTTCCCTGCCATGCGAGATAACTTCACCTTCTTCGCATAAACAGTGCCAGATGGGACTGCAGCACATCCTCATCTTTCACACTTCACTGAGGAATGCTCATACCCTTGGCTGTCAAGAACAGGCTACCCATAATCCAGATGTAAACTTTGGTGATTTAGTTAGGATTTTAACCAGTAAAACGTTTTTTGGAAAGGTCAGCTTCATTATGGAAAGTAATCAGCATATGAGGTTTAGTTTTCAAAAGAAAGAGTTTTTCTCCATTTTCAAGAACTTCATGTAATGATTTGATCAATACTGCAGTTACTTCTATTTCTAAGGGGATCAAAAGAAATGATGGCAGTAAAATAATTCTTTTCATCTCCTATTACTGATGCAGCCAAACAACCCATATCTGAACACCCATATACTTTTAAAAACTTCAGATCCATACCCAAACCTTAGCATTAACACCATTCACCTTTTCTTCAAAGAAAAGAAAAAAAAAAAAGAAAAGGAAAAAAGTTTTATATTAATAAATGTGCATTTTCTTGTGAACCTACATTTTTGTCAGGTAAGCTAAGCAGCCTTGTAAGCAGTCTTGTAAGAATAATTACTCTTACTAGTACTTATCTGATTACACTGTATCTTTTTTTTTTCCTTTTTTTAATGAAATCTCGGTAATTTCCCTAGACTGAGAAAAATCACTGTAATGGATATTAGGACAGCTAATAAAAATCAGATTTTATATGTTACTGAATTTATCACCATGCATAGACACTCAAATATAGTGGTATTTTTATACAATCATTACATCATTTATATACCTTTCTAGAGAACACTTCAGAGAAAAGTTTTGCTTAGAAAGCTTCTTACCAAATATCTATCTGGTCTATCTCTTAGATATAGGACTAAGGTCTTTGGCATGGGAGGAGGTTTATCTTCCAGACATGGAGAAGCTCACCAAGATGCCAGTCCTTGCTGAGTTTTGGTACTGGAGCTGACTCGGGACATCCCGATCACCACAAACCCGAGGTCACTTTTCCTTGTAGAGCACATGCTGTCATGCTTATCCACCCGGGAATTTGTTAGAGAGGGCAGGGAGACCCAAGTACAAAGAAGGAAACAGAAACCATTCGAATCCGAGTTTCCACGCACATAGGCAATGAAACCGAGCTCAAAATGGGGATTTGTGCAAATCCCTCAGTAGAACATACTGAAGGAGTCTAGCAGCAGGATCTTGAATCCAAATCTTCCCTGTAAAGTTCACCAGAGACAAAGGACAAAGCACATCTGACAGAGACACAAGCAGCATTACCAGGGAAACTAAACCCGGCATCTAACAAAAAGACCAAGTTGCACTTTCCACTGGCGTGCCACTAAGAGAATGCTGAACTTCAGATATCCAGGGATCCGTTACACAAATCTATTTAGAGCTACAAATTCTGCAGCAAAACCCATAGCAACCATAGGATTTCACTGTTAGAAAACGCCACAGGAACAGCTTTGACTTTTAATTTACCGCAGCAGGACACAAAGTCTTAAGCTAAGAGAAAAAGGAAGTGCTTTCCTACGTGTATGCACATGAACTAAACATATCCAAGGCACAGCCTTTAAAACAGTGTTCTACAACGGAACATACAGAGTACATTTTCTGTACCAATAAAGTGTAGGTATCTTAAATTTTGTGATACATCTTCAACTGACAAATCGTCATCCTTCTCACCTGATGGATTTCTTGCCATCCATTTTCATCTTTGCAGCTGACTGTAGCGTGTTCATGGAGCAGGAGCTCACAGCAGTAAGGATCCCCTCCCACGACCGCAGTGTGGTACAACGGGGTCAGGCCACAGCTGTCTTTATAGTTAGGAGATGCTCCAAGCTCTAAAAGGGTCTGAAAGCAAGCAGAATGTGAATATAAATAAATATATATTGGAGGGATTCCTAACTGAAAATTCTCTATCTGAAAAAAGTACTTTCTAGGTTGGTATTTCCCATTATATTTATTGCTTCCCTCCAGGCTGATAGAATGGGCTGTGGCACAGATGAAGTTAAGCAAGAAACGACTTCAGAAAAATCAGCACTTCAAGGAGTCTACAGGGCTAGCTAGGAAAGGATGAATGACGGTGTCCGACCTCTGCCTTTTCAGTTAAGGGATGCTTTATCAAAGATGCCACGCAATTTGGATATCTSTCAGAAGGAAATATGCAAATGCCATAAACACAGGATTTCATCTCAAATATCAAGATGATTTAGAAGCACCAGTTAGAGAACAGAGAAAWGGCCATGTTAAGATACAATGTGTAATCCATGCTATTGGCATTTGCTTTGAAAGACAGATGAACAACAATAATTCTATTCCTACTTCCTCAGAAAGAACCTCCCCAGTCTATCCAAGAATAAGGTTAAATTTCACCACTTTTTCTTCCTACCAAAAAAGTCAGCCTCAGAAACAAAAAGGCCTTTTGTCTAAAGCAAACCCTATGAGTCKAAAGACGCAGAAAAAGCACTAGAACAGATAAATTTTAGAGGATCCTGTGGGGACAAAATGACAATTGAACGAAGGCATTCTTCTCTACATATTTTTCTGTATGAAATAACGCAGAATCTGCTACTGAAAGCAGTTACCTTGAGGGTTACTTGATTCTTGGCTCTGGCTGCTTTGTGCAGAGCTGTCATTCCATCTTTGGCTCTGAAGTCTAAATGTGCTCCGCCGTTTTTCAGAGCTTTTATCACTTCTACTGTATTGTCAAGCTGAACTGCCAAAGTTAGCGGAGTTTCTAAGAGAAAAGCATGCACACAGAAGAGATGAGYAAATTTATAAAATAAAGACTATTTGCTTTACAAGTTTTAGAAAATTATTATATTAAAATGCTGCTTGAAGAAAATCATAAAATATAAATTTATCCCCTTGAAAAGCAATCCCTTCAAAAACCATGCAGATTCCATTATTCTAATATTATAAAGGCAGCGGAAAGAACAGGTGAGATTTAACCTCCTCTTATATCAATTTAAGTTGAAGAAAACCAAGGTATTACTATTCTGCAAGCTTTAGTGTTCTGACCTCCACTTTCCAGGTCATGATAGTTGGGGTCCAGTCCTCGCTCTAACATCTTTGTGATTTTTTCCACTGAGAGATGGTGGACGTGATCCATAAACTTTCTCAAATTAGCCTGAAACAAGGRGTGACAAAGAAATTATCCTCTGATTGTAAAAGGACATTTTTGACTAAACACAAAATCTTCTGTCAGTCTGTATCTACTGACATCCCAGAACAGTGCTAATTTACATTCCTGGAGAGTCTGACTTTCCAAGGACAGCACAAATCCTAGAGTTTATAACATTCMAAAAGCAAACACAGTAAGAAGATTCTGTTGTTTCCAGCTTCAAGGAAAAATKACTGAAATTTTCAGTCAGAATGAAATCAGGATCATATAAGGTAATCATTACTATTCTGACCTGCAAACGTGCCTAACGACAGAGCTGAGCATTTTTGCTGCAYTTTGAAAACATGTTATGCTTATGTAATAAAGCTCATTTAAAATTGCTTGTATCCATATGGAAGAGTCAAATAGGGATGCTTTTCTAGGACAGTAATTCACATATCCCTGTTGGCCCTGGGAGCCAACAAGCTGCYTGTCCATTAGCCCATGTGGTAGTCAGTGAATTACTCCTCACTACCCATTTCCCAAATGTGTCACTCTACAAAGCAGGCCATGGCCACCTTTCCCACAAAGCGTGCCTACCTTTGTATGAAGCTTAGCCAGTTGTTTCTCATCAACACTGAACTGCTTGTAYACTCTCTTCTTGTACCGAAACTAATGAAGAAACAAGGAGAAAAAATTAATAGGTCGTATTTTATTTTAAAAATAACTTTTTTAAAAGTCTCATACCCTAGCAAAAYGCATCGCCCCATGCTGTAGATTTTGGCAACACTCAAAAAAAAAATTAAAAATAAATAAATAAATTAAAAGGCTCTACATTTCATTTGGAATGTGTACYTACATTCTGCATTATGCTTAACGTAGCACCATTAAAGTTTTACAGTTCATGTAAGCAAAATTCCTATCTCGTTTAAGTGTACTGAGCTCAGTGGAGTTGTAGGGGAAATGAGTTCAGCTTCTAGAATCTACCCAAATAAGCAAGAATTACTGTGAAAAGAGCTWTTCCCTCAGGGTATGCCTGCACTTTCTACTCTCAAACAGAAAGAACTGGAAAGGCATGTTAAATTAAAAAAAAAAAAGTATTTCAAAATATCAGCTTAGCGTGTCTGAAATTCAATGGAGGGTGAGGAGGGAAGGATTCCTGAAAAATGTCTTAATCTGCATAGGCGGAATTACAGGCGGATACAGATCTCCTCTAATATTTAACTAAACCAGCCCTATGTATGAGGATCCTAGGGCTATCTCTTCTTTGGTCAAAACTCATGCAACATTTTATGATGAACAGGTTGCTACCCTACTGCTAGAATGGAAAGATCCACAGAGAAATCATGGGCTTTGCAGGGTTATAATTCACTATTACCCAACACACTCCCATTTGCAGCTGGTCAGAAGGCTAAGGGCTCCTCCTCGACTGCTTGGCTTTGATGCAGCAGCAACTCTGCCACATCTACCCGGAGCAGATGCCAAGGGCAGGGGAAGCACTTYTGGTATGTCTCAGGATAAGGCCTCCTCACCATTGGCCCATATATATATATCTTTAACAACACAAGAAAATGAAAAATATCTTAAAATTCTGCACTTATTCTCCCTCTCTTTAAAAGCATTTGCTTTTACAGTACTCCTGTTTTACTAAGAACACACTGTAGTCGTGAACACACTTGAGTTTTCTCTCAGCTAGTAATTAGAGGTTATGAACAAAGCCAAAAATAAACCTCTCTTTACTAGGCAGAATTCAAAGAATGCGACACATTGGATGGATAAGGAGAMGGCATTGCATGGGGCTTTAGTATCAGCTTTTCAGCAGAACGTTTTTAACCCCTGAATTGCAGTCCTTTTGCAGCAATGCACTTCGCTAGCCAGCAGCGAGCAGTAGGGAAACACAACTCTGTAACAAAYATGACACAAAAAATAAGGTGTTTATTTAATTTGCTTATGGATCTTAATATGGGCATCAGTGACCCTCAGAAATAATCCACTGGAAATGCTAGGACTCAAAACTTTCTCTTGACCCTATTTTTTCTTACTTTGATCCATGTTACACTGGGGTAAGTCTATTAACTGCAGGTTATTCCTAGGTGAGGCATCACCATAAAAGCAATTAAAAATTAATAGTATTTTTAAATATTTCACACATACACACACTCTCTCTTCCCTTATTCTTTTCCCAGGAGACAGGCACAGATGGGAGACTGGGGCTTAGCTATGACAAAAGGATCCTTTTCTAGGGTGGAAGTAAAGGTAGCAATTTCCACCGCCACTTTWGTAAATCAAGTTGGGGCCCCAAAAGCTCAATTTAGAACAGCAATGTATTACATCACTGAACGCTCTCCTGAAGTGTGTCTCCTATACCCTTGAGCAGGGGAAAACCCTAAAACACCATTTCTTGGGGGGTCTAATTCTTTACAGCCTCTACAGGAATAATACAGAGAATAATTCCACCAAGCAAACACCAGCTGTGAGCGAGGTTTCAAGTTCAAAGCCTGATCTGATCTCCTGATCCGATCTGCTGTCAGACCAGTGCTTCGCAATGCAATTCCTGGACATGCAGGAGGCTCAAATACAGCATACAATATAGTTTGCACCAAAATAATAGATGTTTCAGACACTAGAGCTAAAAATACCTCTAAGGAAGGCACTCCCTTATTCACTGGCTGTGGGTATTCCCTAAGAAGCCGTTCCTCATCCAAAAATTTTCCATCTCTACCATTGCTTGCAGGTTGGAACAGTCCATAATTTAAGACATCTTTCAAACTCTGATTCAAAGTGCACAAAATTCGTTGCTTTGCAATCCATACTGAAGCTTCGGGGTTAAATCTAATGCATTTCTGCAAAGAGAAATGATAAAAAACATGCATAACAATGAAAAACATTTAACCAGTATCCTACATTGTAAAATTTACAAATTTAGTATGCATATAGTAAATCTACATACTCCAATACAAGCATGTATCAACAAAACTACATTTTGAACACTCATTCCTCTTTAACAGCTGGTGCACAAGTGCTAATGGAAACCGAGGACATTTCCCGTCCTTCCGCAGGGATCAGGGAGCATCTTTGCCAAGAGACAGCAGCCCTTATGCTAAATCTCTTAGAAAAGCCCAGAGAAAGAGAGGTTACAAGATGTTTATGTAGACACTTGATTTGAGGCTGTTCTGATGATCAGCGTGACCTGCAACAGCTCCATAAAACAGGTATTTAGGGAAGAGCTTTAACTCAATCAAAGCTATCCTAAGGGACAGCATAATTTTAAGACAGGAGCTATTTGATGTGAAGGAGTAGAGGACTTGAAAGCCTAGAAAATTCCTTCCAGCCCAGTGTTGATGACATGATGACATATCATCAACAGTGAAAAGCTATTTCTACAACCAGCTTCTAAAGGACATGAAGGACTTTTAAAAGCAGCCGCAATTTGGCTGACTGGACACTGTGGTCAACCAATTCCACATATACACTCGCTTCCTCAGAACACAGCCACCTAGCCAGTTTGGGATAACACGGCACATTCAAGCTGAGGAGCCTGGCTGTGTTTCTGTGAATTATCCTCGGATTGGAGTACTATCAGTAGACCTGATAATGAGATATCCCTTATTCATCGCTGCTGCCTAGCAGGAAACCGTACCACCAAGGCTGCCAAGATATCATCCCATGCAGGTTTTTACTGAATAAGCATGGTAGGCTCATGAATAATGTGTCCAGCCCAGCTCTTCCAGGTCTGGGGCATGAATTATTAAAAATGCAACTCAGTTTGCCTTTCACAGGTCCCCGCAGTTTGTCAGATACTGCTAAAGTATTGATAGTAAGGTACTTAGGGATGTGTAAGGGAAGGGGAAGAGCAATGGACAAGGCAACAGCAGCTGTAGGTACCAGGGAATAAAAKCAGAGACCATGGGCACCACAAGTTCCCCAAAACACCCTGCTTTCTATTTTGCTACAGTTCCCCTTCCTCATCAGGTCGCTTAATTCAGTACAATAAAAGTGGTTACATTGAGCATATCTAAGCTAACCAACCTCTATCATATAGAGAAGTCTCATTTTGTTTGTCAAATCTTCATAATCAAGATTCCTGGTACGTAGACAGAGCAATGCAAAAAGAAATCCCAATTTAAATCACAACATTCCTTAAACCATTATTCTGTATGATGAAATATATGGGCTCACATATCTTCTTCTCTTCTGACTTCTTGGTGAATAACTTGTGAATATATGTAGTACTACCTTGTATGATGTGACATTTTATGTTCTCAACTTCAAGTGAAAAAAGTTATACTAATCTGWATTTTATGTTCCTTTACATAAAAAATTGTCAAATTGATTTTTAAAAAATTGTCAAATTRATTTTTCTTTTAAAAAGTTTCCTGCCTGTAAAGGCACTCCCTAAATTCTGCCAAGTAATACAAAATTAGGAATATAAAGCAGCTTTTTATTAAAATAGTTTCCAATTGCTTTTTATTTACAGCAAAATGCTTTTATTTGCTTTCAAATGGCAGGCCATTTTCTAATCTGCAATTACTACTCCCCTCCACAAGCACCCCTCCAAAATAAACTCCAGTAGCACTTTGTCTATTTTGCTACAAACTCTCCTGCCCGATGCTCTTTTCTTTGCTGCCCAACCTCTGATGACCTTTCCAGCACCAGCTCCATATCTAACGACCACCTCCCAATTCCACATTCTTCTGGCTGCCTCTTTCTGCAGTTGCAACCGAGGGGCACTGCCTTGTGCATCAGAACAGGGCTAAACCACACGCTGCAGAATGACAAAATTCTGCCCTTGCTTCCATACTTACAGCTCCAGAAGAGGCTCCAGACCTCCCTGCAGCAGGACACAAAGGCTCACACAACCCAAACCAGGGCAAATCTCCTGAGAAGCAGGGACGAGTGCCCACCACAACCACACATCTGCTCCTCTGGAGCTGAATTACTTTTTCTACATCTCAGCTTGTATAAAGGGTAGAAAAGGCAAAAAGCCTAGGACCAAAGTTTAATCTCATGACAAAAGTCAAGATTGACACGTATTCTGAATTGAGTCAAGGTCATTCTTCAGGAAAAGGTCTTGGCAGCCCATCTGCAAGGGAGTCATATTTGCGTTCTTTTCTTGAGCACCTCATCCCTTCCTCAGGTTCATTTATTTGTTCAACCAAGCTGCACAAGTTGAAGTAAGGGAAGAGACTCTCCTCTCAAGTGCAATATCTTCGTAACTGTGGGGACCGCAAGAGAATAAGGCAGGAGCTGAGGCAAGCAGAGCTAGACAACTCTTTGCAGAAAGATATCTTCAATGCATCATTAATAAAACCAGAAAACAGATCTTGTTTTCTGGCAAAGAACTAAATAAATACACAGGAAACAGAAATTAAAATATAATCTGAAAATTATAGGTGTGATATCTATTTCACCCTTTATTCCACTAAGCAGAGACAAAATGTCATTGTGTGCTTCTAAGGTCAGCTACCTATACCATGAAGAAGAAAAAARAAAAAGAAACTAATCTATTCAAATAYRAATCAGGGGAAAGGAATCCTAAGTGGTTCAAACRCCACAGCCAAAACCACAATCTGCCACAGTCACAAAAGGAGTTCAAGTGTAGCAGCAAAACAGGAACCAACATTGCAGGTTGAAAAGTGAGAACTGGGTTTTAAGTACGGATCRGAAGAAAACAGTCAATGACAGTTGTGCACTCCCAGGCACTGGCGAGAGTAAGTTGCTAAGTGTAACGATACACTGTAATAGAAGGAAAAATACAACTCACCTACTCCAGCTAAAGGGAAGATATTAATTCAATGGGAATAATGTTCATGACACAGAATCTCTGAGGAATAGCATTTATATATTCAAAACCTATCAACCAACATATCTTTTTCATCAGGCTCATAAAGATGTCAATCACACAGAACTGCACTGTGGCAGAGGAATCATTGACAAAGGCTYATACAGATGCCTCAAACGTGATCATCAGAAAACCAAAATACAAGTGATCACTTATGTCTTTTGATAGAAGACATCAGTATCAAGGATGTGACAAAGAAAAAGTGGAAAATGAAGTTGAGGGTTGGATGTCATCAAAGGRAAAAAAAAGAGGCAAGGTGCTCATTTAGATTTGTGCTAGGTGTTCATCCAAATCCTTGGAGGTAATACTTTCCGTCATCAAAACATACAGAAAACACTCAACACATTCGACAACAGGTCAAAGGTCTCAGGCTCGCCACTGCAATCCTCAGGCAAGCCAGATCACCCAACCAAATGCAGGGCAGGAGAGATGTCATGAGCACTCACAGTGCTTCCAGCATCAGGCTGGAGATACAGCAAAGGAAGATAGCACAAAGCAGCCCAGGCAATCAGTCACACAGCTGGACACAGAAGCACATAYCTGTGGGATGCTTTAAAGGAGACCCTATGGATCTGGGGCAGCACAGATAGCACAGACTGGAAACAAGCAAAAATAGGGGGTTCCTACACTAGGATGGGATTCAAGCTGCAGTCGTGATAACAGTGTTGCTACCTTCATAAAACAAAGACTGCATGACCTAAAAGAGTGCCTTACCTAGCTGAGAAAAATATGGAAAGGAAAAGACTCTTAATCCCTAAGGCCAATAAATACTGGAAAATTTGAGGTATAACAGAAGATACAAAAGCATATATAGCAAACAGTAAATGATAATTGAGAAGCATTTAAAACATAAGTAACTGCTTTGTCAATTGCCAGTTCACAAGCAAGAGTTTTCAGTGCTGGAAATCCCAATATTAAACCCTGCCAAAAAATGGTTAGAAAATGCTCACAACTGAAATGAAGCAGCAAAACAGATGGGCAGAAAGCATTTCAAAATCCTCAACAGACCCAGTTCTAGCTCAACATCGGAATTAAATAAAACATGTGAATCTGAATACTTTGATTTGAAACATAACCCAGAGGGAGCGCCTAAGCACAGGACAAAACAAAGGAGCAGAGCAACAACCCTGTGCTGATGACAAAATCCTAAAAACATTCCGAATAAAACTCTCCCGGCAGATCTGCTCATGAAGGGTAGCACTTAGAGAGCTCCTCTAAACACAAGAAATATATCACTGTAAGAACATCATAAAAATGAGATTTTCTTAGCAAGGGTTACTGGAGAAGAAGCACACTACGAGCAGTTAAAGACTCAGAAGATGTCACTACGTGAATGGAGAAAGGACTGGGTTACAACTCAGAGAAGACTTATCCTGTACTCAGCCCAGACAGGTGCCATGAGGCATCCAACACGTGCTGTGGGCCTTCTAGAGGCCCATGATGAACACTGAGCTCYCCAGTCCTCTGTGCCCAGAAGACATTTGACATGACATGCAAACAGAGTGKTTTTTTGGCACAAGGTTGGCAGTTGCCTTGGGCAGATGGGGACTGTTGGCTGCCAATTTTGCTTACGYAGCAGGAAAGACCCCCAGTGGGGCYCTGCTTGTATGATGAGACTGAGCTTTGTCAGTCCTCCTTCAAAACTGCAACTGTATTTTGCCTATCTCTCCAATAAATCTTGAACCACCTTGGCGCACAGTGCTATTACACGTCCGTTCCACCAGCCACCAACTCYGTGTCACTGTTGCAAGATCGGAGGACCTTTTGAGATACCCTCTTTTAGACACTACTTCAAACACAAGATGCAAAGTCACACATCTCACTAGAGGAATCAAGCAGCACAAACTGCAACTTCCAAATATGAAAGACAAAAGGTATCTTTGCCAAAAGAGGATAAACTTGATAGTACAATCTAACAGCAGTAAGGGCCATCGCTAAGTCCAAGGCCTCTGTAGAAGGTACAGTACAAACCTTCTAACTGCTTCTTCAAATATTGTCCTGTGCTAAGGATGACACCTAGCTGAATGCAAATGGGAAACGAAGGCACCAGGGAATGACTCTTTCCACACTAAAAGACATAGTGTTTTGGTACGTTGGACTATCATCACAACTAAAAAGGAYATWMAAAAAAAAATTAATAAAYTGAAAAATAAGTCTTCATATCAACTTGACAAGACATATAATAGTTAAGCTACTGCAGCTGATTAATATTTTAAAAGTTTCAGATCAAAATTAAAGGACAGKAAGTCAATTTTCCTACACTAAGTGATCCTGTATTAAGTCTTCTATTGCAGCAAATACTATGCTATGATACTGGGTGCTCAATTTTATACCAACAATGAATTCAAGGTGATTTGCATCACAGGCACTGTAGATGAGCAAACTTTTCTCTCCAGTGAGCATTTAGCTTCACAGAGAGTTTAATTTAGTGACTTCCCTTCTTTTAAACTAATATATTCTTGATCAGAATTCCTAAAAACAATAGAGACTGAAAATGCAAAAGTAATTTGATGCAATTTCATTCTCCTTTGATTAAACAGTTTAAATTTAAAAGACTYTTTATGTTTAATTAATTATAATTATACAGCAAATGAGGTGTCTGTTGGCTTTGGCTTGTAGCTATAAAACAGCTCATGAACTATGATCTTCTAGTTTTGCAACTCTTCATTTAACCTATCAGTCTTTCCTTTCATAAAACAGAATCTAGATTTCACCCTTTTAGCACAGAAGCTTGTAGACTGATCAATTAAATTAGAACTAGATTATCTGGTATAGAGCTGTTATAAACAATTGAGTTAATTTTCATTAAGACTTTATTGAAAAGAAAAAAAATACTGAAAAACAAAGCAATTAAAATGAACAAATGAAACCCAAATCCTAAAATAYATGGTTTATTTCATTCCCTGCAAAAAAGGAACTTTCGCAATATAATTGTTTCCAGAAGAAATGAAGAAACAAAATGAGGCCTTCAGGAAGCCAGTATCTCTCCATTTCTAACAGTAGAATAAAACTTGCAAGTAAAACTCATCCTGCCATTTTATTGGCTCTGTTCAGTGAACACAGTCAAAGACASAGCAGCCTGCTACCATCATCAGAAACACCCTACCCATCTAACCATGTCAAGACAGAAGTTGTCTTGACAGAGGCCTTCATTAGAGGCAAAACACTTCCGAATTTAAGAGGTGCAGCGGTGCTTCTTTCAGTCAATGTTGAAGTGTCGTCACCCAATGTAATGACTGGTTCAGCCAAGGCCTCATAAAAGTCCTGTGTGTGGCTCAGAGCAACCCCCGTGCTGCTCTGCCATTTGAAGCCCTCCTGTGTATCTCAGGTCCCATAYCACCTATTCCTCATACCCGATGAACAAACAGAACGCCACTATCGTTCCAGCAGGAACAGCTTCAAGCCTCGTCGCAGTGAGCGGTTAAACATACGAATTGGAAAGATCATGCTTGCCGATATCTGAACTGCTGCAACACCRTGCAAAGGCAGCTTCAGAGAAGAGCTCTGCAACCACACCTGCGGGCACGCTGTCAGAACAGCTCCTTGCTGTCAGCTGTTAGACAGGCCATCTCTATCACTCCAGAAATGAACTTAATTWAAAAGAAAGGAAGAGTTTCTGCTGAAACAGACCTTCAGCGGCAGCAGCGTATGATGTAGATGTGAAATGGCAGCACAGAGGGATGCAGCACACATCCCTACACAGAATGGGGTTTTAKAGTCATCTTGCAAATCAGAAAAGTCTGATGACTACCATCAAGTCCGGACAGCAGCATTCAAGAAGCCTAGCCTAATTCAGATAATTAATCATAACCTTGGATAATCTGAGTTTTAGATAACATCAGTAAATAATTCCCAAGACCTTTTACAGAATGACAATGATATTCTCGTTGTAACATTTCTAGAGAACAAT